>CM053790.1:292695257-293295257 GCA_028749045.1 Cupressus sempervirens | reverse complement strand
ATTATCATTACAAAAGATGTTGAAAAGTTTCAAGATATGTTCCAATTGTTTTGCATTGCTGAGTGTGCTATATACATATTAGGATCTATAGTGTTATAACAACTTTAAGAAGACTAAGATCAACATGTTACCAATATGGTTGCAATTAGCAGAGATCAATTTTAGTGCATGAAGGCATGACAAATTTCAACAAAGGAAACAACACATTACTTTTAATAACATCAAAATGTAGAATGTAGCAATAGTCAAAATAAGGAATTTAGTGATAGAACTACAATGTAAATAGTGAAGAACCATCGTTTGTAGCCACTAAAGCATCCATATGTTTTTGGCTTCTCTTTCTCGTATCCAAAATAAGATTCAATCACTTTGAATTGAGAATGCATGTGAATAAACATTCCATATGCATGGACAATAGGTGGAGCTGAAAAACACACCACATTTACATTAATGACCTATATAAAAAATGCAAACATGCTGCATTTTTTAGATCCACCTGATGTCCTATGCATATCAATTGAGATTGCATATTGAACTAGGACCTCCTTCTAAATTGCCCGAAACCAAGAGATTGACACAATTAACATATAATACTATCTCTATTAATTAATTTGGTCCACTCAAACATAATATTTTAATTTTTCTGTGAAACATAAATAGTAAATGATATCCAACATAATTATTGCCAATTTCTCTTGAATATGTTCACTAACAAGATCAACTTATAGATAGAAAAAAGTGTTTGATGCAGATGCAATGAAGAGTTTAAGTGTTTCTTCAATTACTTTAGATAGCTACAAAATAGAAATAGAAGACAAATAAGTTATCAGTATTAATTTCAAGATTCTCAACAGGGTATGTAAAGTCATCATAGATTCTGGTTACATTCAATGTGGTAGATTTAACAATGTATAAAGGGCCCAATCCATCCATCTCCCAAGTAGATTTAGACCTTTTTGAAATCACTTCCAAGTTGCCAAAGCAAAAGGATAAGCATCTTGAACCTGAAAAGATTCTTAGTTCAAGGAATGGGAATCAAACAAGATACAAGAAATACATGGATTACCTTATCAAGTGGAAAGACAAACTTGATAATGAGGCTACTTGGATCCTTGAAACTAACTTCAAGAAGAGAGGAATCAATCCTCAACTACTTAGCCTTGTTGTCCCATGAAAATTGCTTTCTTTGTGGGGGAGAATGGTCTTGCAAGACTCAATTTTGGGTCATAGATATGAAATAAGGGTTTCTTAGTTAATGATCTAGGTGGATCCAGGGAACTTGAAAAATTTACAGTCTTAGAATCTCATAGAATCAACATTAGTGACTAGAGCTTGCTGATATGATCTTGACACAATTTGAATCACATCAAAAGGAGATCATGGTGAAAAGTTATGCTTGGCCAAATTTTACATCAAATTGATGAACTAGAGGATGAATTAATAAAAAGGGTGAAATTTGACCATCTCAAAAGTGGTCAACAATGGGTTTTAAATTAAAGAGCTCAGCAAGAGCTTTCCAATGACGTCCATTTCATTAGAAATAGAGTCCATAGATGGAAGTTAAGGCTGTTTGAATTTTTAGATAAGTGTAGTAATTATGACATCAACATGACATTAGCATCCCAATCAACCTGATAGAATGGCATTTATATGGACCAGTAACAAGTTGACATGTGTCAAGATATGAGCAAACATAAAAGTTCCAAATGACATATGGTTGGCAGTCTTATCTAGTTCAGTTGGTTTTCTTAAAATACAATTTAGTTATGAGTTTCAAACTCATATCCTCCCAAATGAAACTTTCCCTCCACACCTCTAGACCACCACAAATCTTGGGGTTTGAGTGGGTGATATTTTTATTTATTGTATAGGAATAATGTGGTAAACCAAGTAGTTTGAACATGCAACTGCTCCCCTTTCTATTATTCCTTCATACCAATAAGCTGCCCATGATTTTTGGCTTTGAATTAGGGATAGTATAAATTTTCTATTTGGTGGCCAGATTACATAAGTTTAATTTTGAAAGATTGATAATTCTTTCAAAATTTATATGGACCGTTATTTAAAAGACAATGTTTTATTTAGAAGATTTATTGATGTATATGAGATATATGAGAAATTCTGATAAATATTATGGTTATCACTATAATAAGTAAAAAATTATGTATAAAGGGGGTTTATTCTTCTTTGCAAGACAGTTAGTCCTTAAGGAAAGAATTAGTTATTGGAGTTTGGAGAATTTTAGTGGAGAGAAATGTTGTAAAGGAAGGAATAAATGTTCCTTGTGAGAGAATTTGTAAGTACGAAGGTATTGTGTATTTCCTTCAAGTGTATAGGAGAAACTGTGATTACTCGAAGCTTGGATTCTGTAATGAAGTGTTTTTCTTGGTAGAATTAATAAAATGGTCCCTCGATTGAGAAGCAGACCCAGTGACGTAGTCCTTCTCGAACGAACTCCGTATCAAATTGTTTGTGTCTCTTTATTCTCTTTCTTATTCTCTCATCCATTTAAGTTACTTTTATATTATTCTCTTTTACATACATTAAACATATTATTTAATTAAGTGTTTAAGCATGATTTTTCTTGTAATTTCAATGGTTTAAAATACATACCATGCAATTACTACCTGGATCAAGGATTAAATATGTATTTGGATTAAAGTTATAAAACTTGTAAATCCTAGTTTACAGATCAATTAACATCTCATCATCACTAACCTCAAAATTAGAAAAATAGTTATTTAAGATATCTTATTGGAAAAAAACAACTACATTCCCATTAGAAGCTTCAATAATGACCCAACTATTGAGATACCTAAAGAAAGCCCAATATATGGAAGAACATAGTTGGCCTAATTTAGTCAAAGAGGAAAGACTAGATAGGAGAAAAAGGGCATGGATGAAGGAAAAAAAGAATTAAAAAATGGATGTTAACATTCAAAAATGTCCAATTAGAAATGAAGAAATAAACAATTTTGCACATAAAATATTTAGGAGTATCATATGGTCAAACCAAAACATATGAAACAAATTAATATGCCAAAGAATTTAATCTCACAGATGATCATTAGGAAAAATATTTTATAGGAGCAAACATTAAATGATAATAAATAGTTGATACCAAAAGAAAAGTGGAAAAATGACATGTATCTATTTTGCAATATGAAAGTGGTTGAGACCAAACATCATTTTATCATGGAATGTTCAACTTATAGCAACATTAAACTTTAGTTATGTGGATATTCTAGAGGCAAGCAACTCAAACTACCTATTTGAAGAAAATAAATTAGGTAGAATTGTAAACCTAATGAACAAAATCCCTAGTTGGAGAGAAATTTAAATACGAAGTTGCAACTGATCTAAATGTCTTGACATCCTATCCAAAGGTGTGTACAAGTTTACAAATTCCATAAGTTTCCTAGCCTCATGAACATTATTAAAATTTTACATTTCATTTCGATAACCTAAGTGTGTGTTTTTACCTAAATGTTTGGTTTATATTATATCGTGCATTTATTGTATTCATTTTCTTTGTCAAACTCTCAAAGAGCTTCCTAGGCAGTCAAAGGTGGTCAAACAACCACAATATGGTCACAAGCATGAAGAAACATGAAGTGAGGTGTATTAAGGTTTGAAACACCATAAGACATGTATTTTTCCTTTATTGGTGGCAAGTAAGCCAAAAGTTGTCAAGCAATTGTCAGCTTTGCAAAAATCGCAAAAATTGAGAAGTTGCAATGTTGCAATTTGTGCAACTTTGGAAAATAGGTAGGATGTTTGCAATAATAGTTAGTTTTCACCTTCCTTAAGTTGATAATAATCTTGAAATCACATATAATCATTTTCAAATCTAGTTGTATGTGTTGGAAATAAGGATTTGCTCAAACTAAATATCAAACTGAGTTTTTGATAGTAAAAATGTTGTATTCACCTGTTGTTCATGTGTTTTTGTGATTGAATGGGAAAATTTATTGTAAATACGAGTTAGATATATTTTTTAGCATGGTTCTTATATAGTTCTTGTTTTTCCTCCATTGAGTTTTTTATATATTCCATTCAATTTTCTAAGTGCTACTAGTTTTTCCTTGTAACTGGATAATTTTTACAAAATACAATCTAACTCTTATCACCACAATTGAAAAATCACGAAACCTTGGAGAAAGAAGGTAGAATCGATGTACTTTAAGATGATTTTTTTTGGAATTAGTGACAATCAATTTGTGAATTTTTCTAGTAAGCCCTAGGCGGGTTGATGGTCAATCTGGCTAGAGATTAATGAAGAAATGTGCATGCCAAATGTATAGGAACTAAGATAATTGCATAGTTTCTATTGCATATGAAGAATAGTTAAAGGAGGTCCTTATATAGAAAGGGAAAGGTTCCACCAATCCATTTAAGGGTGTTACAAATTCATTCGATGCATACAACCAAGAAAGGCTTCAAAACCCTTATAAACCCTCCATTTTGGGATTTGTGTTGTACGAATAGAGTTGGGAAGTCAAACCTCTAAAATCCCATGCAATGTCAAAATGGTTATCCTAAATGGTGAATAGGTTGGTAGGTTGTTAAGAAATTTCGCAAATTAAAGCCCAAAAACCTTGTTTGGAGGGCTAATTACAAAGGGCTATTAGGAAGTAACCAACCGGTTTAGAAATTGATAGAGGAAGGGAGTTTGGGGTCATTTTTATTGTTAATTCTAGATCAAAACCAAGTTGTTTAGACCTTATTGAAATTTCTCTAAGACCTTGAAAAGAAAGGAGCAAGTTCAAGCAATTTAGGACAGAGAAACCATGTTGGGAACAAAAGGGAATTTTTGGTTATTGTAAAGGGCCTTATTAGAATGTTGAGAAAAGTGTGTGAGGTGGAGTTTGGTGATGACCAAAACAGTCAATTAGACTTGTCAAGAACCTTAGAACTAAGTTATTGAAGTTTCTTTTTATTTCATATCACATCGTTAAGAGTTTCAAAGTGACAAGTCTAAGTACCAATAGATGTTATTTATCATAAAAGAGATGACTGGTATTCATTGTGGAAATGTAGTGATAATAACTAATAGTGTAGAAATATGATGAAACTATAGTGGCAATTTATATGGAGTCTATAGAAATGAATGTCATAGACACATCTACATCAGTATGGAAGAAATTACATTTGTTAGTGACTATGGTGAAGTTCTCCAGCCACTTGATGATGGGACCATATTTTAGTGTTCAGTTTTAATAGGTTTAGTTTGAGCTTCACATGGTTTCAAGAATCCTTTCATATTTCCTACTTAACAAGGCCAACCACATGAAGGTGGAAGCTCATTTGGCCTCCCCCCCTATAATCATTCTAAATTCCCCATTAACATCTAAGTAAATATTTCATTCATCCATTTAAGAACTATAACATTGAATCATTATGATCACATAACATTCATTAACATGACATACAATTCATTAGTATGTATAAACATTCATGAATAATTGGTGAACACATCAATAATTATAATCACATAACATTCATTAACACAACATATTACTCATTAATACGTATAAACATTCATCACTAATTCATGAACACATCAATCATTATATTCACATAACAATATTCAATAACATGACATAAAATTCATGAATAAGCTACATTCATAAAAAATCATCAACACATTCATCATCAAACAAGGTTTTTAATATTCATTTATTCTTTTGTTGAAGATAAAGGCTAATAGGCACATCATGACTATCTTCGATATTCTCTTGTGGCTCTTGTGGTTTTGATTTTATGACATTAGGCTTCCTCTTCTTTTTTCAAGCACAAGGCTTATGTGCCCCTACAATAAGAAATAAATGGGTTTACTTCTAAACATTTTTGAAAATGTTATAAGTATTTCATTAATCTAAAGAACATAATATGGATTTTTCTTTACCTGATAGTGCCACATAATCTACTATCACATTTTGGTCAGCCCCAACCTCAACTTTCTCAACACTAACATCATGCTTGACCTCCATCACCATGATGTTTTGTATAGTAAAAAATTATCATATAAAGGTTACACCAATTGCAATTTAAGATGTTAAATTTTATTAATAATTACATAATTAATTTTCAATAGAAATTGAATATGTACTATTGCCACAAAATATTGCACCCTTGCCTAAAGTCTTACCTAAATACAACCTTATCAACATGGAAACAATCTCCAATTTGTGGGACTTGAACAATGAGATTGAGTCTCTGGAGAAGGCCAACTTTCTTACTATCAGGATGCACCTAACTACTTCTTGAAGGGAAAAGAGAGAAGGAATACATGAAAGCAAACTACCTTATCTAATCTAAAAGGGTGATACACCAAAATAGTTTGTTTGGCCTTATCTCTGCCTAATAAGGCACTATTCATCAATATAATCCCAAAATACAATGATTAAACCTTTGCAACAACTCAAAAATCACATGTAAATCAGGAACCAAATGAGATGTTACAAGGAATAAACTTCACACGATAACATTCAAGAAGCAAAAGTAGATGTTGTCATGCAAATTGAAGAATGGAAACAAAACACCAATAGAGGCAAGAAAGTTTTGCACTAATATTGATGGGAGAATGAGGTAAAATAGAGAGTTACATTCATTCATAGACAAAAGGAAATTATAGTAATAGAGCATAGAATACTTCTACTATAGAATTAGAGAAAATTGACTGACCTTTGGAAGAGTCACAAAACTTGCTTTTATAGTTGAAGAATAACTGAGATAGCTTCTACCCTAAGGCATAGCTCAACTACTACCATTAAAGTTACAAAGGAAAATCACTATAAATTTGGGAGAGATATGATCAAGGTACACATCCAGATGTAGGAAAATCATATCTTTCACTAAATAGGGCCTTGAGAAGACACAAACGATGGCCATTATCATCCTGATTGGGTAGATGGATCAAACATAGCGATAGGAGAATAAAATTGCATTTAAACAGGCATGGAGAATGCACAAAAGTAGTTGTAGACAATCCAAGAGATCTAATTCACCACTAAAGAGCTACTTGCTTCATTCTCAACATGCCAAATCATATATATCAATAAGTAAACTATTTTCAACCTTCACCCTATAATTTTCTTGATATTTTATTGGTCAAGAACCCTTTGTCATTTTCCATATTGGACAAGAAAAACACCCTTTTATCATTGTCAACCTACGATCCTAGGATTGTCAAATAAAGTCAAAATCCCTTGTATCATGTTCAACCTAGAAGTTGGCCCTTATAATCTTAAGATCGATCAAAATTAAAATCTTTATGATCTCATGACAACATGATTTATCATAAGAATAAAAGATCCTTTGTTGGCCTTTGTCGATGAATTATCCCTTTAAAAATAACCCTTGTGATGCTATGACAATAGGAACTCATAAGACTAGGTCCACCCAGATGCATGTCCAAAGCTCACTTCCCTACATTGATTAAAGTTTGTGCATTTCTCTAAAGTACACAAGCAGCAACCATCAATCCTCTTTAATCTAGCTGCTTGGAGGATGTGGGCCCTCTGAGGTGTTCCTATGCATTTTTGACCTGCGACCATATGAACAAGGGCTCTACACAACCTCTACAACTTGAATCTTTGACCCATCACTAACCTTTGTGAAAGAGAAAGCAAAGAATTCACACAATTTTTGCCTTAACCATGGTCTACATCTTATCCCTTGCAAACATGTGAGAACACTAAGATTGCCACTTCATAGCCTGAACCCTGGGTTAACCTTAATAATTTGTGATAGAGTGACATAATAGAGATCACTTCTATGGTTTGATCGCAACCTCACAACCTTTGAATCCATAAGCCCTTAACCACCTATGGAGATGCACTAACTATAGAGATAACTATTTTGCACCTTCATGACCTGTTTGAGGGTGAAGCCATAACTGCTTGCGACCATGCAAATTAGGCATGAATCATGAGATCACAACCTAGATTTACACAAGCATATAACATGAAATAGGACTAAAGAATTAGGAAAATAAAGGATATGCTAAGGTTTTGTATCCCTATTAGGGAAAATAAGTTCTAAATATCAAATGACCATTGGACATGTTGTCAAAGAAGAGAATTTCAAATTTTGGTGGGGGAGAGAAAATGACTCACAATTTTGGTGACCCAAAGGGGATGCTAGCCTATAAGCATGGATCAGTGGCCTTAAGCATCCATTGGGCTATAGAGACAAAAAACTAAGGTTTTCTCTACAAAACCAAAAATATTGTAACCTTTGGAACTACAAAAAACTCTACCTCCTCTGCAATTGCAAAACTGTAAAAATTGCTATCTCACGAGGAAATAGCTTGTGCTCATGCACTTCTTGGAAAACAAGAGAAAACTAATTTAATAGATACATAAAACTCTCACCCTCTCTAGAAATAGGGTTTGAGGTAGATTCCATTGACTGGAATTGGTAGAACATCACTATCACGCTTACATAGCTAAAAAGCATTTTCCTCTTTACAACTGGTGATAACATAAGGCCCACTCCACATAGCATCAAATTTAGAGTGCTTTCCTGGCTTGGCTCTATCTGTATCCCACTTGAGAAAAAAGTCTCCCTCTTTGAAAACCCTACCTTTAGCTTTTCTATAAAAACTTCTTTTAACCTGTTGTTGATGTGCCTCAAGTGTCTACATAGCCCATTGTCTCTTTTCTTAAAAATCCATTAGTTCTACCATCCTGACTATCATGACATCATTTTCATCTAGCTCCAACTAATGAGCTAAATTAAGAGAGGGAAACTCTAGTGATATAGGAAGCCTAACCTCTCTTCCATATACTAGCATGAAAGGTGAATTCCCAATTTCTCTCTTAGGTGTAATCCTATTAGCCCAAAGGGATTTCTTCAGTTTTAAATGCCAACACCTTTGGTTATCCTCAATTTTCCTCTTCATAATTCTAATTAGGTTCTTATTAGAGGACTTAGGCAAGCCATTGCCTTGTGGATAAAAATTTGAGAAGGTGCCCAAATAGATACCATGGTCAACTGCCCAAGAACAAATGTGGGTCCCAAAAAAAGACTTGGCATTATCTAATATTATCGTGGAAGGGATACCAAACCTGGTGACAATCCCATCAAAAAATTCAATCATTGAAGTCTTTGTACAATCCTTCAAAGCCACTACCTCTGTCCACCTTGTAGAATATTTTGTTGTAGTTAAGATCCATTTGTGACAAGAACTAGAAGGTGGGTTTATTGGACCAATAAAACCCAAACCCCATTGAGCAAAGGGTTGGTCAACTTGGATAGGATGGAGAGGCAGAGCTGGTAACCTTGTTTTCCTATAAAGAAGGCATACTTCTCACATCTCCTTACATGTTTATGACAGTCATGGAATAGAGTTGGTCAATAATAACTAGCTCTCATAATCTTCATAGCTGTTGTTCTAGCCAAGAAGTGACCACCATCATGAAACTTTTTGATCATCACATCAATTTGATTAGGGTTAATACATCTCAACAGAGCTCCATTAAGATCCCTTCTGAAAAGAATCGCATCCACTAGGACAAAAGGAATAGACTGCAATTTGAACTGCCTTCTTTTATCTTTGTCTAGTCCTCGTGGATATCCTCCTCCCAAAAAGAAGGTTTTCATGTCATGTATCCAATTATTCAAATTTTTATCCCCTACTAGTTCTACATCCTCTATAACTAGAGCAACCTCCTTAGTTGTCTCCTGGGATGAAATCATCTACTCACATAGTCCTTTACCTCTTACAAGCTTGGTGATCTTGATATCTACATTATACTTTATGACATTGGTGATCCACCTAGCTCTTTTTTCATTAATATCTTTATCCAGGAGGAACTCCTTCACACTTGCATGTAGGACTAGGAGCTAGACCCTATTGTGTGATAACAAATGTTTGAATTCATTTAAGGCCCTTATGATAGAGAGGACCTATTTTTCCACATAACTATATTTTTCCTCATAATTCTTTAGCCCTTAACTAAAAAAGGCTATAGGTTGTTCTTCATTAGCATCATTCAACTGTGTCAAGACAACTGATATACTTGACTCAACCCCAAGGGTATAGAGAATGAAATTCTTATCAAAGTTGGGTTTGATAAGTGTACACATGATACTATCACTACTTTGATCTTTTCAAAATTATCCCACCCCTCCTTTGTCCAGGTGAAAACCATGTTTTTCTTTAGCATAGTTGTAAGAGGCTTGACCATGGTAGCAAGATTAGGGATAAATATTCTTAAAAATTTTATTCTACCAAGGAAGCTTTGTAACCCTTTCTTATGAGTAGGATGTGCGAGAGCTAGGATTGCCTTTGTTCTTTTTGGATCAATGGTTAAACCCTACTTAGACACAGTAAGTCCAAGTAACTTTCCTTAACTGGTAGCAAACACACACTTTCTTGGATTCAAAGACACACCATACTCTTTGCACTTTCCGAATACCTACCTTAGATGACCAAAGTGATTTGTCACATTCCATGAATAAACTATTATGTTATTGAGGTAGACCAGCACAAACTTATAAATCATGCTCTTGAAAGCCATCTCCATTTCCTTTTGAAAAGTGGCACCTACATTGATTAGTCCAAAAGGCATCTTTCTATAGGCATAGGTGCCCCATTTAGTAGTGAAAGTAGTCTTGTATCTATCAGACTCTTGGACTAACACTTGGTTATACCCTGAAAACCCATCTAAGAAGGAAAATCTTTTAGAGCCACTGATCTTGGAAAAGAGTTTTTCCATAGAAGGGAGAGGATGATGATCCTTGAGAGAATCCCTATTAAGGTCCCTAAAGTCTACACATAATGTAATTTCTCCATTCTTCTTTCTAATAGGAACAAGGTTCGCTACCCAAGAGGAATATTTAATATGAAAAATAATACTAGCCCCTATCAGCTTGTATAGCTCCTTTCTCATCATAGGTTCAATCTTTGGGTTGACTGGTCTTTGCTTTTGTCTAATAGGCTTCACATCATTGCTCAAATCTATGGTATGTTGAAACAAACTTGGGTTGAATCCCTTTAAATCATCATATGTCCATGGAAATATATCATTGAATTCTTGACATAAATGAACAAAATTTTCTTGTTCAACTTTAGAGCATACCTTTCCAAAATAGAGAGTCTTCCCATCAATAATGACAATAGGTATGTGACCATCTTTACTTGCAGCCAAGTTTGAGCCTTTGAGCCTTGCTTGATCACCAGGATTGAAGATACTCTCCAAAGTAATTAGACCTTTGGTTAACTTGTTGGAACTGAGATTCATGATCTGGTCACCATATTGGTTTTGTAGCTTGGACTAATTTCTCTTAGAGAATTCTACCTCACATTGCAGGAAGTTGACAATTTGTACATCAGAGTCAAATACCTACTAATTGGTGTGTTTATCTAGAACAACATGTCTTACAACCAATTTGATGTGGTTTTCTTTGTTATCCTCAACATGCTCTAGTACATCATAATAAACACCTATTGCTGCAAGTCTATCAATATTTTTGTTTTCTCTCCCATGGACACTTTGGATGTTGAATGCTTGAAAGCCCTTAAGAAGATCCCAAACTCTGTGCTTATATGCTTTGAGTAGATTATTCTTAGTGATGTTTAGGCTCCTTACTTGATTAAAAACTAGCTCACTATATCCAAAGACCTTTAGAGCTTTGATTCCCCTCTTATGAGCAAGTTAGAGGCCTTGAATCAATGCTTCATACTTTGCTATGTTGTTAATGTAGCTGATTTGGATCCTATAGGAGAAATAATATTTCTCCAATTCAAGGGAAATGAGCATGATACTATCCCTTGAGCCATTCTTATTCCTTGAACCATCAAAGAACACGCTCCATAATCCATCAATATACTCTTGTGTCTTCATGAGACTAGGAATAGGAGTACCCTTCTCTGATATATAATATGTGTCCAGGCATGTCTCTAGGACTTCTTGTGTTGGGTGAAATTGATAAGCAACAACCCATTCATCTAAGAGAAAATTAGGTACTTCTATTGAGGAAGTAACATGATCTTGTGTTATGTATTTCTCATCCTCCTCCCTAATTGTATAATTCATATTTATAAGGCTTGGAGTATAAGTCTCTATATGATTAAGGACCAGAGGTTCTACCATTAAAGAAGCTCTTGTCCCATATCTTGTTCTAAAGAACATATAGGACTAATCTACCCCAAAATAACCTCCTATTTGTGTAGTGAAATCCCTAGAAAGACAGATGGAAAAGTATGGCTCAACCTCAGTTACTGATATATCTTGAGTGATAGTACAACTGGGGAAAGCATGCAAGGCCATTTCTGCATTTTTTAAGATCCCTACTATTTTGACAAAGCTACCATCTAACTAAAGGACATCCCTAACTATGGGTTCATACTTAATGCAAAGGAGATCAACTACACTTCTAGGCATTATAGAGCTACTAGCCCCTAAATCAATCATGTAATTATGGACTAGTTTATCTCCTATGATTAAAGAGACATAAAAGGGAAGAGGTCTATTTCTCCTTCTTTTGTTGGCTACACCAAGGATTGCTACATTTTCCTCTCTAGGTGATTGATCTTTTACCTCTATGTTCTCTACCTGCTACTGCAACATACTCCTCTATGATGGCATTAAGCTAACAACATACCATATAGAGATATTGATCATGGGCTTCTTCATCTAATTTGACACATTAAGGAGGGTACTAACTGCTTTAGTTGGAGATTTGGGGGTTATGGGGAATAATAAGTGAATTTGAGTAGCTAGAGGTTTAGAAAAACCTTTGCTGCTTATGTTCTACTTCTGTTGAGGAGCAACATTAGATTATGCATTTATCAATGGCACATGAGGAGTAGCACTTGAAGTTAAATCTTGATTTGGGGAAGGCCTCAATAGGTCTTCTCTTACTTATGGTATTGTGAGCTATGACATCATGATTAATATGATAATGATCTTGTAGTTGATGATTCATAAAAGAACAATCACCCTATTGCTATAGATGAGAAGCATTAGTAGATTGACCAACACTATATTGTTGTCCCATTGCTTGATCTTGTGTACCTAGTGCTAGGAAAGATTCTACCTTTTGGCACATATAAAAACCATATAAATAATTACAAGAAGGACAAAATTATTGATCTTGAGCTAGATTTTTCTGAGGGACTGAATCCCTATTTGGTAGGGATTTTAATAGTAGGCCTATTCTG
Source organism: Cupressus sempervirens (assembly GCA_028749045.1). Lineage (NCBI taxonomy): Eukaryota > Viridiplantae > Streptophyta > Pinopsida > Cupressales > Cupressaceae > Cupressus > Cupressus sempervirens. Next base: position 293,282,083 of record CM053790.1, on the reverse strand, counting down.
GTTGTATGGAACATAACTCTAATTTTTATTTGGAGGTCTATTATGTATGAGATCTTGATACTAAAGTTGAGGGGGCTTATTTCTTTAAGCTTGTTTCCTTTCTAAGTTCACCACCTTGTTGTCCACATTCTATATCACTGAGAGACCATCCTCTAGCTCTTTATCCTAAATTTGCAACTTCTTATCTATATTTTGCATCAAAGCCTTCGATTCTCCTAAATCACTAGTGGATGTAGAGGCTATTGGAGTTGTGGCAAGATGTTGACATATAGATCTGGTAGGAATGGGGGCCATAGTAAGCTGATGATTATGCATGTCAAGAAAGAAAATCGTTGGAGGCCATGGAGATAACTTCCCTCCTTATATCAAGATATTTTTTGCCCTTATAGCAATTTCATAGGCAACTAGTAAAGTGTCTCCTCCCATGGATTGTAAAGTGGTAGCAATATCACTATTAAAGGCTTTGAGGTAATACAAGAAAGCATTATCAGGGGAAGGCTTTACTATAGTGGGTATTCTATCCCATGTCTTCTAAAATCTATAGTTGAAATCTATCATATATTCACAAGGTGCTCTTTTAATAGTTGTTAGCTGCTCTAAAAGTGATAGATGATCACTCTTATCTTCGAAATGTTTACAAAGTCCTGCTCCTAACCTATCCTAATTGGTAATAGGGTTGTGTGGTAAACCCCTATACTATTGTAAGGCCTTCCCTTTTAGTGATGAGGCTTGCAATCTAACATCAACATCATCTTTTCTAATACAATGTATAATAAGACATTTGAAATCTCTTGAATATTTTCTATAGGGGATATGGAAGTTTCACCAGTAAAATCAAGTATATTTTTAAGAGCTAATACTAGGCTATCATGTCTTTGGGCCAAAATAAAAGGACTTACACTATTAAAGGTGGCAAAAGCATAGGCTCTAGATTGTATCATATGGAAAAGTGATCTATTCAAATAGAAATATGGGACCCTAGGTTGTGATTTGTCAACAAGAGGAGTAGAGAGAGATCTTGCAGGTGTATGTATTCCTTCTGTACTCCTAACTAGTGATAGGGAGGATCTATTCTCTTTCCTTCTAGGATTTGAAAATGAAAGCTTAATATATCGAAAGTAACCTCTAGAAGATTCTCTTGTGCAAGATTTGGGCATGAATCACAACAACCTTGGTCTAGAAACTAGAATATAGAGGTGGAATAGAGTCATCAAGTACTTATAACATGAGCCTCTTGAAGGCCTATAATACTGAGAGCAACACTATCTTCTCATCATGGATTTGAAGTTTTATTCTTTGACACTAGTGAACTAGTAGACTTAGAATGATTCAATATGAGAGTCCCACCGATCATGCCAAAACTTGTTGCCACAAAATTTTGCATCCTTTCCTAAAGTCTTACCTAAAGGCAACCTTGTGAAACATGAAAATAATCTCCAAGTTGTAGGACTTTAACAAATGAGATTGAGTCTTCGGGGAAGGACAAATTCCTTACTATGAGGATGTAACTAGCTACTTATTGAAGGGGAAAGGGAGAAAAAATGCATGAAAGAAAACTACCTAATCTAATCTAAAAGGGTGATACACCAAAATAGTTTGTTCGACCTTAGCTCTACCTAAAAATGCATTATTCATCAATATAATCCCAAAATACACTGATTCAACCTTTGCATTAACTCAACAATCACATGAAGATAAAGAACCAAATGAGATGCTACAAGGAAGGAACTTCACTCTGTACCATTCAAGAAGCAAAAGTAGATGTTGTCATGCAAATTAAAGAATAGAAATGAAACACCAACAGAGGCAAGAATTTGTTGCACTAGTATTGATGGGAGAATGAGGTACAACAAAATATTGTAGTAATAGAGCATAGAATACTTTTTCTATAGAATCAAATAAAATTGACCAACCCTTGGAAGAGTCACAAAACTTGCTTATATAGTTCAATAATAACTGAGATAGCTTCTGCCCTAATGCATAACTCAACTACTATCATTAAAGTTATAGAGGACAATCACTACAAATCTGGGAGAAATCTAATTAAGGTACACATCTAGATTCAAAAAAATCATATCTTTCACTAAATAGGGCCTTGAGAGGATAGAAATGATGACCATTATCATCTTGATTGGGTAGATGGATCAAACATAGCAGCAGGAGGATGAAACTACATTTAAACAAGCATGGAGAATGTACAAAAGTAGTCGGAGACAATCCAAGAGGTCTAATTCGCCACTAAAGAGTTGCTTGCTTCATTCTTGACATGCCAAATTAGATATATCAATGAGTCAACTATTTTCAACCTTAACCCTGTACCTTTCCTAATATTTTATTAGTCGGGGACCCTTTATCATTTTCTAGCTTGGACAAGAAAAACACCCTTTATCATGGTCAACCTATGATCCTATGATTGTGAAATGAAGTCAAAAACCCTCATATCATCTTTAGCCTAGAAGCTGGCCCTTACCATCTTACAATCGATCAAAATTAAAATCCTTACAATCTCATGAGAACACAATTTATTATAAGATCAAAAGATCCTTTGCTAGCCTTTGTTGATGAATTATCCCTTCGAAAATGACCCTCACAATTATACAACAATAGGAACTCATAAGATTGGGTCCACTCGGATGTGTGTCTGAAGCTAACTTCCCCGCATTGACTAAAGTTCATGCATTTCTAGAAAGTGTGCAAGTGAAAACCATCAATCCTCTTTCATCTAATAGCTAAGAGGATGTGGGCCCTCTGAGGTGTTCCTATGCATTTTTGACCTAGGGCTGTACAAACAAGGCCTCTGTGCAACCTTGCAACTTGAATCTTTGACCCATCACCAGCCCTTGAGAAAGAGCAAACAAAGACTTTTCACAATCACTGCCTTAACCATGGTCTCCATCTTTTCCCCTACGAACATGCAAGAACACTAAGATCACCACCTCATAGCTTGAACTTTTTGTTAATCTTAATCACTTTTGATAGAGAAAAACACTGGAGATCACTTCTATGGTTTGATAACAACATCACAACCTTCAAATACATAAGCCCTTAACCACTTGTGAAGATGCACTGATTGTAGAAATAATTATTTCTTGCCTTCAAAATCTATCTGAGGGTTAAGCCATAATTGCTTGTGACCATGTGAATTAGGCATGAATCACGAGATCACAACCTAGATTTGCACAAGCATATAACATGAAATAAGACTGAAGACTTAGGAAAATAAAAGATATGCTAAGGTTTTGTATCCCTATTAGGGAAAAATAAGTTTGAAATATCAAATGACCATTGGACATGTTGTCACCTAGGAAAAATTTAAATTCAATTTTTTTCCATTGGGCTATGGAGTCACAAAAAACTGAGGCCTGCTTTGCAAAATTGGAAATACTGCAACCTTTGCAACTACAAAAAATGTTGTGTCCTCTACAATTGTAAAACTCAAAACTTGCTATCTCATGAGGAAATAGCTTGTGCTCATGCACTTCTTAGAAAACAAGAGAAAAATACTCTAATATATATAGAAAATCCTCACCCTCTCTAGAAATAGGGTTTGAGGTAGATTCCATTGACTGCAATCAGTAGAACATGACCATCATGTTTGCATCGCTGAAAAGCATTGGCCTCTTTAGGCCCACTCCACATAGCATCAAATTTTAAGTGCCTACCTAGCTTGGCTTTATCTACATCCCACTTGAGAACAAGGTCTCCTTCTCTGAAAACTCTAGCTTTAGCTTTTCTATCAGAACTTCTTTTAACCTGTTGTTGATGTGCCTTAATTGTCTACATAACCTATTGTCTCTTTTCTTCTAATTCCATTAATTTTTCCATCCTAACTGTGATGGAATCATTTTCAACTAGCTCTAACTAATGAGCTAAATCAAGAGAGGGAAACTTTATTGATATAGGAAGCCTAGGCTCTCTTCCATTTACTAGCATGAAAGGTGAATTACCAATTGATCTTTTAGGTGTAATCCTATCAGCCCAAAGGGCTATCTTCAGTTTTGAATGCCAAAACCTTTAAATTATCCTCAATTTTCCTCTTCATAATTTTGATCAGGTTCTTATTGGAGGACTTAGCCAAGCCATTACCTTGGGGCTAGTAATTTGAGGAGGTTCTCAAATAGATACCATGGTCAACTCCCAAGTACAAATATGGGTCCCAAAAAAAGAATTGGCATTATCTAATATTATCATTGAAGGGACACCAAACCTGGTAACAAACCCATCAAGGAATTCAACCACTGAAGTGCTTATAGCATCCTTTAAAGCCACTGCCTCTATGCACCTTGTAAAATATTCTATTGCTATTAAGATGCACTTGTGACAGAATTGGAAGGTGGGTTTATTGGACCAAAAAAATCCAAAACATATTGAGTAAAGGGTTGGTCAACTTGGATGGGATGGAGAGGCAGAGCTGCTAAACTTTGTTTTCCTATAAAGAAGGCACACTTCTCACATTTCCTTACATGTTTATGACAATCATGGAATAGAGTTGACCAATAATAACCAACTCTCATGATCTTAGCTATTGTTCTTCTGAGAAGTGACCCCAATTAGGACCATCATGAAACTCTTTCATCATCCTATTAGTTTGATCATGGTTAATACATCTCAATAGATCTCCATTAAGATCCCTTTTGAAAAAGAATCACATCCACTAGGACAAAAGCAATAGATTTCAATCTGAACTACCTTCTTTTAGCTCTATCTAGTTCTCATGGATATCCTCCTCCCAAAAAGAATGTTGTTATGTCATTTATCCTATTATTCAAATTTTCATCCCCAATTGGTTCTACATCCTCTCTAACTAGAGGAACCTCCTCATTTTTCTCTTGGGATGAAATCATCTGCTCACATAGTCCTTTACCTCTTACAAGCTTGGTGATCTTGATATCTACAACATACTCCACGACCTTGGTGATCCATCCAACTCTTTTTTCATTGATACCTTTATCCAAGAGGAATTCCTTCACACTTGCATGTGGGACTAGGAGCTAGACCCTATTGTGTGATAATAGATGTCTGAATTTCTTTATGACCCTTATGAAAGAGAGGATCTATTTTTCCACATAACTATATTTGTCCTCATAATCCTTTAGCCCTTCACTAAAAAAGGCTATAAATTATTCTTCATTAGCATCATTGAACTATGTTAAGAAAGATGATATAGTTGACTCACCCCCAAGGGTATAGAGAATGAAATCCTTATCAAAGTTGGGGTTGATAAGTGTAGGGGTTGATGCTATCACTACTTTGATCTCTTTAAAATTAGCCCTCTTGTCCTTTGTCCAGGTGAAAACCATATTTTTATTTAGGATAGTTGTAAGAGGCTTGAACATTGTATCAAGATTAGGGATAGCTATTCTTACAAAGTTGATTCTACCAAGGAAGGTTTGTGGCCCTTTCTTATGATTAGGAAGTGGGAGAGCTAGGATTCAATGGTTAAACCCTCCTTAGAAACAATATGTCCAATTAACTTTCCTTGACCGGTGGCAAACACACACTTGTTTGGATTCAAAGATACGCCATACTCTCTACACTTGATGAATTCCTACCTCAGATGACCAAAGTAATCTACCACATTCCTTGAGTAAACTGTTATTTCATCAAGGTATACCAACACAAACTCCTCAATCATGCTCCTAAAAGCCATCTCTATTGCCTTTTAAAAAGTGGCACCTACATTGGTTAGTCCAAAAGGAATCTTTCTATAGGTGTAGATGTCTGATTTAGTAGTGAAACTAGTCTTGTATCTATCAAACTCTTGGACTAACACTTGGTTATACCTTGAAAAACCATCTAAGAATGAAAATATTTCAGAGCCACTGATCTTGGACAAGATCTATTCCATAGAAGGGGGAGGATGATGATCCTTGAGAGAAGCCCTATTAAGGTCCCTAAGGTCTACACATAATTTGATTTCCCCATTTTTCTTTGTAGCAAGAATAAGGTTGGCTACCCAAGAAGAATGTTAAATAGGAAAAATAACATTAGCCTCTATCAGCTTGGATAGCTCATTTCTCATCATAGGCTCAATCTTAGGGTTGATTATTCTTTGATTTTGTCTAACAAGTTTCACATCATTGCTCAAATCTATGGTATGTTGTAACAAACTTGGGTCAAAAATCTTTAAATCATCATATGTCCATGAAAATATATCATTGAATTCCTAACATAAATGAACAAAATTTTCTTGTTCAACTTTAGAGCATACCTTTCCCAAACTAAGAGTCTTCCCATCAAAAATGGCAATAGGTATGTGATCATCTTTACTTGCAACCAAGTTTGCACGTTTTACCCTTGCTTGATCATCAGGATTGAAGATACTCTTCAAAGTAATTAGACCTTTGGGCAACTTGTTGGAACTGAGATTCATGACATGATCACTATATTGGTTTTGTAGCCTGGATTGATTTCTCTCAAAGAATTTTGCCTCACATTGCAAGAAGTTGAAATTTTTTAGATCAGAGTCAAATACCTGCTAATTGGTGTGGTTATTTAGAACAATAGGCCTTACAACCAATCTGATGTGTCGTTCTTTGTTATCGTCAACATGCTCTAGTACATTATAATGAACACCTATTGCTACAAGTCTATCAACATGTTTGATTTCTCTCCTAGGTACACTTTGGATGTTGAATGCTTGAAAGCCCTCAAAAAGATCTAAACTTTGTGCTTATATGCTTTGAGAAAATTATTCTTAGTGGTGTTTAGGCTCCTTACTTGATTAACAACTAGCTCACTGTCTCCAAATAACTTTAGAGCTATGATTCCCCTTGTATGTGTGAATATGTGGCCTCTACTAACACACACACTTCAACACGGTCTTTATTCACAGATTCATCCTAGAATAAACATTGGATTGTTCATCCGAAAATCAGTCGGCAAGGCGACCTGTTGCCTTCTATCTAAAGGGAATTGCTTGTTAGATATCCTCAGATTTGAGGTGTTAAGCAACCAGACCCACTAAGAATGAAGGATTTAAGAAAGGAAATTAATCTATATGATTGTGCATATTAATCTAGAATGGAGTATGCACGTTTAATCTAAGAACATGTAAAAGAAAGCTATGCTAAAATGTATGCATATTATGCTAAATGAGATTAAACTAGAAAATGAATATCTTATGAAAGTAAGGAGCTCAAATGAATGCACAATCCAACAGCAATTTGATGCAAATTCTCATTCAACCTCTCTCAAAATGAAGAGATGAGGGTCTCTTAAATAGACTTTCCTAGAATCCATCACTAGTTGAGATCGATTTCAATCAACGGTCAGGATTAAAGGTGAAGTTCAATCATAAAGGAAGATTCCCAAATTAAAGGGAGTTAACTAATTTAATTTGAGTAGATTAAGGAGTTAACTAATTTAATTTGAGTAGAATAAGGAATTAGCTAATTTAATTCCTTTTTGATCAATAGTGAACTGGAAATTTCCCTTTTTTGAACTGAAGAGAGATTTTGGTGAGATATTTAATTTAATAAAATGAGATATACTCTCATAATTACCTTTTCTATTTAATTAAATAATCATTTAATCAATTAGAGACACTTTTCTTATTTAATTAAATAACTTCATTTAATTAATTAGGAATGGCTTCCCATTTAATTAAATAATTTTTGTTTAATTAATTAGAAGTAAGTTCTCCATTTAATTAAATAATTTTGTTTAATTAATTAAAATAGGCACATTTATTAAATTAAATAAATTTAATTCTGTAGTACATTAGCATTAAGATATAATTAATTAAATTGAAGTATAAATACTTAGTAATTAAATTAAATATTAATCAATAGGTTTAATGTGACTAATATGAGTAAATACTATAGGAATTAAATAATAAGCATGATGAATGCAGATTAGGGTTTTCTACATCTGATAATTAAGTCAAGTAGCGAGTAGCCGAATAAGAATTTTCCTAATGGAATAGGACTTTAGGATTGATCAAAAATAGACTAGAATTGGTTGAGATGGAAATGAGCCAATTTTGGGGTATTACACCCCTCTTATGAGCAAGTTGGAGGCCTTGAGTCAATGATTCATACTTTTCTATGTTGTTAGTGCAACTAAATTGGAGCCTATAAGAGAAATGGTATTCCTCCAATTCAAGGGAAACGAGCATGACACCTCCCCTTGAGCCATTCTTATTCCTTGAACCATCAAAGAGCATGCTCCATAATCTATCAATGTCCTCTTATGTCTTCATGAGACTAGGAATAGGATTATCCTTCTCCAATATACAATATGTGCTCAGGCTTGTCTCTATGGCTTCTTGTGTTTGGTCAAAATGATAAGCAATAATGTGGATGTTTGCATGCTCCTTGTTGTCGATCCTATAGTAAAGAATCTCAGAGTGTTGGACAACCTCATCAAAGGAGGTGTATGCATGTCATTAGGACCTGAAACAAAATCATATATAAAATGTATTATCTTTTTAAAACATATATTGCAAAATATGACAATGGTAATATAAATCCATCAATAATAATCATGAGAAAAAAATGGTGCAATTTTTAATATTAATAGACTACAATAGAGAAGCATTGGTGATTTTGATAATGTTCCTTTTGATAGTTGAAAATTGAAATCACATAACTGTAGGAGTTGCATTGGTACCCTCATCAGGTGGAACAACTCGGTGAGGTCTCAAAAAATGATATAACAACACATACATATTTTGGTTCATGATTTGTAAACTAGTGTAAAACATAAAGCTTTATTGAACTACTGTCCTAGCTAAAGATTCATTGCTTATTACTTCCAAACAACATGCTCTCCAACACAATTCTTTTTTTTTGCCTCTTTCTCTTCTATTGGGTTTGGATCCATGACAAGCATAAGAATTTGTAGACTAATGCTTTTGAGGCTCTTTTTACACATTCTTATAGGGTCATTGGTATATGAGATGTCATCATCACATAATACTATGTTTTCCATATCAACAACTAATTGCTCTTGTGTAATATGTTCTTTTCCCTTTTCCTAATCATCATATTGTGACAAAAACATTAGTAAAACATCAAAACAAGTCCAAAACCTTAACAAAAATAACATAATAATATAACATTTTGTAAAATGATAATTACCCAAATTTTTATACAAAAGGCTTACCTACACTAAAGAAGAGGTGGGAGCAACATCCTTGCCTTTGTCAGCCGATGGATCAGCCATGTCACCCTATGACAAAGAATATATATAAAAACATCAACATAATGAAATGAATAGTTGACTTAGGAAAAAAACTTATTAATAAAATGGTATATTGTATTTTGGAGTTGTTAATTGGAAGTAATTAATTTAAATATTACATATATAGTACTCACAAGTCCCATGATAGTAACCTTCGTCATATCTATGTGATTCAAATTGTAATCTATTAGCAGCTCTTCCTCTGCACGTATTGATTTTATACACATACAAAAATATGATTTCCCTCATGCGCCTCAAAAATGCAATTGGGTTGCTTATTAGTTGATCCAGGATGTGTATTGTTTATAAAACCTACAATGTTCCTTGTTTCTTTTGGTCTTCCATCAATGTACACAACAAGTCTTTTACTTTGATCATTCATTTCTATTGTAGATAATTTGCTAACAGTGCATACCTATGTATACTTTTTTTATATTGAACTATCCACATCCAATTATTGTAATTGTAACAAGGTTCTACATACTCCATCAATTCAACAACTTTGTTATAACTAACCTTTATGCCATCCATGGAAAATAGACCCAAACCATGTGATGATGAGGGAGCTATATGATATATCCTCTCATTAACACAAAAAATAGTGTTAATTGGAGGTAATTCCTCGGGTACTCATTATTTCTGAAGATGTGTGTACCTGAAGGGAACCTTGATGTCGCCCTTTGTCTCATCATCATAAGAACATGAACCCCCTTGAGTAAGGAAGAATTGCACATGTTTATTGAATTTTATTCTAATATTTTGACCTCTAGTTTGTCTCTCTTTTGTAGACCTACTACATGTCTCACTATCCTCTTCTATTCCTACATTTCCCTCACTCGAGGAAAACAAATTTGACAAATACCTATTTGGTGGTACTTGTAGCCCATCAAATGAGAGATATAATTGAAGGAGACAAATATTTTAGCTATGAAATGAGGCTAATATTAATGAAGTTTTCCTAAAGTTAATGTTGAAGGTAAAAAGAAACTTATACCTCTCGATCCATGTCACTATGTATGATCCTCATCAAAGGGGTATAGTTTCTCGCATATGTAAATCATTTGTCTTAAGTTAGTTACAAATTACATGATACTTTCGCTACAAATTACATAGAACATAACATGAACAATATGCATACATCATAAGAATTTAATACTTTTTAATTCCTTACCTCTACAAAAATATATTACAAGTAATCAACACACAGAATTGAGCACCGTAACAAATATTTGCACCTCTTTGATTTTGGAGAAGAGGAAAGAGTCTGGTAACAATCCCCAATCTAAGAGAATAAAGGTTGAAGAAGGGACTAGTGATAGCAAGAAGGTTTTGAAATGGGAGATGACTAAGAAAAATGTTAAGGAAATCACAAAATCTGAGAATTTTGATAATGACAAGAAAACAGAATTGGGGGATCTTAGTTCTAACTTGGATGGTTACTCTAGGAGAAAAGGGGTATTTATTGGTAAAGATAATGTAGAGGGAAGTAAGGATAGAAATATTGATTCAAATGTTGGGTTAGAAGCCCTTAGGGAGGATGAAGAAAAAATAGAGTGATCACCCTTCTCACATGAAGAGTAATGCCAGTGAGGAGAAAATGGAGGAGGATACTGGTAAGGAAATTGAGGATAAAGGCCATGTTGTTAAGGACAAAAACAAGAGTAAGGAAGAAAAGGAGGAGAGGATGGAGAAACTGGATATCAATACTGATACCCAGATCAATAATGTGACTACTGCAATTGATTCTAAGCCTAGGGTTGAGTTAGGTGGGAGGGATGACTCTTAGGATGTGAGACTTTTCTTTCTTCACACTACTAAGCTTAAAGTGGACACTTCCCTTCAGGGTGATTCTTGGATGTATAATCAAATAATGGTTCTTAAGAAGAAAATGGGGGATGTGCAGAAAGAGTTGGACATTCAACATACTAAGAGAGCTTAGATGGAAGTGAAAATTTGTAACATCCTTGAAAAGCTTAAAGAATATGAGCAGGAGCTATGTTACTTAAGGAGAGTGGTCAAAAAATGGAACATGTCACTTCTAGTCTATGTGCTGTGGTAGCCAGTCTGGGTAAGAAGAGTAAGGAGGAGATAATATCTCCTAGTAATGCAAGGATGGGGAGTCTAGGAGGACATAGTAAGAGAACTAGGTAGAGCATGAGAAAAAAGGTTGTTGAGGCTCTTAAGGCTCCTATTCATACTCTAGCTGACATAATCCAGAGCACTGTAGAAGTAGGTAAAGAGGTGGCAAACATTATCAAAGAGTTGTTATAGGTGTTGGTTATAGAGCAGGTGTGCTGGTTGCTAGTCTGGGCAGTTTTTCTGGTTTTTACTTTTTATTTTCCAACTTGTTTAAACTCTAGGATCCAGGTCCTTGTAAAACCTAGTTTCTTTTTATGGTTTAAAATTTTGATTTTAGATCCCAAAACTTTAGGTTTTTGGTCCTTGTAAAACCTAATTGTGCTTTAATGTTTATCTTTTATTTTTTGTAAAGGGTTTTGAGTCCCTTCAAAACTTGTTTTTATCTTAATAATTTTTTTTTTTGCAGCTAATCAACACCTAATACATTTCCATTGATCATCTTCTTCATCTATCTGATCGTCATGAACATCATCATCCAAATCATCACAATGACCATCATCATGATCATGATCATCACTATGACCATCATCATCATCATCATTGTCATCATCATCATCACCATCACCATCACCATCATCACCACCATCATCATCATTTCCATCATCATCATCATCATCATCATCATCATCACCATCATTATCTCCTTCTTCATCTTTCCCATAATCATCATCTACTTCATCTTCCACTTCTTTGGTATCTTCTTCTTCAATCACATTATACTTTATCAGTCTTCCTCTTGGATCATGTCTAAGGACAAATGACCAACTTAGTTTATGTGGAACGCCAAAGTAAAACACTTGCTCACATTGGCTTGGAGGAACAAAGGGCTTATTTCCAACTGGCTCAAATGACCATGTATTAATCATTATAAATTCACTATCATGTTCAAAAATAGTTCTATCAAGATCATTTTGATTCAGTCATAGCCTATACCATTTGACAAAAAATAGAACTAGTTTGAAGGACTTAAAGATGCACTCAATTATGTCATCCAAAATACCATAGTATCTATTTTCATATTGTTGAGGATGCATGTCATTTCTAGATGAAATATTGGTAACCTCAAAGATTGCAATTATCCTAAAATCACAAGTTCTCTTAGTGTCATCCACCTTTTTTATGTGAAATTTATGACCATTGTAGTACATATCTTTGTGGTGCTGACCTGTTATTTTTCAAACATGTCAAAATTATGCATCCATCCGTGAGTTGATACTAAACAAATGGATCAAGATAGATTAAATTATATGTACATTTCCACCTCTTAATATATTTTCTAGATCAATTACCATTGGCATAACATTAGAATCTCCATTACAATGAGCTTCTTTAACCAATGAAGCAACACCTTCCCATGTTAATGAGTGACCATTTTGTTGAGATCGTTCAATCCATACCATCATCCAATCAAGATTATTTGCAATATACAAATGAAGAGTATCCCACTCATGAGCATCTGTATAAAATAAATAGACCAATTAGAAACAACTTATATTGATGATAGATAAGAATTAATTAACTATAATAACATCTTATAATTACCTCTCACTTTCCTCAATCTACCTTTCCCCATCAAGTACTCTCCTTCAAATCTATTAATGGAGTTGGGATCCCAAATGTGATCCACATGGATTTTTTATGCAAACTTGAGAAGATATTCACTAATGTACACCATGGTATGGTAGACCATATATCCCTTGACCATGGAGCCCTTCAGACATGCTCTTTGTCGAACCAAGCCCTTCAAAAATTTCAAGTGCTTCTCAACCATCCACATTGACCTATTTGGTACAAGTCCACACAATTCAATCTCCCCAAATAGATGTATGAGGTAGTGTTCTTGTGCATTTAAAAAAGTTGAAAGTAGACACTTTCGCATCTCACACAAAAGAAAGAGAATTTTCATCTTCCAATGCTTGATATCTTTTTTTATCAATTTGTTTAGATGACAACCACCTAGAAGATATTCATCATGCAAAAAATATTAACAAAACTCTACAAAAAATTATAAAATAAATTACCAAAAAAAAGAGCAAGGTGAAAAAATAATATCTATATGACAAATCTAAAAAATAACACTTCTAACCTCATGTTTTTCCCAAGATCATAAATAAGTTGTTTGAAAGTCATGTTGTCGAAGTTGTGTGGGAGAGATAGAGGTAGAACATACTACAATAATAATAAAATTATCTTTTCAATGTATTATAAAATAAAATAGTAAAATGTACATGATATTTTACAAGTTTATTGTAAATAGAGAAGAACATGACTTACCTTGATGAAGGTATGCCAATCATGCATTTTCAACCTTGACCCAAAATCACCTTTCTTTGATATAAGACTACTTATGTTTGCATAAAATCCTGTGGGAAATTTACTTTTTTTATGGTTTCAAATATGGCATTTGTTTGCTATTGTATTAATAACCAAGGAATGACACTTGTATTAATATGATTTTCATTGCTGTTTGGTTCAAGGAAAAAAATCAATGTATGATTGGGTTCATCAATGTCATTACAAATTTTGACCAATTTTTATTTGTCATGCCTTTCAGTCAATATTTTCCATAATGTCTCTATTACATTCTTTCTAATATGCATAGCATCAAACAAATGCATGATTAGGAGGTGCTCATAGTACGAAAACCTACTAAATTGTCTAGGTTAGGTTTTTAGTCCTTTTGGAAGTTTCTCATCAATGCCTTGACTACCTTCACAAATATTCGTTACATCATTACTAAATAAAAGACAATATCCAAATTTTAATTTCATACAAAAACTTGCCTAAGATGGAATGACATTACCTCGATGATTCATTCTATTGTATTCCAACTTCCATATGTGAGGTGTCATTCTTTGTGGATTTGATGTTGTCTCTTCTTTCCCACTCAAAATATGTTTTTCGATAATTCGATACTTATGATTTATGTGGAGAAAGTGTCTATGCTCATCGAAAACTTGATTTCCTAAATGTTTTGAATGACGAGATTTTATCTTTGGACTACAAATTAGACATGCAAATTTTCCCTTTGTCTGAAGACCTACAAGATCATGTATAATTGGATGATGTGTATTAGAAAATTCATATTTACAATTATGACATGCAACATAAACATTCAACAAAAATATGTTAAGACTATTACATTCCAAAAATATGTGTGAACAGTTTTACATACCACAAAAATGTGTTAGTCCAGGGACATCATGTATTGTCCATACAAGCATTGCACAAAATTAAAATTGTCTTTCACCAATTGGTATAGAGATTTCACACATAGTAACCCCATTTCATAATTCCAACAACTCACCAATCAATGACTCAATATATACATTCATATCTTTCACTTGGTACTTACCTAGTTGAATGAACATAAACAAAATATAATTATTATGACCATTTTGATATAGTATTTATAAATTAATTTAGATGTATATTAAATGGATAAATACTTGGTACAATCATTTCCAATATTATGTAGTCCCTCTTTATAGACATCCAAGGAGGAAAATTATTGTTAATAAAAAATAGGCCAGATCGAGTAAATAGATATCATCTCTCCAAATGGATTAACATAGTTTGTTTCCAATGAAAGCTTTAGATTACAAGGTTCTTCTTTAAATACCGGTCACCTATCTTCTATGTCCTTAAATGCAAACCCATCCACATAGATTCACATAATGTCATCTTGACTTCAATTGCATGCATGATAATCCATAAATTGTGCCAAGCTAATGCACCTGAATAATCATTATAGATGTGGAATAATGGGAATGTACCAAAGAACCTTGTGAGGCACCTTTTTGGTTATTTGATTTAACTGATATCTACTAATGTGACAATTAGGGTATTATGTTGAAAATGTATATTGTTTTTGATATATAATATGATCATTGGGACATGCATGTATTTTTTGATACTCCATTCTAATATCTTTCATAATGATCAATAATTCTCGGTAAGAGTGAGGTAGAATATTTGATGGTAGTAACAAACACTCACCTATCAACCTATGGAAAAAAAATTGTTAATATAAAGAACATTAATGGTACACTAACATAGAAGATGACAAAAATGACACTATATGTTAGCATATGTGAGATTGTTACATTGGATGTAACATTCATAACCTTGAAGTTTACCAGTAACAATACATCGAAGAGAAGTGTTGTTTGGGAGCCTTGGTATAGGGGCTTGTATGCCTTTTCAATTAAAAGTATATTAAGGTTCTCTTCATCATCATCATTAGATGTGCTACTATCATCATCTTCATCATCTTCATCAGTTATGCTAGTAACATCTTCTTCAATCCTATTTTCTAGCACATTATCAACTACACCAATACCAACATCTTTAATTCTGTTCTCTACCTTAGGATCATCTTGTTCCATGAGAGAATTAAGTTTTGCTTCAATATTCACACCTACATGTTCCACTAGTTTGAAATGGACATTCACCAAATAACAAAAATCCTTTCCCCCTTCAATGTGGTCATGTTGCCTACAATGTCTCTGAGTTGTTGTGATTAGAATTCTTTGATTCTTTAAGCCCTTAAATTTTTTGCAAGGACAATAGAATTTTCCATCACCTTTTCTTTTGAACTAAGACCATAATCTAGTAATTGTCAGCTTATTTTGTTCTAGGTTCATATTTTTAGGCGTGGAATTTCTTCACATGCAAATATTTGAGCTATAAAATTATATCAAATATAAACATACAAGCATTAGTAGTATCTTGTATAAAATAGAAAATAATTAAATATTATTATCTTTTATTTAAGGGTTGAAAATATAATGAATGGTTAATAAATTTATAGGTTTCAATATATGTTGATTTATTTCCCTAAAGCATCTATAGTTGTCCAAATATTGTGGCGTAGGGGCACCCCTCAAAGCTCTTAAAGCCAAAGACATCTTGAAGGCTCCCAACATGGAAGAAGGCATGAAGACACCAATTAAAGTTAGGTTGCATGTTTTAGAGCCAATAATGGCATATTGTATGGTTAATAATGTAAGAATGATAAAATTTTCTAAGGGACCTAATAGCACCACTTCAGCTTTACATTCCTTCTTGCATCTCTAGCACGAATCTTGGAGGATTTTAAATTAGAATAAGATGATCACATGACTTGTGCAAATTGGATTTAATAAGAAAGAAAGGAAGAAAGAATTGTACTGTTGGAGAGGAAGAAATGAACTAGGTCTTCTCTCTATGTTAGCATAGAGACATCTTAATGGTGAAGGATTCATTTGGGTTTCTAGAAATACAATCTATAAATGAATATGTGGAAGGTTAAAGCATAGAAAGCTATGGAAGTTCACCTTTCTTCCATGTAGAATGGTGTATGAAGGTAAGGTATAGAATTTCAGTGTTGGAGAGGAAGAAAGGAATGAAGAGTAAATGAAAATCCATCAAATAAGGAAGGCTCAGTGTAGATTAGCAAAGGTATTCTCAAAGTTGTAGTGTATATTCTATAAAGGATATCATTGAGCTTTCATACTTCCTACGCTTTTGAGACATCTTAATACACCAATCATGATTTTCCTATTATGGTGAATATAAAAAATAATCATAAATATAATGTGAATTGAGGGGAATATAACTATCATTCTTGAATACTGTGAAAACATGTCTAAATGAAGTATTTGTGTTCTATCTATTTGCACATCCATTTCCATAGTCACTCTAATAAAACTAATTTCCACTCTCTATTGATTAGAGTGCACAATTGCATCTATAGTAAGAAAGGCTTCAATATATGAGTCTACTATTCATGTTTTTCTTTAATGCATCAATATTTAATTTTTTTGAAACATTGGACTAAATAATATTAGTTTGGAAACATGTGCTAGTGATAATTGCATCTTAATTAGCAAAACAATATTGCACAATTAGAAGTAGGGAAACTTAAATATGAATTAAATGTTGCTGCTTAAGATACAAGTTTTTTATTTCCTTATTTACATGAAGCCTTGCGTTGCTTCCGGCTACCATAATATTTGGTATGTTTTCCTTTCATCAATCCTTTTTTTTAGTTTAAGATTACTACATATACTAGAATTTCATTCATATTTGTAGGGAAGAGACCTAATAATCAATGGGGCCATTAGAATGCATTATTTTTCTTTTCTTGCATATTGACCTTACAAATAAGTGTTCACTTTTGATCTATTAATGAATCTCATATGTATTCATAAGGTTGCTTTTTATTTCTATTTGTTGATTATTTCTTAGTTTTCTATTTACAATTGGGTCATTTGTGGACTATTAATAGAAATTTGAGGACCACTAGAATATTTGTGTAATACTAAATTGGAACATTTGTTCATAAGTACTGCATTGGTAATTTTGTGCGAGTGGGTATTAGCGAACTCCACTTTGTATTTTGAAATAGTTACTTTTTGACTGTTCGATGTTCAACTTCTACAAAGTGATACAAAAATTAAAATCTTAGCTTCTAGTAATTAACTTCATGCAAAAATAGAAAATAATAATGAAAGATCATCCAAATTTAACATACTATTTATTATTCACAAATACACTAAATTAGGGTGCTTGAACATTAGGTCTCTTTTATAGATTTGTCCATTGAATCTCTTAAACTTATCGTGTTATTTCCAATCTGAGTCCCACAAATTTGTCTATTGAATCTCTTAAAGTTATTGTGCTCTCTTAGATTTACAAGGAAGCACCCTTGGGGTCAAGTTTCATAGACTTAAAGGGATGTTTTTCAAAATGATATCTTGGCCAACACTTGATATCATAAATCTGGGGCATATCCATGTCTACACAACTTTACAAGAACTAAAAATACTTCAAATTAAGACTTCACAATTCGCATAAATACCTTGTGTTGGTCATGTTAGGGCTTCTACAAATAGGACTAAAATCTTTGCAATCTCCTTCCAAATCATTTTCTCAATCTCTCTTGTATCCTTATTGGCTCAAATGGTGATAACAAACTTGATTTTTACCCTAAATCTTGAATCGTGTAAAATATATATCCAACCCTGAATCCTACAAAATGATTGAATGAATTAAAAAAAAAGATAGGGGAATAACAAAATCAATCAAAATTTAGTAAGTTTTAGCTTCCTTTCGATTCCCCCAATAAACATTTCTCTTCCATGAAATTTCTTACCACTACAAAAGAGTGCACACAATCTATTGTAAAATGGAATGAAAAGAAAAGTGGTGTTTCACTTTTTTTTTTGTTTATACCCCAATAATGTTGAAATTTTGACAATAAACATAAGTGGCATCAAAATTTTGACAAATAACTTGCGTATCATCAAAATTTAGATGTTATCAAGATCATATTAAAAAATGTTAATTTGATAAGCCAAATTGACCTCAAGTAAAAAAATTAGGTCAAAAATTAAGGCCTAATTTACTAGTGTTAACATTCATAATGAATGTTCTCCACCAAGTTATTGGATTGTACTATGACATTCACAATGAATGCCCTCCACCAAGTTATACTTGGATTGTTTCATGACATTTACAATGAATGACCTCCACCAAGTTATACTTGGATTATTCTCCATGAAGTGCACTTGGATCATAATATGACATTCATAATGAATTCCCTCTACCAAGACGTGCTTGGATCATATCTTGATTTCACAACAAATACTCTCCACCAGGATGTTCTTGAATCATATTCTAACATTCACAACAAATATCCTCCACCAAGAATTACTTGGATCCTAAAGATTATATACATGTAATATTCCAAATATCTATTATGACCTAAAATAATATAATAATCACACATAAAAAAATTATGCCAGTACACACAAAGAACTCATATTAACTCATGTAAAAAAGCATTATGCCACTACACACAAAGAACTCATATTAATAATTATCTATAGTATTTTAACTCGTGTAGTGATCCCCAGATTTTGAACAAGACACACACAAGGCATACTAACAAATTTTCCTTGAACATTTAAAGAATTCATATCAATTCAATTTCAAGTTTATACTATAATCTCAAATAGCTTTTAAACCATTTTCTAGAACCAATTGAATATAAGGAAATGAATTTTTAATAACTTTTAAGCCATTTTCAAGGGACAATTAGAATGAAATGCATTTACAACATTGAAATTTTACTTCTACTATTACAGTTTCTTTTGGAAATATCTCATCGAATCACAATTACAACAATGATGATCAACATATGATCTTTTACAATGCATTAAATTTACAAGGACTCAATAAGTATCATCTTGAAAAATCCAACTATAGAAACAAAAATGAAACCATGTAGAGCTCACCTCCAAACTTAGGTCTCTTGTGATACCACCTAGATGAACTCACAATAGTGGGTTACACTTTTTTGGAGGAAGAAAATCCTCCAAAATCACATGACTACAAAAATTTTACATCAAAGTTTTGATAGAAACTTATTAGTTTCTATTGAAACAAAAAAAGCACATAGTTTCTATCAAAATTATTGACAATTTTCAATTTTGATCAAAACTATCTTAAAAGTTTCGATCGAAACAAAGAACCCGACCGTGGTTTATTAAACCTATGGTTAGGTGTTATAGTTTCGATTGACGCTATAAAAATTAGGGAAGATTGAAAAAGGCCCTAGTGACCCCACATTTTCATTTTCAACTATAGCGTCAAGTTTCGATCAGAAGTGCAAGAAGAGAAAGGGTATCCGAATTTATATGTTTTTTGTTTATTTTTTGTGGGTTTAGTTACATTTTATATGTTTTTTGCTTCAATTTATATATGCCTTTTTGTAAATATGTACATATATATCATGTATATGCATATATATTATGCATGTATATATGCATATATGTCATGTATATGACATAGTTAGAAGATGAATAACTAAGGCCGAAGGCACACCCAACTATCCAAACCACCCTACAAGAGTTAACATAATGGAAGCAAACACAAGGAACATTAACCAAAGGAGGAAGAAGAGTAAAATACTTTTATTGATTCATCAAAATATCTTCATACATGCCCAGCTATAAGACCTTCTGGGTTACGACCAAATACAAATATATTTCTATTCAAAGATCCAACTACAAATTTGCACTTTCAGTTCTGCTCTCCAATCTACTCTCCCAAAAACTTGCCTACCTCTAAGCCTAAACACTCTATTTATGCTTGCCAAAATGACTTACAGATCATTCTAGAACATTACATAAGAGGAAGGCCAACCCATCAATGGTCTGGACTCATCCCAAGAAAAGATCTTAACATAAATGTCACGAACAAAATAAATCTCGTAAGTCAGCCCACAAAAATCACATCCAATTACTGGCACTCAACATACATTGGATAACTCAACACATGAAGGAGTGCTATAGTAACTCGACATATGAAGAGTGCTATAGTAACTCGGCACATGAAGAGTGCTACAGTAACTCAGCACATGAAGAGTGCTATAGTAACCCAGCACATGAAGGAATGCTATAGTAACTCAGCACATGAAGGAATGCTATAGTAACTTGGCACATGAAGAGTACTATAGTAACTCAGCAAATGAAGAGTGCTATAATAATTCAACACATGAAGAGTGCTACAGTAACTCAACACCAACTAAGTGCTACAGTAACTTGGCACATGAAGAGTGCTACAGTAACTCGCCACCAACTTGCAAAATGAACAAAATTGAGCAGGATAACAAGGCAACCTAGGATGCTCCTGCATCAGACAATCGGGGTTGAAAGAAATGATTCTCTTAAATTATTGAGATGTCCCAACCTGAGCTAAGTTAAACTCAAATTGAGAAATCCATGAAGCATCTTCAATAGGTCTATTCTTCCACTTTGCCAAATATTCATAGTAATCTTTTCCTTGTGTGTTGTTGCCAACTCTCTGATCCAATATCTGTTCAACTTCTTCAATTTGTTTCTTAAGATAATCATCTGATACAACAACTTCATCCTTTGACTCATGATACTTATACAAATCATCAATATTGAATATAGGAGATATATCCATGTCATCAGGTAACTCGACTTCATAAGCATTACCACTATCAAACTTTTTCAAGATCTTACAAGGTCCAAATTTCTTCATCTTTAGCTTATTGTATGTTCCAACTGAGAATCTTCCTTTCTTCAGATGAACCATCACCTCATCACCAACTTTAAAATCATGGTGTCTTCTAGACTGATCAGCATTCTCCTTATACTTATGATTACTTTGTTCCAACCTCAACTTCACTTCCCTATGCAAAGACTCCATAAAATCAGAAAATTCTTCTCCTACAACATTTTTCTTTTCTTCACCAGCAACATCTCTCAAATATGATATACCTCTAGGATGCATTTTAGTAACAATCTCAAAAGGTGTCTTCCCTATATTCCTATTCACAGAATTATTATATGCAAATTCAGCTTGTGCCAATACCATCTCCCAATTACTCAACTTATTCCCAACCAAACATCTTAGCAAATTTCCTAAGCTTCTATTCACCACCTCTATTTGTCCATTTGTTTGTAGATGGAATGTAGAACTAAACTTCAATTCAGTACCCATCTTCTTCCACAAAGTCTTCCAAAAGTATTCAACAAACTTATTGTCTCTATTAGAAATAATACTTCTTGGTAATCCATGCAATCTTACAATCTCTTTAAAGAAAAGTTTAGCAACGTGCTTAGCATCTGATGTCTTCTTACATGGTATGAAATGATCCATCTTAGAAAATCTATCCACTACAACAAATATGGAATCATACCCTTTCATTGTCTTAGGCAATCCAAGAACAAAATCCATACTAATTTTAGTCCAAGGTTTCTTAGGGATAGTAATAGGTGTATACAAACCAGTATTTTGACTCACCTCTTTTGCAACTTGACAAACTTCATAATTGTTTACAAATTTCTAAACATCCTTATACATTTGTGGCCAATAATACTTCTCTTTTAGCAAACTCAATGTCTTATCAATTCCAAAATGTCCAGCTAATCCACCACTATTTTTTTCCTTAGTTGGATTCAACCTCATAGGACTTCTAGGAATGCACAATTGAATACCTTTCAACAACATACCTTCTTGAATTAAATATTCATCATAGCTACATATGTGGTTTGTTAGATTTGGTGCTCTACACTCTCTCCACACCTTAGAAAAATTAGGATCATCATCATATAACTCTTTCATCTCATCAAAACCAAAAACTTCAACCTTCATTTCAGTCAACAAAGAATGTCTTCTACTCAATGCATCAGAAACTCTGTTAGTAAGTCCACTCTTATGCTTGATGACAAATGTAAAACTCTGCAAATACTCAACCCACTTCATATGTCTCTGATTCAATTTATGTTGACTTCCCAAGTATTGTAAATCTTTATGATTAGTATACAACACAAACTCCTTTAGAATCAACTAATGTCTCCACTTCTTCAATGCTTGAACAATGGCATAAAATTCTTGATCATACACAGAATACTTCCTTTTAGCATCATTCAACTTTTCACTAAAGAATTCAACAGGCTTACCTTCTTGACTTAATATAGCTCCTATTGCATCACCACTTGCATCACATTCAACTTGAAATACTTTGTTGAAATTAGGAAAAGCCAATACAGGTAATTCAACAACCTTTTGTTTCAAAGTCTCAAAACTCTTATCAGCTCCATGTGTCCACTTGAATTCCTTTTTTATCTCCCCTCATTGTTTCAGTCATAGCATTACAAACAACACTGAAATTCTTTATAAGCTTTCTGTAAAAACTAACCAAACTATGAAATGATCTTACCTCACTCACATTCTAAGGTGTAGGCTATTCCAAAATTTTTTTTACCTTCTCAGGATCCATCTTCAAACCATCAGCTAAAATCAAAAATCCTAGATACACAATCTTCTCTTGCATAAAAGAATAGTTTTTTAGATTAATCAACAACTTTTCCTCTTTCAACCTCTCTAATACTTGTGTAATATGCTCAAGATGTTCTTCCTTTGTTTTACTGAATATCAGAATATCATCCAAATAAACAATCACAAACTTACCCAAGAATCTTTTCAAAACTTCATTCATCAACCTCATAAAAGTACTAGGTGCATTAGTCAAACCAAAATGCATAACCAACCATTCATACAAACCATCTTTTGTCTTGAAAGCAGTATTCCATTCATCATCTTCTCTAATTCTGATATGATGATAGCCACTCTTCAAATCAATCTTGGTAAAATACTTTACTCCATTCAAAAAATCCATTATGTCATCCATCCTCGGCATAGGAAACCTATATTTCACTGTTATCTTGTTAATGGCTTTGGAATCAGTACACATTCTCCATTCTCCATTCTTTTTGGGTGCTAATACAATAGGTACAACACATGGACTCAACCTTTCTCTAATCAAACCTTTCTGCAACAACTCATGCATTTGTCTATTAAGTTCTTCATTCTCTGCAGGTGTCAATCTATATGGTTCTTTGTTTGGAAAACTAGCTCTAGGAATCAGATCCATATAATGACTTATACTTCTTACTGAAGGTAAACCATTAGGAATATCATCAACAATAATGTCTTTATACTCATACAACAATTTTGTAATTTCTACTAGTACTCAACTATCACTATCTGTTGTCACTCAGTCATTACTAGCTTTTGCTACTTGGCCATTACTACCAACACTCGGTCCTCTAGGAACTATGGAAAAATAGACTTGATTCTTTTTCATTTCCTTTTCAAATTGTTTCCCATTAACCATGCAAATTTTTATAGTAGTACAATTAACCTCATACGAACTTTCAATCAAAGGCAGCAATGTTTGTTTCTTCCCATTTACCTAAAGAGTATATTGATTCAATCGTCCATCATGTACAACATATCTATCATATTGCCAAGGTCTACCCAAAAAAATATGACAACAATCCATGGGCATAATATCACACAAAACTTCATCAAAGTAATGTCCAATTTTGAACTTCACAAGGCATTGCTCACTTACCAATATCTTATGGTCATCTTTGATCCATGAAACATGATAGGGTTTGGGATGTTTCAGCCTCTACAACTGCAACTTTGTAACCAGCTCCTCTGATGCCAGATTTGTAGAACTTCCATTGTCAATGATCATTTTGCAACATTTTCTAGCCATCTTACATCTTGTCTTGAAAAGACTTCTCCTTAAAATAGGTTCCTCATCACTTCCCTTATAGCATAAGGTTCTTCTCACCATCAGGTTTTCTTCAACCTCAGGTCCACTTGGTGAACTCTCATCATCTCCTTGAATGACATCATTTTTTTTACCTTGCCCACTTTCAGAGGATCTACATTCAAAAGATCTATGTCCCTCTTTACCACATCTGAAACAATTATCATGAAATCCACCTCTAGCATAGGAATTACCTCTTCCTCGGTAAGAACTAGTGCCTCCTCGATAAGAATTACCACTTTTCCATTTAGTCTTGCCTTTTTCATCATTCTTCCATTCAGATTTGCCTTTATCCTGCACAAAACTTTTAGATCTGCCACCTTCACCATAAGATCTCCCACCTCTACCTCTTTGTCTTTGTTCATGCTTCTTTATCAAGATCTCCTCAGTCTTCAAGAGATATTGGTATGCTTCTTCCACACTCTCCAACTTCACAAAACTTATTTCATCTTGTATTCTAGATCTCAATCCATTTATGTACCTTGCAATTTTCTCAACATCATCATCCACATGTCCAGATCTGATGTCCAATCTATAGAATTCCTTAGTATACTCTTTCACAGTCATGTCTTTTTTCTTCAAATTGTACATCTTTCTCAACAAGTTAACTTGGTAATCAAAAAGAAGGAATTTTTTCTTTACCTTAATCACCATCTTTGGCCAAATTCTAATCTTCTCCTTTCCTCTCCTTTGTCTATTAGTTTGCAAGTGCTCCCACCATAGTGATGCATGACCTTTCAACCTAGTGACTGCAATCTTCACCTTTCTATTATCAGGAGTGTTTTCATACTCAAAAAACTTCTCCATATCAGAGATCCAATCCAACACAACATTGGTGTCCAATTTTTCACCATAAGGAACAACTTTTATAGCAAGCTTTAAATTTTTCCTAGACAACACTCACAACAATCTTTCCTCATCTTGATCTTCTTTAGGTTTTGGATTATGGTTTGGTGCTGCTACTTCATCATCACTTACATCATCAAGATGTGCTCCTCTCCTCTGGGCTATCTCCAAAATATCTAATCTGGCTGTAATTTGTCTCAATTGATCCAATATTGTATCATCAACATTTCTTCTACCATGAACCATCTTTACAAATAAGGTTCCTGCAAGATTGTAACCCTTTGCAAGTTATAGGTCAAATCTGCAAAAGGATTAATCTCAAGCTCTGATACCAACTGATGTAGGTAGAAAATGAATAACTAAGGCTAAAGGCACACCTAGCTATCCAAACCACCCTGCAACAGTTAACACAATGGAACCAAACACAAGGAACAACAACCAAAGGAGGAAGAAGAGTGAAATACTTTTATTGATTCATCAAAATATCTTCATACATGCCCAGCTATAAGGCCTTTTGGGTTACAACCAAATACAAATATATTCAGATTCAAAGATCCAACTACAAATTTGCACTTTTAGTTTTTCTCTCCAATCTACTCTCCCAAAAACTTGCCTAACTCTAAGCCTAAACACTCTATTTATACTTTCCAAAATGGATTATAGATCATTCTAGAACATTACATAAGAGGAAGGCCAACCCAAAAATGGTTTGGACTCATCCCAAGAAAAGGTCTTAACATAAATGTCGTGAATGAAATAAATCCCGCAAGTTGGCCCGCAAAAATCACGTCCAATTACTGGCACTCAACATACACTAGATAACTGGGTGCATGAAGGCATGCTACGGTAACTTGGCACATGAAGAGTGCTACAGTAACTCGACACATGAAGAGTGCTACAATAACTCGGCATATGAAGGAATGCTACAGTAACTCGGCACATGAAGAGTGCTACAGTAACTCGGCACCAATTAAATTCTATAGTAACTTGGCACATGAAGAGTGCTACAGTAACTCGACACCAAGTTGCAAAATGAACAAAATTGAGTAGGATAACAAGGCAACCTAAGATGCTCCTGCATCAGTATATATGCATATGCGTATATACATTATATATATATACACATGACATATATGCATATATGTACATGATATATATACATATCATGTACATTTATATAT
Organism: Cupressus sempervirens; assembly: GCA_028749045.1. NCBI lineage: Eukaryota > Viridiplantae > Streptophyta > Pinopsida > Cupressales > Cupressaceae > Cupressus > Cupressus sempervirens. Next base: position 293,255,587 of record CM053790.1, on the reverse strand, counting down.
ACATGCATGCATGCATGTATATATATACATGTAACATGTTGTACATACATGAACATATTATGTATATTACACATATGTATTTAAATCTTTAATGTACACACATTCAAACAATGTAATATATTAAAATTTAAGTTCATATATATGTGTGTGTGTGTGTGTGTTTGTGTTTTTAAATCTTCATCTTACCTCCAATAATTTAATTTCAATGAATTAACCCTTTAACATTAGTTCCAATGAGTTACCTATTTCTCTCTCTCTCTCTCTCTCTCTCTCTCTCTCTCTCTCACACACACACACACACACACACACACACACACACACACACACACACACACACACACCCTAATTTATAAACTTCACCTTGAACTCCTCACCCTAATATTGAAAGTCTAATTAAACCTTGACTAGATTTAACCTAATTTAATTTTAAAAATATATAACCATGCAATCCTAACCCTAGAAATGTCATGTAACACAATTCTAACCCTCATGTAAATTTAATCATAATCTTAACTCTAATGTTCATGTTCAATATTTACCCTAGAATGAAGAAAGTTTGATTCTAATGATGTAACCATAAAATTTAAGTTACCCTAGAAACATAAACCTTTAAACATAAAGTTATATCATTTTAACCCAAAAGTTATCACTAAGCCTAAGAATGAATATTAATTTTCTAACTTTAAATTTTTACAGCACGATCCTCACTCCTTAACCCTAGAAAAGAGGCTAATTTATGAATTTCCTAACTAAAAACTTTAATCTAGAGATTTGTACACTAACCCTAAAAATTTAATCCTAAAGATCCCTAAACATTATATTAACTTTCTAGGTAACATTTCAATCATGATTCTCATGATATAACTATGTAACCATGTACAACTATAGTGAACAATAATTGTTAGATTGTGGTGACTGATCAGGAAAGTACTGTACATACTTCATAACATTGTAGCCGACATATTATGGCCGACATATGGGCCGACATGTTATAACCCTAAAGCGGTTTAATACTTGTATAAAAGGGCTTAGGGTTGGGTATTTTTCATAGTGTTGTGATACGAAATTGGTTCTTGCGGCGGTATTGAGCTGTAAGGGATTATAGATTGTAATCAGGTTGTAATCACTAGATTGTAATAAGATTGGACTTGTTGTTTGGTGGACCTAGCCCAGGGATTGGGTGAACCACGTTAAATCTTGGTGCCTTGTGTTCATTTCTGTGTGTTTTATTATTTTCTGTTATTGGTTATATTTGCATGTAGTTTTTATTTCTGTCTGTGGTTTATCCTAACAATAACCTATTTACCTTTTAATCCTAGGTAATACTAAACCAGGTAACATGCTAATTATATTAACTTAGTCAACATTTAATGTTACTAAATCAAGTATTTACCTAGAATCATAATTCTACCCGTAATGCTAACGCAAGTCTCACACTGATATTAAACACTAATGATCTTACTATATAAGTTATGTATAATTTTATAACACTAGTTAACCCTAGGAAACTCTAACCATAATAGCTTGTACTCTACATCAACATAAAACACTATTTTGAACACACACTCCTTTAACCCTATGAGCTAGGTAAATATTTTCCTCAAGAATGTCTAAACTCTAATCAAATTAATTTAACCTAACCAAGTAACATTTTAACTTTAAGTGTAACCCTGAAATTAACTTTAAGTTCTTAACACTAGCTAGATAGAGTTCTAACAATTTTATAACACTGACCCTAACTCTAACCCATCATAATAGCTTACTCTTGGCATAAAACACTATTTTGAACACACACTTGGACTTTAACCCTACATCCCGAAATATTTTGCTAACCCTAACTTAATGAAAATTTACCAAGTAACCCTAAAATTAACCCTATAACCACGTATTAATATAAGTTTCATAATAATGATAAAACATTAACCTCAAGAATTTCAACCCTAATCAAATTAATTTAACCTAACCAAGTAACATTTTAACTTTAAATACATGTATTATTTAATTTATGCTCACACATGTAGTACTATATGTATATGTTATGTTTGCTTCATGTTTACACGTATTATATATTAGTTTCTTAAATGTCATTATACTTGATAAATTTCAAGTTTATTAAAAATGTCATATTTGAATTTTAATTTCAAGTTTACACATTATATAGATGCAGGCATACTACATATATTAACCTTCACATGGAAGATCAGTAACCTCATATCCCCCAGAGCAAGATCCTCCTATCCCCTAGAGCAATAGCCTCATATCTCCCCCGAGAAACAACAACCTCATATCCCCCCCCCCCGAGCAGTAGCCTATCCCCTCCCAACAATGCATTATTCCCATAGATTAGCATCCTATCCCACCCAACATGCTCTATGATTTCACTAACCAAGAGATTCATAGACTTCATGAATCCTTGGCTAGTGGCACATGCTCTACTATGTATAGTAGTACATGTTAGAGCATCTTAGGAAGTCTCACATATATTAGAGATGAGATTCATGGTGCTACTCCATATTCTGCACATACTATATAGATTGTCCTTCACAGTTAGAGACAAGAGGTCTCTTTAGGGCTCTCACTACAATAGGTATAGGGATTAGTGTCCAAAGAGACATTGAAGAGGGAATGTTTCCCTCATTATCTTCCACTTAAGTATGTGAAGGGGTATTCTGCCCTTAAGTGTACAAATCCACAAATGGCTTCACTTATATACCCATGCTTCCTTGCTTCTCATGGTTGTTATCCAAATAATGATCAAATTCCAATCTATTTTGCATGATAACTTTATGCTGAGGTTCAATTATGCAAGGTGGTGAACTACACTAATTTACCATCACATTTAGGATAGGGGCATGGTAGACTAGTTGATAGGCATTTGGGTCATCCACCACTGACACATAGGTCAATTGTTGGAGAGAGGACACCTACTATTTTCCCTATATTAGGTATGTCAGTTGATAAGGCCATGCGTAGCACATAGTTGTGGGGGTGATTCAAGGAATTGGAGACATTGCTATAGTTTTCATATCTATTTCTAGTGATGAGCTTGACTAGTATTTGATGTCATGCTGGTGTTCTAGATCATCACCTATTGCTTCATCTTCAGGAGACTTGTACAATGCAACATACATCCCTTTACTGACTAGCTTAAAGGGTCTCACTAGAGTGTTGGCATGAGATACTATGAGTAATCTTGTTGAGGATCTATTATATTCATATAGATTTATATCAGAGCATCTTGGGATACCCATATCAAATGTTCAACATCGTTTCCATGGTGGTATTGGGTCACATCCTTAGCCACATTCCTCTCATCGATCAAGTTTTTCTCATGGTGGTAGTACACATCATGATCCACCTACTGACCACTCTTTTGCTGCAGAGGGACATATACATAGTAGTACAGACCCTTCAGCTAGTAAAGGGCATGGTCAAAGTTTAGATGTGGGCCTTGATGATGTTGATTTCAGCTCGTCGACCATAGGATGGATGGACTTGTTGACACATGATGATTCTACTTCTATGCCATCTCATCTAGTCAATCCACTTGGATTGTCATTATTAGGACATGTGCTAGCCACTAGTCAGGCTAGCATAGATGCAACGATGGAGCTAGATGAGGTCCAAAAAAATCTAAATAAATTGGTGGACACGATTAATGCTAGGTAGTCTGAGCATTATCAGGTGCCAACATCTATACAAGTAAATCTATAGTTTTTTTACATTCATTTTAAATTTCAATTTCAAACATTTGTTCAAATAATAATTTATTCATGTACATGTTTTAATATGATTTGTTGCACACATGTATGTATGTATTGTAGGGGGACATTCCTCTTTTTACTCCCTCTTTGATGCTCAATCATGTACATCATTGAGACTCATTTGATGATGCTACTAGTGGACAAGTGAGTTTTAATTTTTTTGAATTAGACACATGTGAGTTTTAACTATAATATTTAAATTGCATGCAATTTGTAAATATAAAAGAGATTTAAATAAAATATGAAATTATGTACATTGATTTCACTTTCTCTTTAATATATATAGGGGTCAACACATCCTAGTGAGCATCTTAATAGTCAGTCTTCAGACTGCACTGTGAGGAGACATCATGATGATAGTCTTGCACCTGATGATCTAGAGTTTTTTTATATTATAGATTATTTTATCTTGACTTTCATCCATATTTTACATGTTTGATGATTGACATACATATATAGTTATGTTCTTATATGTTACATTATTTTGGATTATGTTAGACTATGTTCTTTTATATGTTAGATTATGTTAGATAATGTTCTATTATATTGGATATTATGTTAGATTAAATACATTAGATCATGTTAGATTATGTTGTATAATGTTCTAGTTATGTTAGAAATTATGTTAGATTAGAAGGATTATGTTCTTTGACATGTTAGATTATGTCAAGGATAATGTTGTATTATCTTGGAAATTATGTTAGGGTTATGGTTAGGTAATTAACTTTACATAATTAATTGCATACAAGTACCTAATTGAAGTATACTTAGTTACAAATCACAATTTAAACTAAGGACAAGTTAAATGAAAGAGTAAAAGTAATATATAATTAGTTACAAGTCCTAATTCGATCCCCTTAAGACAATTATTCAAATTTTTTTCCCCTTGAGGCACATATCCTAATTAGTTGCATACAAGTACCTAATTGAAGTATAATTAGTTATGAATCACAATTTAAACTCAACACAAGTTAAATTAAAGAGTAAAAGTAATATATAATTAGTTACAAGTCCTAATTTGATCCCCTTAAGACAACTATTTGAATTTCTTCCCCTCGAGGCATATGTCCTGATTAGTTACATACAAGTTCCTAATTGAAATATAATTAGTTACGAATCACAATTTAAATTTCACAAGCTAAATGAAAGAGGAAAAGTAATATATAATTAGTTACAAGTCCTAATTTCATCCCCTTAAGACACAAGCCCTAATTTGATCCCCTTAAGACAATTGTTCGAATTTCTTCCCCTCGAGGCACATGTCCTAATTAGTTGCATACAAGTTCCTAATTGAACTATAATTAGTTATGAAACATAATTTAAACTTCAAAAGTTAAATGAAAGAGTAAAAGTAATATATAATTAGTTACAAGTCCTAATTTCACCCCCTTAAGACACAAGTCCTAATTTCAACCAAATTTCAAATTGTTGAACCAAAGTTCAGATTTCAAATACTTCAGCCAAATTTCAGATTTCAAATAGTTCGACCAAATTTTAGATTTCAAATAGTTCAACAAGTTGTTTCTATCTTGTATCAAGTGGATTAGCTCATTGCTGGATACCATTTAATATTTTCTCATGATCCTCAATATCAAGCCTCCACTCACATATTCCAGGTCCTTTGACTGGATGAAGAGTTATACTAGTGGTAATAACATGGTTACTATATTGATATACCTTATTAATAGGTTGATAATCAGTGAAATGAATCCCATTCTTAAGTACTTTATTTTGCTTCAAATATGTTCCTTGTACAACTATAGAACCTGCATATAGGTCAATCAAATAAGTCAATAAATTTGAATTCATAAAAAAAATACATGTATTTGATTCAACTATATACTAACTTGTGGGAAACATAATTCCATCACTTATTTCAGTCTTTGTTAGCTTCTCTCTTTGTATGGTGCAACACAATAAATAATAGCTAACACCTTCTACATTTTCAGATTCTGCCATGACTACACAAACATTGCCTACACAAAGTATATGTATATAAATTCCATGTGTCATGTACATGAGTATATATATATATATATATAACAAAAATATGAAATACATACCAACTTTGATCAATCCTAAAATATGGTCATAATCACTAGAAATCAATGGTATATCATCATAGTTTTCATCCTCAAACTCATTCATATTGATAACATGTAGTGGCACCAAAGTCCCTTCACCCACATATCCACATTCTTGATTAATGCAACCATTATATTTTTCACCAATGCAATCAGGACAAAAACATGAGTATTCCCTTATGTACAATGACCACACATTACAAAAAAATGATTATTTTTATGCCTTTGTTTTTCAAATAATCAAAAAACATCTTAAAACAATGTTCCACAAAATGTGTGTCATGTTCTTTGTCATCACTAATGTAAAAGTGATACTCTATTTTAATGACTCATGCTTGATCTATACTTTCCACACCATCCAAATCAATTTGTGCATGTCAATAAGACACTTGAACCATAATAGTAACCTACTTTGTCTAGTATTATTCCACTTGAAGTTGTTTTTGAGAAATGAATGAGTAATTCTATGCAAAGTCAACAACAGATAAAATTATCCTAAGTGGGAAAGTTTCTCTTAATGTTTGAAACTATTCTACTTGCCACTTAGCAAAAAAAATCATGATGTATATATGATTGAATCAATTTATGAAATTTTAACATAAATTTTCTAGTAGGTATGTCATCTACATATTCTAACCTTGTTGATTTTTTTCCAACTTTTGTTTTTGAATTTATGTACTTATATCTCTTACATTTTACTATCCTCATCATATTAGTATCTTCATCTCTTAGAGAAAATTTGGTCAAGTTACCACATGTTTCACAAGTTCCTCTTATGCACTCTATTTCACTTATTGCATGATCATTTGGTTTGTCACATAAGATTGATGTTATGAATTGGCTTGATCTTTTATGAAAAGCATTTTAAGAACCACCACTTTCTTCTATCATCTTTTTGAACTCTTAGTAATACAAATCAAATTCAACATGATATCGACAAAAACATGTTTCAAAAGATCTATTTATCTTTGCAAAATAGGGTTTTAGTCTTTCAAACATTGTTTCTCCAATATTTGTGTCCAGATTTAAATTACAAAATGAAAGATACAATTTGTTGTGTGACATCCAACCAATGTTTTGCATGTTGAAGATACTTCTTAGGCCCAATCCTTTGCTTGATGATATCTCTTCTATTTGGTAAAGGATGAGTATTATCAATCCAAAATTGAATGACTAAGTTCTTAATTGTTTCCACAATCCTATCAAATTGAGGAACTCTAAACATTAGCACCTGATTTCCTTTTAATGTACTATCATCCAAATTATTTCTACTTTTCAAATAATGTAATATCATCTTTTGACTATACCCAATATGAGATGGTAGTGAAGAGATTTGTCTTTTTTGCCATAATTTCTTATTTAAAACAAATGTTAGTATCACTCTTCGTGAAATGGATTTATCTGCAGATCTAGATTTTTTCCCAATGGAGTGTAACCCTTCCTTAACACTTTCAAAAATATCTTTTTTTATTTTAGAAGTCTTCCTCTTTTTTACACTTTTATCTATACCCAATAGTTTCAATGGCTTTTTTAATTCATCTTTAAGAAGTGAAATTGATAATAGTTGAGTTTTCTCCACTATATCAAGATTCTCAAATTGTGCAATTTCTTTAGACTTTTTATTCAATTTCCTCTTCGTAGTATGTGTAGGTTGACTGGCATATTCTCTCAATTTTTCCGCATCGATTTTAATTAAATGATCTATGTTTCTATGATTAATTTTTCTCTTCAAACTTTGAGCTAGATTAACATTCTCATTTTTTGTTTGATCTCAAGCTGCAAGAAAAATTAAAATAAAGACTTAAGATACAACTTTTCTTTAGTGTCCACATTTGTGTATATATACATAACAAATGAACTATTAAATACAATTTTATCTAGGCTTCAGATGGTCCTTCTTCAATATCCACTACTTCATTCTCAGTTTCCTCATGTCCAACATTTTCATCATCTACTACTGTACATGCACGATATAACAAATAAAATCAAGCAAGTTTGTACTTGGGGGTTTGTCTCTAAAATTAAAAATCAAAGATATAAATTTTTCCTCTACACAGGTAGAAATCTAGAATTTCTAGAGATTATACTTGCGAGAGATGTGTGCATACATACATGTTTGAACTTGGGATGAACCTTCTCCAACCTTAGTAGGTTGTCCTGTTTCACTATGTCCTAAATAAATTCATAATTTAAAATAGCATAATTAAAATGTACCCAAATTCTAAATATTTATAATTTAAAAATCATAATGTAATAAACCCTAATTCTAAATATTCATAATTTAAATTTACCATAATGTAATAAACCCTAATTCTAAATATTCATAATTTAAAATTTGTAATGTAATAAATCCTAATTCTAAATATTCATAATTTAAAAACCATAATCTAATAAACCCTAATTGTAAATATTCATAATTAAAAACCCATAATGTAATAAACCCTAATTATAAATATTCATAATTTAAAAATCATAATGTTATAAAGCCTAATTCTAAATATTCATAATTTAAAAACCATAATGTAATAAACCCTAATTTTAAATATTCATAATTTAAAAACCATAATGTAATAAACCCTAATTATAAATATTCATAATTTAAAAACCATAATGTAATAAACCCTAATTGTAAATATTCATAATTTAAATTTACCATAATGTAATAAACCCTAATTGTAAATATTCATAATTTAAAAACCATCATGTAATAAACCCTAATTCTAAATATTCATAATTTAAGAACCATAATGTAATAAACCCTAATTCTATATATTCATAATTTAAAAACTATAACGCAATAAACCCTAATTCTATATATTCATAATTTAAAAACCATAATGTAATAAACTAATTCTAAATATTCATAATTCAAAAACCATAATCTAATAAATCCTAATAGGACTAAATATTCATAATTTAATAAAACCTAATGCTAAATATTCATAATTCAATAAGCCCTTAATATTAAGTTAATAGTAACCCTAAGTTTATATTAACCATATTCCTAATTGGATAAACCCTAATCCTAACTCTATATATATATATATATATATATATATATATATATATATATATATATATATATATATATATATATATATATATATATATATATATATATATATATATATATATATATATAAGTCTACAATACGATTGCACACTATATGAACTAAATATGCATTGGAAAAAATATATTGTACATGTACATACCTTGCCTCCTATAGTATCCTATTAAAGATTTTCGACGATTTTTTTCTTCTTGTTCGTCAGTTCTTCTTCATGGATATTTACTTGCCCTTTTACCTTTATTGCCCATGTCACAAATTATTTTTTCAAAATTCAAAAACAAACAAGTTGCAAAATATTTCCTCCCTCTTAATTGAACTGCAAATTATTTGAGTGGATTTGAATATTAGAATTGAAAAAAAAAAATATTATTTATATGACAATTTTTATTTGTTTAAAAATCCCTAAAGGCCAACTCTAGTTTCAATTGAAACTACTTATCCTAGTTTCGATTGAAACTAGAGCCGGCCCCACTAAACCACATGGGTTAGGTTTCTAGTTTCAATAGAAAATAAAAACATTAGTTTCTATCGAAACTAAGAAAATATTGGTTTTTTCCAAGTGGGAGAAGATTTACTATGATTTCATGGCTTCTAGGCTCTATTACTAGGTTTAGATTGAGTATTGAAGTCATGTCCTGCATGGTAGAAGTACTTTGAATGAACTTTCTAATGACTATCAAGTTGCTACATTTTGAATTTTTTAGATATACGTTTTTGCACGTGAATTGAACAGAGGTTTGTTATAAAAAATAAACCTATATAATGAATGCTCATGGAAAAATAGTAACTAAGATATTAAATATTTTGAAAAATAACTATGGTCTTCGTATTCGAGTCCTCTTTCAATCAAAAAATAATAATTTGAAATTGGGTAAATATATAATAAGTTACATGTGTCAAAAGCCATGTATGTCCAAATTCATGTTAGGTCAAATTTAAACTCTAATAAAGTATGAAATACTAAGGATAAAGACATCATATCACCTCCATGGTTTTGGTATGATGTTAACAAACTAAATTTGAAATAATTGCATTGATATCTATTGTAGAAAAAAAGTTGTGTGTCAAAAATAATGTCACTTTTTAAAAATCAAGATTTTGATAACATACCAATTTTTGTGAGAGAAAAAATATATCAATCAAATCAATTAAAAATATATTTGGATTCTACACAGAAAATCCCAAAAAACTCCAAATTACTTTATCTTCAAATTCCTAACCGTTAAATGGCAATTTGCATCCAAAAGTGAAAGTTTTTTTGAAAATTTACAGTCTAGTGTCAGTTTAGGCAAAAAAGTGTAACCCATTATTGTGGGTTCACCCACCCACTAAGCTTGGAGAACCAAGACCAACCAGGTAAAAGTCAAGTAGAAACACACAATACAAAAATTACATAATACAACATTTAACTCCCATTTTGAGCTTACACTGTAACATGTTACCATATAAACCAATAAGATGGGTGAAGGTGTACCTAAATAGTGAGGAGAAGCCAAATGAAGAAATCAAAATTTTCATGAGGCATAAAAAACAAATACCATATCTCATATAAATTCTCCCCTTATCTCCCCCAAAGTGCAAAACATTGTATTGGCACATGAAGACCATACTTTCATGTTTGTCCCTCTTCCTTCCAAGGAAGAGACTTTGCACTCAGGGAAAGGCCCAACTAACCCCTTCATTTGAAGGATATTTCTTCCCTTCCCAAGGTGAGTGATTTCCTCCAACACACATGAAACATCATGTTTTCAAGATAAAAATAGGAAAGGAGCAAAGAAAATCAAGCATACCCAATACCACATAGCATGAACAAATTTATAATACACATATGCATTCACATAGATTTTTTGCTACAATCACATAATGAAAAAAACCATATATATAAAGATTTATTCCATGGAAAAATCCACCAAATTTGAGCCAAAGCTATGTAAAATGAACAACTTGAGAAGAGCTATCCCTTTTCCTTGCTTCACAAAATCCCAATTCTACAAGATCTCTAAAATTAGAGAGTGGGTGAACACCCACTCTAATTTCAAATTCCACTCTAATAGGCATCTAAACTCCTACTTTCACTCCACATATGACTCATTCTTAGAATTAAAATCCAACTAGGAGTAGAGGAGGTGGAAAGTTAGTTGAGATAACTCCAATTTTTGCAACACTTGGTAAATGGAATTTTAAAAGGGTCAATAAGTGAATTTTATATCAATAAGGTCAAAATTAGAGCCCTAACTTATATTACTAACATGTGGGTAACTTAATTTCACTAAAAGGACACCCTCTAAGACTCTTATAGATCCCTCTAAAGTCACCTTAAACTTGAAGTCTAATTTAATCTAATTAAATCCTGCATATGTCAATATTATGCAACTGAATTTACAACATTTCTAATTGGTTTTAACTAAAGTTGGGTGTGTTTTTCCAAATCTCTATTTGACTTGTATTATACACATAACAACACAAGTGTCAAATGACACTATAAAATATAATTTACATTGTGAGTGACAAGTCAACTTTCACAAATATAATTCTAGCTTAAAACACTCATTCTATTGTAATGTGGAGCCTAATTAGACTCAAAGGTTTATTCGGTATAGTTTTTCCCTAGATTATTTCTATGGGGTCAAGGGGTATCACCCCTTATGGGGTCTTGGGGTAGCACCCTAGGTGCACTCCCTATCATAATACAAGGTGGGGTTGAGGGTCAATGCCCTTGCAGGGGTTTTTAGGGGCAGTGCCCCTGAAGTAAAAAATGATTCACTATTGTAAAAGGTGTTGACTTTATTTTTCTATTGAGTGAATTATTCTAGCCCTAAATTTTTTAATGACAAAAAGATTGTATAAATTTTGTTAGGGTTAGGGATTTCTTAATGTATGATGATATTGTAGCTTCTTTCAATTATATTGAGTTGTAAGGGATTACAAATTGTAATCACTAGATAATAATAATATGGGACATGTTGTTGGTGGACATAGCCTAGGGATTGGGTGAACCACATTAAATCCTTGTATCCTGTGTTCTCGAATGTGTGATTTAATATTTTATGATATTGGTTATATTTGCACATGATCATATAACTATTATTTATATCTGTGGTTAATCTTAACAAGTGGTATTAGAGCCAAACTAGCATCATATTTTTTTAGCTATTCTCTGCAAGAAGGTCTCATGGTTGAGTGGGAGTGATGGAAGACGAGGGTAAGGTGAAGGTTAAGAAGTTTAATGGGCATAAAATTTAGTTAGGGAAAATAAAAATGGAGGATTATCTTTATTAAAATGATTTATGGTAGTTACTGGAAGGCAGCCCACATTTCTATTATTGCCCCCTATCACTTCTAAAAGCCAAGAAACATAGAATAGTAATAGATGAGGAGTGGGAAATTTTGAATAGAAAGGAACTTGGAAGTATTTGATTATGGGTGGCAAATAGGTGATGTTAAATATTATAAAAGTGAAGATGACAAAAGAATTGATGCAAACCCTAGAGAAACTATATGAAAATCACTCTGCTTCAAATAGTTGACATTAAGGTCAATTTTTCTATTAGTGAATTAATACTTAGTCAGTTGTTTACATTGCTATTGATCTCTAAAGTTTCTACCAAGCTTATCATTCATCTAGGAATGTTAACCAAGTGTTTCAGTTGCTATCGAGCTAAACAATTAGATTGTAGTTCATGCCAAGCTTCATAGTATCTACTATGCATCTGAGACAATTTATAATATCACCCGAGCATAGTAGAGTCTATCGAGCTATCCAGTAGAAGTGATGAAGATCATAGTGTTAATCAAGCTCTTTAGTGTTAACCAAGTATATCAGTGTCTACCAAGCTCACAATGTTAACAAAGTGAATTTAGTGTTGACCGAGTTGTGCAGTGTCAATCGATTGATTCAATATCTACCAAGTTTTTTACTGTTCACCGAGTCATACAATGTTGACCAAGTTCTTGTTACTTGAAGTGATCAATATGGATTGAGCTTCAACATCTATTGACTGCCAAAGTATGTCAAGTGTTGACAATGTTTGTCGAGTGTTAGAACATCACCGAGTTTGTCTTCTAAATTGAGTTACAAAAATGGGCCAACTTTGTGAATTATGATGAATTTGTTATTTTAGCCAACTCCAATAGGTAATCAGGTGGATCATTATATATATGTAATGTATTATATCATATCTAAAGTATAAAGTAATTAAGTATGAGTATATAAAGAGGTAAAAGTAGATGAGTGTGAATTGAAGAAGGCTATAAGTAGTATAAGGGACAATATAGACTTATCTATCATAGTAAGGTGATCATTAGAATTCAAGGAATCTCACTCAGCAAATCAAAGTTGTAGATCAGAGATCAACCACTGATTCATTCTAATAGGTGCATTAGTCAAATCCTTTAATCGAGTGGACTTAAAAGATTTTTTCTAAAGCTCCTAATAGAGTGCATACTTCACTATATGTTTGTAAATCCTTTAACAAGATGGACCTAACAATCCTTATTTCTCCTAATAGGGAAGATCACTAGAAGTGGTCAATTGTAAGCCTTAACAGGCCAACGTACTAAAGCTTGTGGGTATCATCCCCAACCCAATTTTACTTTTTATTTGGAAGGTTTCTGGGTTACCAGATCTTGTGTCAAAATGTTATGAATGTTTTATTGATTTCATTCTTTTTGCATGCAGTTAGATCATAATAATATATGAAAGATTAATTTGTTTAAAGTGAGTTAAAGTTTTATTGGTTCCCGATTCACTCCTTGCCTCTCAATGACCTAGAATGCCTTATTATTCCAATATTTGGTATCAAAGCTTTTGGTTCTCACATTAGAAGTTTAACAACTTGAGAAAAGATCAGAGGCAATGGAGGTATACAGGCTAGAAAATGCTATTGAGATTGAAAAGTTGGATCTAGAATTAGCTATTGGACAACTCAAGAAAGCAATGGAGTCACTCTTTAAATCCTTGCAAAGATGGAAAGATCTTACAACACAAATAGATGACAATATCTACATTGAAGAAAGAATTGAAGACTTATGCCTAGAAAGAAATTCAAATGAAGTTGATGTAGTAATCAAATACCTACTTGAGAAGAATCTCATTCTTCAAGAAGAAGTCATAAAGTTGAAAAGAGATGTTTTATTTGTATAGAACTTGGACATCTTGCAAAGAACTATATGAATAGAGGCATAATTGAAGATGAAAAGAAAGCTAAAGATGAAAACATTAGAAAACAAATAAGGTAGCAATGGGTGCAAAAATCTCCACAGAATGCAAGCCAAAGTCATGAAGTTGTTAACACCCAAGTAAATGAGTTGGGTGACTCAACCATTTCAGCTTAGTCCCCTATGGAGATCACTAGAGTTGTGATTCAAAATAAATCATCTAACATTAGTTCCAACCAGAAAGTAGAAAGATCCATATCAAAATTTAAGATGAAAAAGGATCACTGAGTGATGATGGAAATTCAAGACCTTACCGAGAAAAGTCGAGTTGCATATCTTTTTTCAAGATACATATGTCAAGTTGGTGAGTCTACCGAGTACCAAGTTCATACCAAGTAATGGTAACCTTGTTGAGTTCAAAGTTCTCTTTATGTTGGTAGTTCCTATTGAGTTAGGAGACCTTACTGAGTTGAAGGTGTCTTCCAGGCATTAAAGACCAAATTGAGTGGAGGACAACCTATCACTGAGAGAATATGTGTACAAAGAATTTATGGAAATTGTAAAGACTAAAATTTGTCAAAAGGAGGACATTGAATTTATTATTTCATTGTGAATTTTTAGAGCATAGAGAAGAGAGTGAATTCAAAGCCCCCAAGTAATTTAAGTAGCTATGGTTGAAGATTTTTCTCATGTTCAAAACCCTGCCCAGTGATGGCATCTTATAGCAGTAATATTAAGAAAGGTTATGAGATTTTGGTTTATGGAGTTGATTGCAAGGCTCCTGAATTCAAATTGAGTCCAATAGTTGTAGAGGCACTCAACCTTGCTAGAGTGCAAACCCAGATTCTACCTTAGGTACTCCTTGTTCATGAGATTTGATCATTTGATCATTTTTCTATTCAAGAGTTCGAAACCCTAGAGGTGAATGAGGCATTCAATGAACTATGTGTGGATGGTATTCTGAAACTTGAGCAAAAACATTTGGAGACAAAGAGTTTGAGACATATTTTACATATGCTGAGGGACTTCCAAGTGAAGTGGATTAGATTAATCTTAAGCCATGTTCATAACATGTAGTTATGGTTGGATCACCCCATTTTGATAAGCAATAAGATGATACACATCATTACAAGATTTCCCATGTTGAACAAAGAAAACACCAAAAAACTCCTAGGTCAGGTTGAATTGGAAAAAAAGACTCTTGCCAAATGGGATGGAAGAGGCATGAAACTAAGTGGAGTAATTGACATGGAATTAAAGTTTGGCATTCATGTGATAGCATAGAAAAACTATAGCTCAAGTCGGTTGAACATTGTATCATGTGAAGTAGTTGACCTGGCATACAAGGTGGTAAAGAATAATTTATCCTTTGACCTTGCTAAGTTGTTGCTAAATCAATTGATCAAGAACATGGATAAAAATTGAGTATCGAGGAACAATTTGTGTAAGTTTGGTTCTCTCTTGACATGTTTATTCTTCTATGTTTAAAAGTTTTTCCCTTCAAAAGGAGTTGTAGTATGGAAGATAGATACTCCAGTATTGTATCAAATCAATGAATTTATAGCAGAGATGGGAGAGAACTTTAACAATATTATGCATACTTATTTTAAGACATTTAAGGAGAAAATGCAAAGCAGATATAGGATACGACAGAAACTAGTAGATGATTATATTGAACATGATATATTTTTTTGGTCGACCATGACAAGGTCTACATTCAAGCAGTCAGGCCTAGAGTCGCATGGATTAAACCTCTGGAATATGAGGTTAACATAGATGACACCAAGGATATTATTGAGGCTCCACTAAATGAGCTTGTGGATCCTAAGGCAACATAATTTGGAATATATGAAGAGGCTAAGGCCAGAATTGAGCTTGAGATTAAGTTACCCCAAGCAGTGAACAAAGGAAGAAAAATGATAGAGTAAATAATGAAGAAAACTAAGCAATCAAGCTCTCCTCTCATGCCTACTAAAGGTAAGGGAGATGACTTGGTTGAAGATAAAGATGAATAGGAGAATGGAAAGGAAGTTAAACTTGAGGAAGAGGAACCTCCCAAGAAAAAAGGGAAGGTTAAATAAACAAGCCTACAAAGTCTTCCCTTGCTGTGTTCACAAGAAGATCCACCAAATCCAAGAGGAAGCTGAAGTTGGGTGAAGGGGATGAAGCTAAAAAGATTACATTTTAGAGGTCTTCCCCTACCCTTCAAGAAAAATTGAAAATATTGGAATAGGGAGCATGTATAACATGTTTTAAATCTCTTAAGTATGAGACTAGGAGCTAAGAGGAGAAAAATAAAATTGAGGATGCCCTTGTGAAAAAATTGGGTAAGTGGAAGTACTCACCAAATGAATTAACACAAGAAATTCCTAATGTAATTATGAAAGTAGTCAAACCTCAAAGGGATAATACATTGAGAGTTTCTAAAGACATTAGTGAACAAACCCTAAGATAGTTTATGCTGAGTCTTAGTGAAAAAGAGGTGAAGGAATCATTAAAGAAAGAATGAGAAGAAGATTACACCTAAATTCAATACATGTCTAATATTGCTAAAGGACATTGAATCTGTGATGAAATCCAATACAACCACATGTAAAAATATCTATGGGTTACACAAGCCTAGTGACTATGTTGTGCAAGTAGATGACAAAGACGTTGAAGAAGATGATGTGGAAGAGGAAGTAGAAATTAGAGATGATGAAATAGACAATATAGATCTTGATGGTGCTAATGAGGAAGAATAACAAGAAGCCACATGAGGAAATCTTATAGAAATCTAGAGTAGTAAAGATACTGATGAAAAAAATATCGTAGTAGAAGTTATGACTTCTTTTCCTCATTCTCTAAGAAAATCCTTAGTGCAATCAGGCTCAAAGAAGGTTTCTACCAAGTTGGTTGTGGTTACAAATGGATCATCTTGCACCCAATCAATCTCTAGAATTACTCTACCAAGTTTTTTAATGACTGAAGTGTCTAACACTTCATCTATCGATCAAAAAGTTTTTCCAGCATCAGGACTGATCGGGCAACAACAAGGTATTCCTGTCGTTAATGTTATTTCTACTGTTAGTACATTTGTTGTTGTTCCCACTTTTCCAACTATTGTTTCCACCATAGCTAGTGCAATGACAGTTTAGACCCAGTCTCAACCAAGCACTGGAGTTTTAAATAAGGGAAAGGAAATTGTTTCATCTATTATTCCTAATGATAAGGGTCAAGAGGTTGAAACCTCTAAGTATGAGATTGATCTAGAGGAAAATATTGCTAGATTGGGATCTTTCCAATCTAACACTTGATCAAATGGATACCCTTGGAGAAATTTGGAAGAAGAGAGCTAAGCAAAAAAAGCTTAGAGAAGGGAGGAAAAAGAAAAATCAAGTCCTTGAGGATATCAATAGCATATTTGTAGATGCTTTGAGCATTGAGGTTGATGAGAAATAACCTATTCTAGATTAGTTAGTTGAAATTATCCACAAGTACAATAAAGAACTAAATGGATAAGAAAAACTATTGTAGAGAGCAAAGAGAAAAATTGAAAATAAAGTTTTGCAGTAAGTAGCATAGAAGATTGCTATTGATCAAGTAGAATTGTTTACTATTCTTGCTACACTAGAAACATTTGTAAATAATTTTGTTTCTTTATTTGTCAAGTTGAGTGACACATATATCTTTACTAAGGATATTAAGGATAAATTATCCAAGATAGATGAGGATATCAGGGAAAATGCACATCAACTATCACTTGATCCTAGTTGTAGCTTTGCACACTTTACAAAGATCAAATACTTAATAGAACTACAAGTAGAGTTGTTAAGGGAAGAATCCAAAATTAGGGTCACACTTGCATAAATTCAGGGCATGATTCTTCCAAACATACATGTAATACAAAAACATATTGCACATGCAAAAACATTGGTTCATGATAATGAATTCTCCATAGCTAACCACATGATGGAACTATTAGTAGAAGTATAGATAGCCTTGCATGCATCCAACGCATTGCAAGAGAAATGGGACAAGACCATGGTAATCATTTTGAAAGTAGACACTGATTTATTGTCACATTTTGGTATTAACTTGTAAATATTTTGCACCCTTGGTATTTATGTCAGAAAGGGGGAGAATATTATTGATAGAGGGGAAGAAGATAATTTATATATGATGATAATATTACCATACTCCAAATATATGTACGAGGGAGAGATATATGTATGGGGGAGTAGTAATATGGAGACACATATACAAATTAGTGGAAAATATGTTTACAAAAGCAATTTGAAAAATTAGGAAAATAGAGTCATTTACTGAGCTACTGTAGCAGTAAGTCAAAACTGAGTTGAAGACACAAAATGTTGATAAAGTAAGGTTTTGACTTGTAATTTTGAGAATTCATATTTTTGATATGATAATTTTTTTTGTCACTAATGCCAAAGGCAGATATTGTTGACATTGAGTTCAATTTTTCTATTAGTAACTTAACACTTAGTTGATTACATTGCTACCAAGCTCTATAGTTGCTACCAATCTTATCATTCATCTACATATGTTAACCAAGTGTTTTAGTTGATACTAAGATAAATAGTCAGATTGCAGTTCATGCCAAGTTCACATTGTCTACTAAGCATCTGAGATAGTCTACAATATCATCCAGGCATAGCAAAGTCTACTGAGCTATCCAATAGAAGTGATGAAGATCTTGGTTTTTACCAAGATCTCTAGTGTTAACCAAGTATATTAGTGTCTATCAAGCTCGCAGTGTTAAAAAGGTGAATTTAATGTTGACTGAGTCATGTAGTGTCAACCAAGTGATTCAGTATCTACCAAGTTTTTCAGTGTTCACTGAGTCATACAATGCTAACTAAGTTTCTTCTACTCAAAGTGATCAGTATGGACCAAGCTTCAACTTCAACAGAGTGTCAGAGTATGCTATTGAAAGTGTTTGTTGAGTGTCAGAATATCATCAAGTTTGTCTTCCAAACTTGAGTTACAAAAATGGACCAACTTTGTAAATTATGATGAATTTGGTATTGTAGCTAACTCCAATAGGTAATCAAGTATATTGGTATATATATGTAATGTATTATATTATATCCAAAGTAGAAATTAATTGAGTATGAGTATATGAAGAAGTAAAAGCAGATGAGTAAAAGGGAAACTCATATCCAAGGCTGAGTAGGAATTTAATTTTAGTAGGGAAACTCAATGATGAGGGTTTCATAGTTACTTTTAACGATAAAAATGGACGGTTTCAAAATGTTCCCTTGTAGTAGAAAATTCTATGAAAATAGGCACCTTATATCTTTGTATAGGTCATATTGTTCCTTCTACTTTAAATGTCTCAAGAAAAATGAATGTTCATGAATAGTTACCACAATTGGGCAGGGAAAACAAACAATTGTTGTAGATTTTGATATAACACTATGGCACAACAAACTTGGGCACATGAGTGAGAAAGGTATCAAATTAATTCATTCAAAGAAATTTTTACCAGGTCTAAAATGTGTCAATATATGGATTTTTGTGAAAGTTGTGTGTATCAAAAACAAAAGAGTGAGTTTTGTGAAAAATGAGAAGGAAAAGAAAAATGAGAAATTAGAGCTTGTGCATACAGATATATGGGGATAGCTCAAGTATCTTCCCTTGGTGTCTCTCATTATTATGTTACATTTATTGATGATGTAACTAGAAAAGTATGAGTTTATTTCCTTAGACAAAAATCTAATGTATTTCAAACTTTTAAGAAATGAAAATCTTTGGTTGAAAATGAGACTGGTAAGAGATTAAAATGTCTCAGATTTGATGATGGTGATGATTATCATAGTTATGAATTTGAAGATTATTTCTCCACTAATGGTATTTATAGACATAAAACTATTCCAAGACCTCCATAGAAATATGGAGTAGTTGAATGCATGAACAAGAGAGTAATGGAGAATGCAAGGAGCATGAGGTTGCATGTTGGGTTGCTCTTAAACATGTGGGTGGAAGCTTGCAATATTGTTGTATATTTGATTAATATAGGTCCCTCTACTACTTTGGGTTGTGGCATTCCAGAGGAAACATGTACTGGTAAGAAGGTGAGTTATTCTTTTCTCAAAACTTTTGGTTGTGAAGCATTTGCACATATAGATTCTAAAAATTGAACCAAGCTAGAAGCTAAGTCAAAGAAATGTGTATTTTTTGGATATGGAATTGGTGAATTTGGTTATAAGATTTGGGATTTTGAAAATCATAAAATTTTAAGAAGTAGGGATGTCATATTCAATGAGTACAAAGATTTTTTGCAATAGCATGAGAAGAAAGAAAATGATTATGTAGTGTTGGATGATAGTCAAAAGGAATATGTTCTAGTAGTCCCTCATGCCCTAAAACAACTACAACAAAAAATACCACATACCCCAATGAATGTTAGACATTCAAAAAGGCTAAGTAGAC
The DNA here is from genome assembly GCA_028749045.1 of Cupressus sempervirens. Lineage (NCBI taxonomy): Eukaryota > Viridiplantae > Streptophyta > Pinopsida > Cupressales > Cupressaceae > Cupressus > Cupressus sempervirens. The sequence goes on along the minus strand of CM053790.1, from coordinate 293,235,076 downwards.
CTCCAAAAATATCTTCTCCCTATTTCTATTTTATTTTATTAACAAATGTTGGTGAACCTAAATGTTATGATGAAGTTGTGTAGATGGATACAAAGATTTAGTGGGAGTCAACAATGAAAGAAGAAATAGACTCCTTGGATAAAAATTAGACATCAAACTTATGTAAGTTGTCTGAAGGTAAATGGAATTTACAAAATAAATGAGTTTAAATATTGAAAGAAAAGGATGGAGGTAAGAAAATATTTAAAACTGAGTTTTTTGTAAAGGGATTTGCATAGAAAAGGGGCATTAGTTTTGATGAGATATTTTCTCATGTTGTTAAAATGACTTCTATTTGTACTATTTTAAGTATTGTGGCCACTGAAAATTTTCATTTGAAGTGTCTTTATGTTAAAACAACCTTTCTTCATGGTGATTTGGATGAAAAGATATATATGGTATAGCCACAGGGTTTTGAGGTCAAAGGTAAGGAGAACTTAGTGTGCAGATTGAAAAAAAATTTATATGGCATGAGCATGGTCACACTCAATGTCATAATGACCATTGTGTATATTTTAAGAGGTTAGGTGATGGCAACTACATTATTTTATATTTATATGTTGGTGATATGTTTGTAGCTAGGTCTAACATGGATCACATTAAGGGGTTAAAAGAACATTTGGCACATTCATTTTCTATGAAGGATTTGGGGGCAACAAAAAAAATCTTTGGTATGAAAATTTATAGAGATCAGAAGAACAAAAATTTGACATTATCTTAGGCTAATTATATTGAGGTGTTGCATTGTTTCTCTATAGAGAATGCTAAAGCTGTCAGCACACCTTTACTTGGTCATTTAAAATTGACTAAGAAAATGTGTCCCAAGACATAGGAAAAGGAGGACAAAATGTCCAAGGTACCCTATGCTTCAGTGATAGGAAGTTTGATGTATGTCATGGTATGAACTAGACTAGATATTGCACATGCAGTGGGAGTTGTTAGCAGGTATATAAGTCATCCTAAAATTGAGCATTGAAATGTATTCAAATGGATTCTCAAATATTTGAGAGGAACATCTAGTAAGTGTTTACATTTTGGGAGTTCTACTATTGATTTACAGGGCTATGTTGACTTAGATTTGGTAGGGGATATTGATGCTAGGCAGAGTACTACAAGTTATCTATTTACCATTGGTGGAATAATATTGAGCTAGGTTTCTTAATTATAGAACGTGAATGATTTATCCACTATAGAGGCAAAGTATGTTTCTTCTATAGAGGTAGCCAAGGAGATGATATGGCTTCAATTTTTCATAGAAGAATTGGGACACCCATAGAGGGATAATTATTTGTTCATAGATAGCTAGAGTGTCATTCATCTTGCAAATATTTTTTCTCTACATTCAAAGCAAAACACATACAATTGTAGTCCCATTTTATTCAATCAGTTTTGGATGATGGAAAGTTAAATCTAGAGAAGATACATACAAATGATAATTTGACAAATATGTTCACCAAGGGATTAACACAAGAGAATTTGAACTCCTCTTTAGCTTTGGTTGGTCTTCCAGAGTGAACAAAATAAAAGAACAACATAGTCCAAGGTGGTTTGATATTCCAGTGGGAGCTATAGGTTTAGTATTGATATGATCAATCTTCAAATGGGAGGTTATTTTTGTGGAGTCTGATCAGTCTCCAAGTAGGATATTTTTGTGATGTGGAACCTAATTAGACACAAAGGTTTAGTTAGTGTGGTTTCCCCCTAGATTATTTCTACAAGTTCAAGGGGCAACACCACTTATGGGGTCTTGGGGAAGTGCCCCAGGTGCGCTCCCTATCACAGTATAGAGTCCGGTCAAGAGGAAATGCCCCTATAGGGGTTTTTGGGGTAGTGTCTCTGAAGCCCAACGTGACTCACTATTATAAAAGGTGTTGACTACTATTTTTCTATTGGATGAATTATTCTAGCCCTATGTTTGTAAGCAGCAAAAAGCTTGTATAAAATAGCTTAGGTTTAGGAATTTCATAATGTATGATGATATTGTATCTTCTTGCAGTGATATTGAGCTGTAAGGGATTGTAGATTGTAATCACTAGATAATAATAATATCAGACTTGTTGTTGGTGGGCATAGCCTAAGGATTGGGTGAACCACATTAAATCCTTGTGTCTTGTGTTCTTTTTTGTGCAATTTATTATTTTCTAATATTGGTTATACTTACATGTAACTAGTATTTTTGTCTGTGGTTATTCCTAACACATTAACATTACGTTCATGAAATAAAATAATAAACAAAGAGGCTAACATCTCTTCATTAGATCTAGCCTTGGCATTCTCAATTGATACAAAGGTATAGTCTTTGTTCTCCATTTTACCATGGTTATTTCCCACACACTCAAAACACATATTAGTAATCCAAGATAGATAAATCACATACATATATACATCCTAAATCAATTCTACATCCATAAGTAAATTACCACATAACCTTTTTTTAATCAAATTCAAATAATATTTTCCATTTCTAAACCAACACGTATCTCTAACTAAACATGATATATTTCATCTAATATTTATAAAAAAACATGATTACATATCCATCTATAGAATAAGCAAACAAAAGTATGAATATAATTTAATCATCAAACATCATAATAAGTCCAAATATTCATAAATAAGAATCATATAGTTATCATCACATGGTATCTAATAGTCTAAATAAATGTCTCAAATAAGCCTTAAGTATAACAAGGTCTCAAAAATATAAAGTATTTGAAATGTAAATAAACTACTATGCTATGCTATAATGGGCCAGGGTGAGGCTTCACATCCTCCCTCCTAGGCATGCATATCCTCCTGAATTTCATCAAAGAGGTATGGGTACTATGATCTCATATGTGTTATTCCCTCCCATAATAGTTTCACTAAACTCTATCTGGGTCCAACTCTTTTCTTCGAAGTTCTAGGGTCCATCAACCCAAAATGTGAATGGGATCCAGTGCTAGCTTCCTGTCTAACTCCACCTATAAGGGATTTCAATATATAATGTGATAATCATCATAAATATACTTCCTCAATAATGAAATATGATCAATACATTAAGGATGCATGACAAGCTAGTTGGTAAGGCTAAATGGTAGGGAACCAGTCCAATTCTCTCTAGTATCTAAAATGGTCCAACAAATTGAGGTGCAAACTTAGAACCCTTTCCAAAATGGATCAAACTCTTGTGTGGATGCACTCTTAGAATAACTCTATCATCAACCATGTACTCTTTTTCTACCCTCTTTTCTTCTTCACACTTCTTCTATTTATCTCGAGAGTCTCTAAGACATTGTCTAATCAAATCTACTTGTTGCTCCATATCCCTAAACAACTATGGTTCAAAAGAAACTCTTTCCTTAATCCCATTCCAACTCAATTAAGTCTTACAAGGTCTGCCATATAATGCTTGATAAGGTGGCATACCAATGGAATAACAATGCCTATTGTTATAGGAAAACTCCACAAGATGAATGTACTCTTCCCACCTAACCTGATGATCCATAACATACACCCACAACATATCCTCCAATAACTAATTAACCCTCTCTATCTATCCATCTATCTGAGGGTGATATTTTGTATTGAAATTAATACTAGTATCCAAGGTTATCTAAAGCTCACTCCAAAATGATGATGTTTATAAGGTGTCTCTATCAGAAATGATCTTACAAGGAATTTTGTGGAGTCTAACAATAGCATGCAAGAACACCTGTGCAACTGCTAGTGTTGTAAAGAGAGTAGGAACAAGTGAAAAGTGGGTGACTTTGGTCAATGTATCAACTATCACCAAAATAGCATCACGACAACAAGAAGATATAAGAATACCAAAAATGAAGTCCATATAAATTGCATACCACTTCTACTCAGGTATCTCATGTGACTAGAAGAGTCCACCTGGATGACTATGCTCTACCTTCACTCTCTGGTACTCTAGCCATCTAGCTACTACACTGGCAATCTGCATTCTCATGCCTAGCCAATGATATAACTATCTCAAATCTGCAATCTCATGCCTAACATCCATTACAATAATACCAAGTTTATATGCTTATATTTTCTCATTGTAGGAAATAACCATGGTAAAAATGGAGAACCAAGACTATACCTATGTATTGATTGAGAATGCCAAGGTTTGGTCTAATGAAGAGATCTTAAACTCATTGTTAATATTTTACTTTGTGAATGAGTGTTTTAAATTAGATTCATTTTGTAAAAATCATTTTTCCACTCATAATGTAAAGTGTATATTTTATGGTATATAAGTGGCAAGTTAAATTGAGATATTAGCAAAATATACCCAACCTTAATTTTAACCAATTAGAAATGTTTAATTTATATCCTCTTGCACAATGTTGTCATGTTAAGGCTTCAATTAGGTGAAATTATAATTCTTTAGGGTGACTTTAGAGGGCTTTATTAGAGTTCTAGGGTGTTCTTTTAGTGAAATTAAGTTACCTACATGTTTTTGATTAAGGTAAAAATAGGTTTTGAAGGGACCCAAAACCCCTAACAATAGTAAAAAAGATGTTCAAAATAGCATAACCAAGAAACAAGATCCTAAGACCAAAAAACAAACAAAAAATCAGGTTTTATAGGGACCTGAAACCACAGAATGTATCTAGAAAATGCAACCAAGTTTTACAAGGACCTGGAACCTACAAGTTTCACAAAGCTTATCAAATAGAAAACAAAAACCAAAAACAAAACAAAAAATCAAGCCACTACTATAGCTCCTTGATCATAGTATCCTTCCTCCCCACTTTAGCTATACTAAGAGTAGTATCAGTAGGGGAAAAGCTAGTACTAGCAGTAACTTCAGCAGCCTTCTTCCATGAGCTCAACTTGGTCCTTTTACTTGGTCCTCTAGGAGACATAATGTCCTCATTGGTCTTCTTCCCCAAACTTTTCGTAGTCGTACACAAACTAGAAGTCATTTGTTCCATATTATTGCCACTTTCATTGATCATATGCCAAAGACCATGTTCATATTCCTTTAGTTTATCAGGTATATATCCCACTTTAGTTTCTAATAGCACAAGTTTGGCCTGGTCATTCTCCCAATCCTTCTACACTTTGCCCACTTTTTTCTTAAGTTTCATAATCTCATTGTAAATCTAGGAATCTCCACGGAGAGAGGAGTCAACTTTAATCTTTGTAGCATTAAGGAAGGACAGTGAAATCCCCAAACTTGGGTCATCCTCCTCCTTCTCCCTAGGGATCTTCATGCCCTTCTCATCCTCTTTACCTAAACCTTTCTCCCTTCCCATCTCCTCCTCCATATTCTCCTCTCCAAATCTCTAGGTTTCTCCATACTAGTTATCTTCATTACCAGTATTATCTGACCCTTCATTTTTTTCCAGACTTTCATCTAGATCATTCTTCCCAGTCTCATTTTAACTACCAAGATAACCCTCTAAATTAGAACTAATAGCCCCCATCTCCTTGTCTTCCTCTATCTCTACATTTTTATCTTCATCTTTATCAAAGGAATCAATAATTTCCTCAATTTTTTTTGGGGGAGTATCCTTAATCACTAATTTCTTCTTCATGCTTTGTCCTTCATCCCCTTTTCTCTTTCTAGACTAGGATTCACTCGTCGACCCCATTTTCTTCTCTAAAATAGGGAAACAAAAATCACCTTTGTCTTGTAGCAATTCTCAATTAAGAGAATGAGGCCTTCATGAAGGACAGGATGAGAGTCTTTCTTCCTATGGGCTTGGAGGCTTGTAATAACAAAAACCTCAAGTAGAAAGGAAAATAAATCCTATCTTTATACAAGAAATGGTTCAAAAAAACAAAATGGAACTTGTGGACTCTTTTGGATCTTCCATCTAAAATAAAATATTCATGAAGACGAGATAACACATCCCTTTATATTACCTTTATCTAGTTAAGCTCGTAAAAGTCCCCATTATTCTCCAACTTTTGCTCTTCCTCCTCAATTTTTGGAAACTTCTTGAAGGTAGCATTAGAGATGGTCATTTCCTTGCTATATTTTAGTCCATCCTTCAGGAGACCAGTCACTTCAGCAATGAAGCCCTCTATGAGATGAACCATGACATCATGCAAAGTTACCCTATCCTCAAACTAGTTCTTAAAGAAAGCTTCAGTAACATGTAGTTTAAAACCGTGCAATCACTCCAAGTAAGGAGTCACACTTCCTTTCTCAAGAATTTTCCAGACAATGGATTTTCCCTTCCAATTTCGCAATTTTTGGGCTCTTGTTTCCTTGACTCAACCCCCATTTTCAAATAATTAGTGTCTCTAGCCATTTTCACATATAACCTAGCACTATTTAGTTTTGATTTCGCTGCCATAGCCTGATCAATAGCAAAAAGTTCCCCAAAGGATCCAGCTATTCCCTTGAAAATGTCTTCATGCCAATATTCTAAAGGGAGGCCTGACAATCTCACCTAGATTAGAGTGGTTAAGAAAAAAGCATAAGATAAATTCATATTAGGCTCCCATTTCTTAATCGTGAGGGTGCTTTTGCCAAACATCTATGGTCCTCCACATAGAACCATATTCATATCCTCCTTATAGTTGAAAACAAAAGACAGGAATCCATTCGCCATAGGGGTATATCAACTTGACCTCAGATCACCCACTTCTGTTTCAACATATTTTTCAAGGTATCAATATCTAGTCTAGGCCCCAAGAATTTGCCAACTAGAGTGTAATCCATATAAGTAATAGAAAAATCAACAATCTGATCAAGAATATAGATTTGGAACTCACGTTTTTCCCAATAGGATTTTGATGTTACTGGAGGGAAAGAAGATTTTCCTCCAGGTTTCCTTCCAAATAATGAGACCCACTCCCTTTGATCTTCTTCTTCGTTCTATCAATTTTTTGCTTTACTATCTTGAGAAGCCTCCGCATTCAAAAAATTAGCTTGATCGAGAGCTTGATAAGCCAAATGAAGTCTAGGTGAAAGACACAAAAGGGAATTTTAGATCCCACAAGTCCCCAAATCATCCACCTCTACATGCTTTTCTTGAGAATCTGCAAAGTAGTCGCTTGTGGCACCTAGGTTCGTTCTTCCTTCAAGATTCTCCCCTTCTAGATTCCCACTTATCCACATGCTAGCCAATTCAAAAATGTTGAGCTTCATTCATTATTAAAGTTTTAAGTTACCTACATGTTATTACTATAAGTTAGGGCTCTAATATTTACCTTATTAATGTAAAATTCACTTAAGTGACCCTTCCAAAATTCTATTTACCAAGTGTTTCAAAAATTAGAGTTATCTCAACCAATTTCTAAACTCTTTCACACTTCATTGGAGTCTCATTCAAAGGATTCATGAGTGGAGTAAATTTAAGAGTTTAGATGCCTATTAGAGTGGAATTTGAAATTAGAGTGGTTGTTGATCCACTCTCTAGTTTTAGAGATCTTATGGAATTGGGAATTTGTGAAGCAAAGAAAAGGTCTAACTCTTCTCAAGTTGCTCATTTTCCATAGCTTTGGATCAAGGTTGGTGGATTTTTCCATGGAGTAAATCTCATGTAGATGGTTGTTTTCATTCTATGATTGTAGCAAGAAATTAATGTGAATGCATATGTTGTTGAGATATGATTGAAAAGATCATTGATAAGAGAGATTGTTAAGGGAGAGATTGTTGAAGATTGTGTTTTAATCATTGTTTTGTCACTGATGTCAAACTACTATTTGTTTGTAAGAAAATTTCTTATGAGATTCAAGTACTATCACTTAGTTGATTGATGAAGAGGATTTGATCAATAAGAGGTAACAACAACACCTAGATAAAAGGTTGAGTTATGATTATGTAATGAAGTACAAGGATTAGTTTAGATAGTGATAACATTATTGGTGATTTACTTAAGGTTACAAAAATGTTGGTTACACTCAAAAAGTTTAGAAGAACAAGTTAAACAAAGTCTATCTACCAAGCTTGACTAAGTGGATAGTGGGTGTTGAGCAAAGTTAGTGCAAGCCGAGCAGAAAGTTAGTTGGAGCTGAGTAAAAGCAAAACTCTAGTGGATGCCAAGCAAAATAGTTGATGCCAAGTAAATTTTAGTTGATGCTAAGCTTTAGTAAACTTTAGTTGTTGTCGAGTGATTTTATAGTTGATACTAAGCAATGTAGTATGTGCTGAGCATCAGAAGATTGATAATGCCCAACTACTGCATTATGTTGAAGATCAAAGATTCATCGAATCTAAGCTAACAAGATTATTTTCTTGAAACTTGTAAACCAGGAGGAAGATAAGGTTGATGATCTAAATTTGATATGAACTATTTTTAGACAAATTCTAATGGATTCTAGGAGAAATTTCTAAAAAAGACAAGATATGGGGTAGATACATTGTATCCTACCTAATCCATCTAAAACCCTAATTTGGACAAAGGAAAATGAGCGGAAAACTATCTTAATTTCCTATTTATAGGAATGGATGGTCATGAAGCAAAAGAGGTTGTTTTCATGTGCAAAAATCTAAGGAGGAGAAGGAATTAAGGGTTTTGCTTCATCAAGTGACCCAAGAGAAGAGTCTACAATGACATGTTAAGAAAGAAGGCTTAAGGAGATGAATGCTTGAAGGGTGAACAAGCTGTTGTAATTGCAAAGTATGAAGGCCAAGAAAAATTGAGGACTAAAAAGAGATCTATAATCTGCAAGAGAAGTTGTAAGTTGTATCATATCAAAGCTTTACTATTACTCTCTGACCATTGTATTAGTCTAGGATAAATCCTTTGGATTAAGGTTGACCTAACAATCATTTGAAAATCCTTTAATAGGGTGGAATTCCAAGTGAATGGCCTAAAGTCCTTTAACAAAGCTCACTTTTAATAGGGTGATTGAAATCCCTTAACTGGGTCACATTTAATAGTGTGTATTGTAACCTTTAATAGGGACGGCCTTTCACAGGGCATCACTTCAAAAGAGTGAAAAGAAGTAGCATGTTACTAGTGATTTTTCCCAAATTGGATTTCCATGTAAATCATTGTGTCAAGAGTGTTGATAAATGTGTTGTATTTTATTCTTTACATTTTTGCAAGTTGATTTGTTAGTGATTGCATAATCCAATAAAGTTGCATGCATGGGTATGAATGTTCTATCGGTTCACTAAGTTGTGAAAATTTTTGTTTATACATCTAGACCTTGGATAACTGATTCACCCTTCTTGTCATTTTTTAAAGTATTCCAACAATTGGTATCAGAGCCATCTACTTAAGAGGACTAGTTTCAAGGTACTAGAAACATAAAGATTGAGATGTCAAAAAGAGAAGTACCTAAGCTCAACAGAGATAACTTTCCTGCATGAAAAAGTTTTGTGAAGCTACACCTTGGAGGTCTTGGAGATCATACACAATCAACCATTACAATGGAGCATATCGATCTAGTTGGAGCCCTAATTATTGAAGATATGAAGAAGAAGAAAGAACACAATCAGGCGATGTTGGAGATTGCCTCAGCCCTAAGCTATGTCAAATTTGATGATATCAAATGTTGTGACACTACAAAGAAAATGTGGGATACCCTATACAACATCTATGGAGGAGACAAAAATGTTCAAAGATCCAAATTTGAGAGCCTTAGAGGTAAGTTTGATGATATGAGAATGGAAGAAGGTGAAAATATTGCTCAATATGTTGCTACGATAAAAAAAAGTTGTTAGTGCAATAAGAGGAGCAATCGGCCATATAGATGATGATAATATGTTAAGTAAAGTCTTAAGAACATTGCTACCTATTTATGCTATTAGATTTTTCCAATTCAAGAGTTGAGATGTATTCCAGGAAATGATCTAACCCTTGAAGGTTTGGTAGGTAGACTAACTACTTTTGAGTTATCTAATTTTGATCATTACAAACCTAAGAGCCTTGAATATGCATTCAAAGAAATAATATTATTGAAGGACTCTGATGAGGTGAAGCAAAAGAAGAAGAAAAGAAAGATAAAATACGTATCTAGTGATAGTGATATGGATGAGGAAGATGTTGAACAATTGGAAGCACTACTGGCAAGAATATTTCACAGAGGAAAAGGCAAGTTCAAAGGTAAGTTACCCATCATTTGTTTCAATTATAATGAGGTTGGTCATATTGCTACAATATGTACATAGAAGAAGAATTACATAGATTGCAACAAGTACAAAAATAGGAGAGAAGATGGCAACAAAGATTTTAAAGACAAAGGCAACAAGTCATGCTACATTGTTGAAGAAGAAACCAAGGATGATTCTGATGAACATGATGATGAAGTGGTATATGTTGCAATGAGAAACGAATTTGATGAAGATGAGGCAACTACACTTGTGACTTGTGTAAACAAAAATGATATATGGATTATTGACATTGGATGCATGACTGGAGACAAAACTAAGTTCATTACCTTAATTTTCTATGATGGAAATAGTGTAAGATTTGGTAATGATGCACCATGTTTGATAAAAGGAAAAGGTTCTATCAAACTCATAGACAAGATTTCATGTGATAATGTTTATTATGTTGAAGGACTAAATTACAACTTGTTGAGTGTGTCACAATTAAATAATTTGGGATCAAGGTTGAATTTGGAAACAAAACTACCATGATATATGACACAAATGGGAAACTGATTGGAAAAGGTGATCAAACTAGAGGTAATCTATTCTATCTTGATATAGAGGATGCTACTTGTTTTGTTGCAAAATTTGATGATTGATGGCTTTGACACAAGAGATTATGTCATGTTAACTTTGATAATTTGGTTAGTATCAGTAACATGAAGAAAGTTAGAGGTTTTCCCAAGTTGAAGAAGCTTGATAACGTAGTGTGCAAACAATGTTAGCTAGGTAAAATGATATAGTCAAGCTTTAAGAGTAAAGCTCATACCTCTAAAGAAATACTAGAGATGGTTCATACTGACTTGTGTGGACCAATTGAAGTGCAAAGCTACAAAGGAGATAAGTACATAATGCTATTTATTGATGACTATTCTAGGATGATGACAGTTATGTTTTTGAAACAAAAATATGATGTTTTTCAAATGTTTAAGTGGTACTTGGAAAGAGTTGAGAAAGAAATAGGTAAAATTATGAAATGCTTGAGATCAGATAAAGGAGGAGAATTCACACCAAATGAGTTTGAGATGTTCTATAATGAAAAATGAATCAAAAGATAAACATTTGCTCCTAAGACCCCTCCACAAAATGGGATTTCTGAAAGGAGAAATAGATCTATAATGGACTATGTTAGAACACTCATGATGGAGAAGAATGTTGCTCTAAAATACTAGAGATAAGTCGTAAGTACTATTGTGTATACCTTGAACCATGTACAAATCAAGAAAGGTACTCATTCAACACCTTTTGAACTATGGTATGGATATCCACCCAATGTAAAATACTTTAAGATATTTGGAAGTAAGTGTTACATTCTTAAAGATGTTAGGAATGGAAAGCTAGATGCAAAAAGTAAAGAAGGTATATTCCTTGGATACTCCACAAGAAGAAAAGCTTACAAGTGTTTAAATACTAACACTAACAAAATTGTGGAAAGTGCAAATGTGAATTTTGATGAATTTATAGAAGTACATGAGGCTTAACATATGAAAGAACTAGAAGAATACAAATCATTTGTATACTTTTATGAAGGAATTCCTGCTAAATAAAATACTACAAATCAAATTACAAACCAACAACAAATATCAGTAACTGTCGAGTCACATCCTAAAAATGTCAAATTGCATTTAGGAATTGATCTGCATTAAGATGTCAAGTTATAGAATGAAGAAGATGTACATTCTGACTTTGAGAGTAGTACACATGAAAGAAATGCAAAGATACTTGATAGAGATGTACATGGTGATTCTGAAGCTGAAAGATAGAATGTAGAAGCAAGAGCTAAGCAAAGATTGTCTAAATATGTCAAAAGGCATCATTCTACTGATCAAATCATTGGAGATAAAAATGCTAGGCCAATAGAAAGAAATAGATTGAGAAGTGAATCATGCTTGTTAAGTATGAAGGAGCCCAAAACAATAAAAGATGCATTAGAAGATGTGGACTGGTACAAATCAATGGAAGAAGATATTGAACAAATAGAGAAGAATAAAACACGGAATCTAGTTCCTGGACCAAAAGACAAAAATGTGATTGGCACCAAATGGGTATTCAGAAACAAGCTAGATGAAAATGGTGAAGTCACAAGAAATAAAGCAAGATTAGTTTGCAAGGGATATGCACAAGAAGAAATAATTGAATATGGGGATACATTTTCTCCTATTGCAAGAATGGAAGGAGTAAGAACTCTGCTTGTCAAATAATTATTGTTGCAGTGATTTTTGTGGGTATCATCCCCACCCCAGTTTTACCTTCTTATTCTTGGAGGGTTTTTGGGTTACCAAATCCTGTGTTATGTGTGTCATGTGCATGTGTTTATCTTATGTTCATTTATATGTTTACATGCATGCAATTTACTTTTTAGTTATGTGTTTAAAGGATTGAAAAAGGTTAAAAGTGTGATACTTTTGATTCACCCCCCTCTCAGAAGTACTCTTTCCATTTTGAATATTCCAACAATTGGTATCAGAGCTAAGGTTCTCATAAGGAGAAGCATAATAGCTTAGAGAAAAGGTCTAAAGATGGAAGTCTTCAAACTTGGGAAGATCATAGACAATTAGGTGATTGATGTGCACCTAGCTCTACACAAAGTGGAAGAAGCCAGAGAAGAATTGAGAAAATCCTTAAAAAGAAGGAAGAAGATAGCCATAGCTAAAAATGACATACACTACAAGGATATTTATATCACACAAGTGTTTTCAAATGGAGATTCCAAGGAATTTGATGCAGCAATAGTAGAACTAATGGAGAAAAATAGAGCGCAAGCTGAAGAGATCAGATTACTCAAGCTTGAACAAGAATCACAAGCCATAATGCTTTGTGAAGTGACTAAAAAGAAGAAGAGAGCCATTGAAGACAAGACCATGATAGAAGATGACAAGAGAAATCTTACCAATAGATTGGAAGAGAAGAAAATTGAGTTTGAAAAGATCTCAAACATGCAGCTAGACACCTTAAGTCAGATGATGAATGCTCATCATGAGTTAAACATGAAGGACATTGAGATCTCGACCTTGAAGATGCAAAATGAACAATTGTAGAATGAATTAAAAAGAGAGAAGGAGATAGTATAAAGCTACAACAAACCCAATGAAGCTATCAAGTACTTTGAACAATTGCTGAAATCAACAAGGGCTAGTAATGATACTTTAGGACTTGGCTACACCAGCACTGAACAAAGAGAATCATCCAAGACTGTAGAAGAAAGGACTAACAAAGGTAAGAACACTAAACCTACTTGCCATTTCTATGGTAAAAAGGGACATACCTCTAATGTGTGCAAGAGTAAGAACATTCATCAGCATGATAAGACCACAAATGCAAGCTTTTGTCACAAGTACAAAAAACAAGGACATCAAGCACATGAATGTAGAAACAAGACTATGAGAACACCAAGATTTGAAGGGCACTACTACAATTGCAAAAGATATGGACATAGAGCATTTTAATGTAGATCAAAGCCTATGTGGACACCTAATTAGCCTACAAGAGTAAACAACCATGGTTGTCACTACAACTGGGATTATAACACCAAGTATAGCTGTCATTATTGTCAGCAATATGGACACATTTCTAAAAATTGCATAAGGACACATTTTAGAGGGAGTTACAGTAGATGGTTGAGCCAAACTACATGTTTTAGTTGCTTGAAGACTGGTCATATCAGCAAAAATTTCCCAACAAAGTCAAGAACACTCAAGATAGAAGTTAACAAAGGAAAAGAGAAGGTTGATGTTGAACAAATAAAAGGACAAATGAACAAGACTTGGAAGAAGAAAGGTGAGTGTAGCACATCAAATGGAGAGATCACTTCACCCAAGAGGTCAAGTAATCACACTTCATCCAACTAAGCAAAAGAAGAGTGTATGAGACTGATATGTCATACATCAGTTCTAAAGAACAAAAGAGCACTGCAAGGAAGAAATCTGCATGAGCAAAGATGCCAAGCAAAATTTTAAAGAAGCTTTCGAGTTACTCTTAGATGCTAAGTAAAGCTCCAATGGATGTTGAGTTTATAATAGCTACCAAGCTGATAGTTGAAGCCGAGTAGAGTAGAATTCTAGTGGAGGCTGAGTAAATGAATTACAAGGGGAGCTGGGTCATGTTGAATCCTTCAAGTGCCAAGTTTACAACTGTATGCACAAAGCATTTAATGCTAGGTCTTTGACAGATATAAGGTTGATTATAGTTCATTTTCATGGCATTCAAACACAAAGAAAAGATGAGAAGAGAAAAGAGGTGATCAAGCAACAACCTAATAGTCATTTGCATCAATTCCAATAGCAATTCAGAACAAGTTCATTGATTCAAAGGTATTTATCAAGTGTCGACCTACATAGAGTTATAGTTTTTAATACGTTTAAAACCCTAATTTAGTAAAATAGCCTCTAGTTCAAGAAACCCTAAAGAAAAGGAAGATCATGAGATCCAACTAGTTAGCAATGAAGTCAAATAGCCTAAATTTAGGCCAATTCTCAAAGTTTCCTATAAAAATGATCCGACTGGTGCATTATCTATTATCCCACCTAAGGTTGTCATGGTTCAAGATGTAAGAAAGGGCTACAACTAAAAAATTGGTGCCATGGGTGATCTAGAGATCTTCCATGCCTATGATAAGTTGTGTGACAATGGGACATTGAAGGATGAGTTCCTAATTGTTGAGAAGAAGGGTCTGACCAAAACCCTAGTTTTTTCTATGGTGTTCAAGATAGAATGGATTCACATTGTTTTGAGTCGAATTCATGATGGATGTTTGTGGCTAGAGACAGGATCTGTCAAGATTACCAAGAGAATAGTTCATAGGGTTATTGGACTCCCAACCCTAGATCAGCCAAAGACCTTGAGAAGTGATAGGAAGGAGTTTATTGATAAGAATACTAGAGGAAAATGGAATAATAGGGGAATTACCATTGAAATTGTAACTAAACCCCTACTTGACTTTGTTATGAGGATAATTTCACATAAATTCTACCAATCCAATAGACTAAATAGTGTACCTTGTATTACTATTGGTGTGGCATACAAGTTGGTGAAGAAAGATCATACCTATAATCTGACAAAACTCATGTTGTAGCAAATTAATGAGAACCTAGGAGCAATAAGGAGATCCAAGGGTGCTCAATGAAAATTTGGTTCAGTTCTTGTCTGCATATTCTTTTATGTGATGGAAGAATTCCCTTCAATTGGGAAGGTAAAATGGAATTCCAACAAGTCTGTAGTCACCCAAATCAATGAGTTCATTGATCAAATGGGAGATAACTTTAAGGCTCAAATTACTAGTTATTTTGAAGACTTTAAGAAGTCTACGAAGTAGAGAATGAGGATACCAGTATCATTAGTAGAACAACATGTCAATGAAATATGTTTCTTGGTTGATATTAACTACACCTACATTCAAGTAGCAATACCAAGATTAAGATGGCTAAGGCCATTGGGATATGAACTTGATGTAGATGAAACCTCTGTAGCAATCATAGCACTGCTAGCAGAAGAGATAGACAAGAAAGCTCCTCACTTTGGGAAATTTGATGTTGTTAAGTCTAAAGTTGAAAATGAATTGAAAACTGCTTCTATTATCAAAAAGAAAGATAAAATGGTAAGGAAGATAAAGAAGACATTTGGAGCAAGCATTGAGGGAGAAGCAAGTGAAGAAGAAGAAGTAGAAGAAGTAGAAGGAGATAGTGAGGAAGAAGAGAGGAAGAAGATGAGAAAGGACAAGGCCCAGTTGTGCTGACATAAGGAGGAAGGTGTTGATGGAGAAGAAGCCAAGGAAGCACCAAAACTTGCTAAGAAAAAGAAGAGAAAGGCATAAAATTAGCCTACAACTCAACCCAATCCTAAAAAGGTTACCAAATCAGCTCAAACCAAACCAACTCCAGCAACAAGGACCACTACAAGAGCATCTACTCAAAAGGATAAAGAGGCATTGAAAGAGAAGAAGAAAGCCACTGCACAGCCTACTGAAGAGCCCAAGAAAAAAAGAAGGTATGTGGCACAACCAGATACAGATGATGAAATGACAGAATTAGAGGACATTAGCCAATTTAAAGTGGTAAGTCATCCTCCTAAATCTGCAATTGATAAACTATGTAATAAGATTAAAAATATGGATTTGAATGATTTAAATTCACTTAATTTCAATAAGCTCAATAGGGAAGAGCATAATAAAGTAGAGGAATCTGTGTATGCCATGATGGCAGAATTTAAAAACACACCTCTAGAACTTGACAATAATATGCCAAAGGAACTATATGAGATAGTTGAGAATAAATGGCATTATTGTCTAAAGATGGAGAGGAAGATTAGAGAATCTACCCTAGCTCAAGTGAAGCCTGACATGACAAAGGCTCAAATAACCAAGGCAAACAAGAAACATAGTGGCAAGTTTGCACCCAAGTACAGAGCCTTTCGCATCCTTCAGAACAAGATTGAGGATGTTGTGAATAAATCCATACAATTGTGGAAAATAATTTATAAAATTATTGATGATAAAGTAGAGGAAACCAATAAGGTAGAAACCAATGCCAAAGAGAAGGTAGAGGAAAATAAAGCAAAAGAATAGAAAGGAGAGGTAGAAGTAAAGGAAATAGAGAAGAAAGAAGAGGAAAATAAAGAGGAGGAAAAGAAAGGAGAGGAAGAAAGATGAGGAGAAGAGAATAAGGAGAAAGAAGAAGAGG
The DNA here is from genome assembly GCA_028749045.1 of Cupressus sempervirens. Taxonomy (NCBI): domain Eukaryota; kingdom Viridiplantae; phylum Streptophyta; class Pinopsida; order Cupressales; family Cupressaceae; genus Cupressus; species Cupressus sempervirens. The sequence goes on along the minus strand of CM053790.1, from coordinate 293,218,309 downwards.
AATCAGCTAAAGGAGAAGAAATGGCAATAGCTAATCAACTGCAAGAGCAACAAGATGAATAGAGTATGCAAGACACACAATTACCACCTCCTAGCCCTCCTCTTACAACCATCACACCCGTAGAGACAATAATCATCAAGGATTTTACTAACAAGTTAGTTTAGAACATCAATCCCCTTACTATAGAGGATCTCTCCAAGATCCTTCACCAATCTACTCTATAGGCACAGCTGTGCACAAGCCCTATATTAGTGAGTGTTGATGAGTTACAAAATGTAGAAGCTGCACCACAAAGAGAAAAGGTGAAAACACAAGGACCACCTCTCACCTATAAAGCTACTAGCACTAAGATTTTGATGCTTCCACCACCACCTACACCAAGTACAACAAGTGATATTGATCAGATGCTAAGTGTAGAGGAAAGGAAGTTAGATGAGAAGGAGGATATAGCAAAAGAGAAGGAGCAAGCCACCATTCAGATATTGGTAGAATTACTAGAGACTGGCACTCCTACAAAGACCATTCAGAAGTTGAGCACTAATGCTATCCCCTTACAATTTTCAACTCCAGGCTCGAGTTCAACAAGAGTGTCCAAGGTACTTCACTATGGAGACCCTAAATTAGATGAATATATTATGATTCCTTCCTATGATTCCAAGACTATAACAATGACACAAATGATTGAAATGAAAAATGCATTAGACAAAAGGATGAGGCAGGAAATACAGAGGAAAGAATTCAAACATAAGCAAGCACTTCATGACATAAAGGACATCTTCATGGATGCCTTCAGTTTGCAGTCACCAGATGAAGCCAAGCCAATAATTGAGCAACTATCAGACATAGTTGACCAAGTGACAAATGAAGACTAGGAAACCAATGTTAAACTCGTGGAATGGTCAGAGACAAAGTTTCAAGGAAAAGTGAATGAAAAGATATCAATTGGAATTGCACTTGAATAGGTAGAATTGGCCAAGATAATAGATGAGGTCAAAATTGTCCTTGAAAACATCTTTTCATTGTATAGGAAGCTGTGTGATTTTTTCAATTTCACACAAGAAACTAATCAAAGAATAATGAGCTCAAAGTGGAAAGAAACTTGAAAATCTCTAACATGAAATTACCTAGAGATCCAACTCAAAGTGAGAATCATTTTGCACAATCGCTTCACACACAAAGGGAGTTAGTTGTACTTATAGTAGAGGAGGCTAATATTAAGGCTAAGCTGATGCAAATCTAGTCCTCCGTAACCCCTCATTTAGAAGTCCTCCACAAGGAGCAAGTGTATGCTGAAATAGTTTTGAAGAAAGATCCAAATCTTTCTACACTTGATGGACTTGTACACCTTGCTGCAGAGACTACCATCTAGCACAAGTCACTTGACATAGTTTTGGAGAATTGGGATGCAGCTTTGAAAATAATAATGGAGGTAAATAGCACTTTTTTGGCTAAGTATGGTATTACTCCTTAGAACCCTTTGACATAAGTGTCAAAAAGGGGGAGATAATAAGATAGGGGGAGATAATAGAATGGGAGAATACAATTTTGATAGCCAAGAGGGGGAGATACAAATTTTTGGCAAATCATATGGAAAGTTGCATTGATACAAAATGCAAATATTCCATAAGATCTGATAGATCAAATATAGAGACATAAGTACAGAATACAGGTACAGGGTAGAAGGCAATAGAGTATCAAGCACATTCAACACATAATTTTGGTTTCAAGAATGTCAAGGCACAATTAGCTCAGGGGGAGTTAAGGTATTTTGAACAATTTTTGAATTTTTTTGGATAAGATACTCATAAGGACAGATTAGTAATGTTTAGTTAAGTGTTTTTTACATTCATGTCAAAGGGGGAAATTGTTGGTCCTTAGATGGTTTTGACATTTGAGTGTCAACTCACTTAATCACTTTCTACATTGAAGTTGAGTACAACCAAATATAGTATATATGTCGAGCCACAATGTGTGTCGAGTCAGAATTCTAACAGGTGCCGAGTGACTTTAGGTGTCGAGAAGTATATAAGTGTCGAGTGACATATAGGTGTTGAGTCACAGTTGATGCCAAGTAAGTCAAAATTCTTTATATGCTGAGTGAGCCAGAATCATGTATATGCTGAGCAAGATAGAGTGTAATTGGTGTCGAGCAATCCAGGATAGTATGTGTGTTGAGAACCAATAGTCTAGTATGTGCCGAGTAACATAGAATTAGAATATGAGTTTTTTCCCTCACAAACTCAAATGTAAACCATTTTTGAAGCTAACATAGAGATATTTTGAAGGAGACAAAGGATAAGATCAAATCTTTTACATTTCCTAGGTGATTAGCATGTAGCCAATCAGAAAAATGGTGAAGGCATGCAACCAATGAGGAAAATACAAGGAATGAGTGGGAATTTGAGATTCAATATGGATCATAGATCCATACCTAACCCAAAGTATTCACAAGCTTTAAAAGGAGGTTGAAAACCCCATTTGCATGTGTGGATGAGAGCAGTGTATGGGGAGATTATAGAAAAAATTTAGTGTGAAGATAGTAAGACTTAGAGGAATAGAGAAACAATTTCATATCTAGTTTATCATAATAGTACAAGGGACAAGAGACATGATTAGATATCAGATCTCAGAGGATCAAGATCAGAGAAAGAAGATCAAGTGCCTGAATCCAACAATTATAGATTGCATACTATCAGGTTTATTGCTCTAAACTTTCTTGTCATTGTATTAGAAGATGGAAATTCTATATTGATAGGTTAGCTTAACAGCTAGGTAGGAGAACCTTTGGAGAAGGTGATTAAAAATCCTATTGTATTAGGTGGGTTTAACAGCCTATTGTAAATCCTTTAACAAGGTGACACTTCATGTAAGGTGTTTTTTAAATCTTCTAACTAGGTCACTTTTGACATAGTGTAAAGTCTTTAATAGGGTAGGCCTTTGACAAGGTAGACCATCAGAAGCGGTCAAATAATTATTGTTGCAGTGATTTTTGTAGGTATCATCCCCACCCCAATTTTACCTTCTTATTCCTACAGGGTTTTTGGGTTACCAAATCTTGTGTTATGTGTGTCGTGTGCATGTACTTATCTTATGTTCATTTATATGTTTACATGCATGCAGTTTACTTTTCAATTATATGTTTAAAGGATTGAAAAAGGTTAAAAGTGTGATACTTCTGATTCATCCCCCCTCTCAGAAGTACTCTTCCCATTTTGAACATTCCAACACTATATGGATTAAAATAAGCACCAAGAGCATGGTATGAGAGACTTCATACTTATCTTGTGAAGATTGGATTTGAAAGGACTAATGATAACAACAATCTGTACATAAAGACAGGAAAAAGAAAAGATATTTAGCTATCTGAAATATTTGTTGACAATATTATATTTAGAGGACAAGTTACTTTATGTAAGGAGTTTGCAAATCAGATGAAGCAAGAATTTGAAATGGATATGTTTGGAGAAATCAATTTTTTTGTGGGATTGCAAGTATACTAGATGAAGTATGGTATATATATCACTTAGTCAAAATATGTCAAAGAGATATTGAAAACTTTTGGATTAGAGGATTCCAAACTAGTAAGTACACCTATGGTGATAGGATACAAGTTGTCAAAGAATGATGATTTAGTTGAAGTGAATCAAACATTATATAGGTCTATCATTGGCAAATTACAATATGTAGTACATAGCAGACCTAATATTGCATTATTTGTAGGGATAGTTGCTAGATTCTTTGCTAATCCCAGGGAGAATCACTTAATGGCTGTGAAGAGAATAATAGAGTATCTAAAAGGAATAGAAGCATTTGGTCTATACTACAAGAAGAATGAAAAGTTTGAATTGAGAGCCTGCACTGATGTTGATTGGGTTGGAAACATTGATGATAGAAAGAACACTAGTGGGGGAGAATTCTTCTTAGGCAAAAGACTAGTTACATGGACTACCAAGGAATGGAGTTGTACTTCACAATCTATTGTTGAAGCAGAATATGTTGCTACTACTATAAAATACACAAACATTATATGGATCAAATGGCTACTAAAAGGGATGAAGCAAGAAATCACAGAACTAGTGATACTTTATTGTGATAATACAAGTGCTATCAATATATCAAAGAATCTAGTGATGCATACAAAGACTAAGCACGTTGCAATCAAGTATCATTACTTGAGAGAGTTACTTCAAGATAAAGAGGTGAAGATGGAATATGTTAACACAAAGGAAAAAATTGTTGATATCTTCATAAAACCATTACCTAAGGATACTTATGAACATCTAAGAGGTAAACTAGGGGTGATACCCCTATCAAAGGCTATTCAAATAATAGAAGGAGTACCCTACATCAAACAAGTTGATGTTTATATAATACACATTAATGTGGAGGATCTTACTTTGGGAGCTACCTAAAGTAATCACAGAGATGAAATTTCAAATTAGTCGCAGGCAAGGTGATAGAGTGAGAAACTGAAGAAACTGCAAAAGATGATATCTACATATTTTAAGATGACAAAGTTTCTAGTATATGTCTTTGGCATTGTTTTCAAAGAGAGAGAGATTCACTTATCAAGAGCTAGAAGAGGGAAAGATTTAGTGATCAGAGAGGGAGACAGTATATCAAGAGAAATATATCAAGAGTCAAGTCAAAACAAAAAGGGAGACATGGATCAAAGAACCAAAAAAATCATCATCAGAGAGAGATATTCTATTGATCAATCTAGCATAAAAGAAAGAGGGAGAAATCCCAATCTACCTAGTAAGAGGCAGATACAAGAAGGAACTCAGAGGGAGTTATAAGATTTCTAAGAAAGAATTTTGTAACCAAATCAGAAGATGAAAGTTGTTGATAGGAACTTTGATACAAGTTTTTTCTTTTTGGTATTGTCTTACTGTTAACTTAGTTAGATTAGTCAGATTGCTTGAACAAGATGTTCATCATTTGATTGACTTAGTTGATCAGTTTGGTTTGGCATCAATGCCAAAGAGGGAGATTGTTGAGATATGATTGAAAAAATTATTGATAAGAGAGATTGTTGAAGAAGACTATGTGTTTCAATCATTGTTTTGTAATTGATATCAAACCTACTATTTGTTGGTAAGACAACTACTTATAAGATTCAAGTAATATCACTAATTTGATTGATGAAGAGGATTTGATCAATAAGAGGTAACAACAACACCTATAGGAAAGGTTGAGTTATGATTATGTAATGAAGTACGAGGATCAATTAAGATAGTGATAACATGATGTATTGGTGATCTACTTAAGGTTACAAAAATGCTAGCTACATTCAAAAAGTTTAGAAGAACAAGTTAAACAAAGTCTATCTGCCAAGCTTGACTGAGTGGATAGTAGGTGCCGAGCAAAGTCAATGCAAGCCAAGCAAAAAATTAGTTGGAGCGAGTAAAAGAAAAACTCTAGTGGATGCCGAGCAAAATAGTTGATGTTGAGTAAAGTTTAGTTGATGTCGAGCATCAGAAAACTTTAATTTATGCCAAGTGATTTTATAGTTGATGCCAAGAAATGTAGTATGTGTTGAGCATCAAAAAATTGATAATGTTGAGTTGTTGCATTATGTTAAAGATTGAAGATTAACCAAATCTAAGCTAACAAGTTTATTTTCTTCAAACTTGTGAACCAGGAGGAAGATAAAGTTGATGAGCTAGTGGCATATAATTTGATGTAAACCATTTTTAGGCAAATTCTAATGGATTCTAGAAGTTTCTAGAAAAGATAAGATATAGGGTAGATACATTTTATCCTACCTAATCCATCTAAAACCTTGATTTGGATAATGGAAAATGAGCAAGAAAATATCCTAATTTCTTGTTTATAGGAATGTCTGGTCATGAAGCAAAAGAGGTTGTTTTCATGTGCAAAAATCTAAGGAGGAGAAGGAATTAAGGGTTTTGCTTCATCAAGTGACCCAAGAGAAGAGTCTGCAGTGGCATGTTAAGAAAGAAGGCATAAGGAGATGAATGCTTGAAGGGTGAACAAGCTATCAAAACTACAAAGTATGAAAGCCAAGCAAAATTAAGGATTGAACAAAGAATTGTAATCTGTAAGAGAAGTTGTAAGTTGTATTAGATCAAAGCTCTACTATTACTCTCTAACAATTGTATCAATCTAGGGTAAATCCTTTTAATTAAGGTTGACCTAACAATCATTTGAAAATCCTTTAATAGGGTGGCATTCCAAGTGAATGGCCTAAAGTCCATTAACAAGGCTCACTTTTAATAGGGTGATTGAAATCCCTTAACCGGGTCACATTTAATAGTGTGTATTGTAACCTTTAATAGGATTCATTTTTCACAAGGCATCACTTTAGAAGAGTGAAAAGGAGTAGCATGTTATTGGTGGTTTTTCCCAAATTGGGTTTCCACATAAATTATTGTGTCAAGAGTGTTGATCAATGTGTTGTGTTTTATACTTTACATTTCTACAAGTTGATTTTTCAATGATTGCATAATCCAATAAAGTTGTATGCATGGGTATGAAGTTTTTATGGGTTCACTAAGTTGTGAAAAGTTTTATTTATACATTTGGACCTTGGATAATTGATTCACCTCCTCCCCCCCCCCCCCCCCCCCCCCGGTTATTCTAAAGTATTTGAACATATGTGTATTGTAAATTTGTTCATGTTATGTGGTATTGAGTATGCTTGATTTGCTTTGCTCCTTTTCTATTTTGATTTTTTCAAGCATGATGTTTCATTGGTGTGAAATGAAATCGCTCACCTTGGGAAGGGAAGAAGTGGCCTTTAGGTGAAGGGGTTAGTTAGGCCTTTCCCTAAGTGCAAATTCTCTTCCCTAGAAGGAAGAGAGACAAGCATAAAGTATGCACTTCATGTGACAATACAATGTTTTGCACTTTGGGGGAGATAAGGAAAAAATTTATATGAGGTATGGTATTTTTTTTGTATGCCTTTTAAAAGAAAATTTGATTTCTATATTTGTCTTGTCCTCATGGTTTAGGCACACCTTCACTCATCTTATTGGTTTCTACATTCAAATAGGAGTTAAATGTTGTACGTGTAATTGTTGTATTACTTTTTTGTGTTGGAATTGTTTAGAATAATTGAGAGGGGTGGGGGTGAATCAGTTACTCAAGATCCATAAGTACCATTTGAATAATTAAACATTAAACATTCATTGTTCTACTTATCCTATTATTTCTCAGTCTCTACTATGCTGATAAACAAATTATTGTCCTAAACATAACATACTTGATAAATGTAAAACATCATAAAATATTAAACACAATTTTGACACTAGGATTTAATGTGGAAACCCAATTTGGGAAAACCACCAGCAACATGTCACCACTTTTTCACTCTTTTGAAGTGAGATCTATTAGGAGCCAACCCTATTAAAGGTACCAATACACACTATTAAATATGACCCGTTAGAGGATTTAATCGCCCTGTTAGGAGTGGCCTTATCAGTGGAATTTGATCATTCCATTTAGAATGTCACCTTGCTAAAGGATTTACATAGATTGTTAAATCCTTCAAATGATTGTTAGTTCAACCTCTATTATAAGGATTTCAATACAAACTATTTAAAATAATTAGAAAGAAAATAATAGGGCTTTGATCTCTATGATTACAACTCATTTTTGTATTTTCAAAACACTGTTCTATCCTTATGTTAATCTCTGATAGGTCCCTTCATCAATTTTGTCTCTAATTCTCTTGGAAACCCTTCAAGAAATCATCATCCTTCTCATCAAACTCAAGCCTACAACTTATCAACATCAACAGTCTTGTTCCCTCATACTAGAAATATTTTCACATGTGCATACCCTCTTGCATTGGATCACTCCTAATCTCCTTCTACAAATATTTTATCTATTCTAACTGTACGGATTCAAATGCATCCACACACTTACTCACACACACTAAGAGTTACATGTTCACCTCCTTATATAGTTAATTATAACTTTACCATTTTCAATAATCACCATCAATCTTAGGGTTTACAATCTGGTTCAACATGTTCAATGAATCTATCCACTTTCTTGATCATCCTCTAGAAACTTCTCTAGAATCTATCTATTAGGTATTTACCTAATCCTCTCTTTGAATTAAATGATCCAACTCATCAATATTATCTTCAAAATAGTTTACATATCTAAAGAAATCAATTGAGTCAGTTGCAAATCATGATTCCTCAAGATACATTCAAAATACTGTTACTCAACAATCACTAAGTTCTAACACTCGATCATCACTTAATCACTCGATTGATGTAAAAATTCTTGGCTCAGCATCAACTACCTTGCTCGGTCGATACTAATTCTCGATCAACACTATATTTTATCGGCTTGCACTAGAAATTGATTAACACTAGCATCACTGAGCATTCCTTAATCTTTTACTCTATTTATTTGTTAAGTTTTACCTCCAAGATATAAACAATCACTTTGTCTTATCAAAGTCTAACTAATCAAATTTCCATTGTAACTTTCGTTTCATAACACAATCTTTCATCTTAGATACTATTGTTATGAGAAATCTCTCAAATCCTCTTCATCAATTAAATAGATATGACATTTAGATCAGATAGCAACATGTCTTATCAGTAAATTTGACATCAATGATAAAACAATAACTATTCCAATTGTAAGTTTCCAACAATCTCTCTCTTTGTTATTGATGGAAAAATCTCAATACATCTTACAATACATAGCTGTGCAGGAATACAATCTCCCTCTTTGTTACCATGCAATCCAAAATATTTCACTATCATGAGTGATCAATATCCTTAGTTTCATTCTGATTCTCATCTCTACAAGTGCAGAAACTACCTTTATCATTTTGTGTCATTCTTCATTCTCTTTTCTGATTTTCTCCCTCTTGGGTACATCTCTTCCTCTTTGACAAAAATGCCAAAGACACTTAGCATTCTTGGCTTCAATTACTTTATGCATATTTATCATGTAGATATTTGCATGTTTGGCTGAATTCTTTGTCATCTGTGTATGACTGACTTGTTATGCTAGTCTTCTTCACTACCTTAGGCATCTCCTAAAGTAGAACTGTTTGCATCAATTTGTATGGTATTTTGATTACCACATTTGATGCAATGCACCTTAACTTCTTAAGTTTCTTGATTTAGGGGAATCACCCCTAGTTTACCTCTAAGATATTCATAAGCATCTTTAGGTGTGGCTTTAGTGAATATATCTACAATTTTTTCTTTGGTGTGCACATATTCTAACTTCACTTCTTTGTCTTGGACTAGTTCTCTCAAGTAATGATACATGATAGCAATGTGTTTTGTCTTAGTGTGCACCACTAGATTCTTTGATATGTTGATAGCACTTGTGTTATCACAATAGATAACCATTGGATCTATAATCTCTTCTTTCATTCCTTTCAACAATTGCTTAATCCACATAATGTTTGAGTAGTTCATTGTAGCAACCACATATTCAGCTTCAATTATTGATTAGGGAATACAATTTTGTTTCTTGCTTGTCCATAACACCAATCTATTTCCTAGAAAGAATGCACCTTGATTAGTATTTTTTTTGTCGTCAATATTTCCTTCCCAATCAAAGTCATTGAATACATTTAGTTCAAACCTTTCACTTCTCTTATAAGATAAGTCATAGTCTCCTGTACCTTTTAGATATCTTAATATCGTTTTCACTACCATCATGTGATTCTCCTTAGGATTTTATGAAAATATAGCAAATACCCCAATAGATAATGCAATATCAGGTCTACAATGAACAACATATTGCAATTTTTCCAATCATGGATCTATATAGTGTCTGGTTCACATCAACAAATTCATAATTTTAGGAGAACTTATGTCCTATAGACATAGATGTTCTCATTGGTCTTGATTATTCCATTCCAAAAGTTGTTAGTATCTCCTTGATATATTTAGACTGAGTAATGAAAATACCGAACTTCATTTGACATACTGGCAATCCAACAAAGAATTTGATTTCACCAAACATAGACATTTCAAATTCCTTCCTCATTTCATTAGCAAATGATTTGCAAAGTACTTCTTTTCCTCCAAATATAATATCATCAAAAAAGATTTTAGATAGCATAACTTCAATGTTCTTACCAGTCTTCAAATATAGGTTACTATTATCATCTATCCTTTTAAAATAAATCTTCACCAAATAATTATGTAGTCTTTCATACCATGCTCTTGGGGCTTGTTTCAATCCATAAAGATTTTCTTGTCTAGGTCCACAAATCCTTTAGGTTGTTCAATGTACACTTCTTCCTCAAGTATACCATTCAAAAATGTAGATTTGACATCTGTCTAATATCCCTTGAATTTTTTTTTAGGATGAGTATGCAAGCAGAGTTTTGACTCCTTCTAGTCTTGAAACAAGAGAAAAAGTTTCTCCATAGTCAAATCCTTCTTGAGCATATCCTTTGCATAACATTCTTGCTTTGTTATTTGTTACTTCACCATTTTCATTCAACTTATTCTTGAAAACCCATCTTATTCCAATAGCTTTTTTATCTTTTGGTCTTGGTACTAAGGTCCAAGTATTATTTTTCTCAATTTGTTTAATTTCTTTATTCATTGCCTAAATCCAATCTTTATTATCTAGAGCATCATTTACTGATTTGGGTTCAAATTCACAAAATAAGAATGTATCATCTTTGAGTTCGTTTCTTGTCATAACAATAGATTTTGCATCTCCAATAATTTGATTTGTGATGTCTTCTTACGTACTTGTGTAGTACATGTGGTCTCCTTCTCTATTCTTCAATAGGTTCATCTTGAAAAATAATCTCAAGCTCATTTTCTCTTCCTTGTTTAGGTTATGGTCCAGATTTTCCATGCTCAACATCATACCTTTGATGGTTGGCATTGTCTGTCTGTGACTCAACATCTTTGGTATGTTGTTTGACACCCAATATCCGTTTCTCAACATCCTACTGTTGCACCTCATCCTTTCCTATCTATTGGGAAATTGTAGCCTGGTTTTCTTGTTCATTTGGAGTGCTTGGAGAATCGTCATCCACACAGATGAATATACTGTAATCCTTAGTTTCTTCTTTACGTGTAAAGTCATTTCTTTTTGCAAACTCATCAACTTTCACATTTGCACTTTCCACAAGTTTGTTAGTGTTAGAGTTTAAACACATGTAAGCTTTACTCTTGGTGGAATACCCTAAGAATTTTCCTTCATCACTTTTTGCATCAAGTTTTCCATTTCTATTATCTTTGAATATATAGCATTTACTTCTAGAGATCTTGAAATTTTTTACATTAGGAGCATATCCATACCATAATTCAAAAGGTGTAGCATTTGTATCTTTCTTGACTTGTATTCTATTTAGGGTATAGACAATAATACTAAAAAATTATCTATAATATTTCTTTGATATATTCTTCTCCATTATTAGTGTTCTCGCATGGTCTATTATTGATCTATTTCTCCTTTTAGCTATCCCATTCTGAGGAGGGGTCCTTGGTGTTGACATTTATCTTTTAATTCCTCTATCATTGTAGACTATACTGAACTCATTAGAAATGAATTCACCAGCTCTGTTAGATCTTAAACAATTTAGACTCTTCCCTATATCTTTTTCAACTCTAGCTAATTATCACTTAAATAACTTAAAAACATCAGATTTAGCTTTAACAAACATTGCAGTCATCATCATTGAATAGTCATCGATAAACAAAATAAAATACTTATCTCCACAGTAGCTTTTAGCATCAATAGGTCCACATAGGTCAATATGAACCAATTCCAAAATTTCACTAGATGTATATGTTTTTCTCTTCAAGCTAGACTTGGTCATTTTTCTCAATTGATATTGTTTACACATAGCATTGTCAGGTTTCTTTAGTTTCAACAACACTCTTACTTTCTTCATTTTACTAATATTCACCAAATTGTCAAAATTCACATGACATAACCTCTTGTGCCATAACCAAACATCTTCTTGTTGTGTAAACAAACATGTCTCATTAGATAAATCTAGATAAAACAAGTTACCTCTTGTCTGATCACCACTTCCAATTAGCTTACCATCAACATTATATATCTTGGCCTTTCAGTGATGGAATTCAACTCTATATCCTAATTTGTTCAATTGTGAAACACTCAACATATTATAGTTAAGTCTTTCGACCCATCAAATATTGTCACACTTGATTTTGTTAGTCAATTGAATTGTACCTTTACCTTTTACAACACATGGAATATCACTACCAAATTTACCACATCCACCTTTGTATGCTCCAATATCCTCAAATTTGTTTTTATTACCAATCATATGATTAGAACAACCATTATCAATTATCCATCTATTACTCTTACTCACATAAGAGATTAATGTAGTTTTCTCAGCTTCATCAAAATCTTCTTTCATAAAAACATATACAACTTCATGATCATTACTTTCAGATTCAGTGTTATTTTCTTCTTTAGCAATATAACAAGACTTCTTACCTTTTTCATCCTTTTTCTTCTTGTAATATTGGTTGTCTCTTCTTCCTTTGTACTTGATTTCCTTTCTTTTATCCTTGTCTTCTCTGTCAAGACATCTAGCAACAATATGACCAACCTTGTTGCATAAAAAACAAATAATAGGTAATTTACCTTTGTATTTACTTTTTCCTCTTCCAAATATTTTTGCAATTAGGGCTTCAAGTTCATCATTAGAACTATCACTGTCACTCTATGCATGTTTGTCTTTCTTTTTTCTAAGAACTAGTTGTGACTTAATAATAGATTCAATAGTAGCAAGTGTGTAGTTATCAAAGTTAGACATCTCAAAAGTAGTAAGTCTACCAATTAAACCTTCTAAAGTCAAAGTGTTACTTGGAGGACATATCAATTCTTGAATTGCAGAAACTCTAATGGCATATATGGGAAGTAGAGTCCTCAATATTTTTCTTATCATTGTTTCATTTGCACCTCAAATAGCATTGACAACTTCCTTGATTCTTGTATAATATTTTACTATGTTCTCAACTTCTATCATTCTCATGTCATCAAATTTACCTCTCTGGCTTTCTAATTTGGTTCTCAAGACATTGTCATCTCCTCCATATATGGTCTTCAGTTTGTTCCACATCTATTTTATATTGTCATAGCCCTTTATGTCATTAAAATTGACATAGATTAATGCTAAAGCAATTTCCAACATTGCCTAATTGTGTTCTTGTTTTTCTTTTAGTTGTTGGGCAGTTAGAGGAATAATTGTTATCTTCACATACTCAGTGTCCACAAAGTTTATAGCAGCATCACTGATACTAGATATGTGCAACCTCATCAATGTTTTCCATGCAGGAAATTTCTCCTTGTTCAAATTTGGTACCTCCCTTTTGTAAGTCATGATCTTTAGCTTTAAGTTCCTTCAAACTTCTCTCTGTAAGCATTGAGATCTTATACCAATTGTTAAAATTATTTAGAATAACTAAGAGGGGAGTGAACCAGTTACTCCAGGTCCATAAGTACCATTTGAACAATTAAACATTAAACATTCACTATTGTTCTTATCATGTTGTTTCTTAGTCTCTACTATGTTGATAAACAAATTATTTTCCTAAACATAACATACTTTTTGAATGTAAAACTTGTAAATGTAAAACATCATTTAAAATTCAATACAAGTTTGACACCTAGATTTAACGTGAAAACCCAGTTTGGAAAAAAATACTAGCAACATATCACTACTTTTTCACTCTTTCAAAGTGAACTTTATTAGGAGCCAACCCTGTTAAAGGTTACAATACACATTGTTAGATGTGACCTGGTTAGAGGATTTAATCACCTTGTTAGGAGTGGCCTTGTTAGGGTACTTTGATCATTCCATTTAGAATGTCGCCTTGCTAAAGGATTTACATAGACTGTTGAGTCCTTAAAATGATTGTTAGGTCAACCTCTATTAAAATTAATTCAATACAAACTTTTTACAATGATTAGAAAGAAAATAATAGAGTTTTGATTTGTATGATTACAACTCACTTTTACAATTTCATATCACTATTTTTTCCTTGTGTTGATCTCTGATAGGTCCCTTCATCAATTCTATCTCTAATTCGCTTGGAAACCCTTCAAGAAATTATTGTCCTTCTCATCAAACTCAAGTCTACTACTCTGATCAACTGTTCAACATCAACAGCCTTGTTCCCTCACAGTAGAAATATTTGTACATGTGCATGTAGTCTTGTACTGGATCTCTCTTGATATCCTTCTGCGAATATTTTATCTATTCTGACTATAGTGCTTCACATGCATCTACACACTCACTCACACACACTCAGAGTTCACATGTTCACCTCCTTATTTAGGTGATTCTAGCTTTACCATTTTCAATAATCATTGTTGATCTTAGGGTTTGTGATCTGGTTCAACATGTTCAATGAATCTATCTACCTTCTTGATCATCCTCTAGAAACTTCTTTAGAATCCTTCAGTTAGGTCTTTACCTAATCCTTTTCTTGGATTAAATGATTCAACTCATCAATCTTATCTTTAACATAGTTTACCTATCCCAATAAATCAACTGAGTTGGTCAAAAATCATGATTCCTCAAAATACTATTACTCGACAATCACTAAATTCTAACACTCAATCATCACTCGGTCACTATAGAACTTCTTGGCCCAACATTAACTACCTTTCTTGGTCAATATTGATGCTCTATCGACACTAAATTTGCTCAGCTTCCACTAGAACTTGATTAACACTAGCATCACTCAACATTCCTTAATCTTTTACTCTATTGCTCAATTAAGATTTACATCCAAGATATAAACAATCACTTTGTCTTATCAAAGTCTAACTAATCAAATGTCCATTGTAGCTTATGTTTAATAACTCAACCTTTACTCAAGTACTATTGTTATGAACAATCTCTTAAATCCTCTTCATCAATCAAATAGACATGACATTTAGATCACATGGCAACATGTCTTATCAGTAGATTTGGCATCAATGAAAAAACAAAAATTGTTCCAATTGTAAGTTTCCAAAATTTTGTGCTTTATTGTTACCTAGTTGGTCTTAGTTCTCCAATATCAGTGGGTGGTCTCATAGAGACCTAGGTTGGTAGGTGAGCTCTCCATGGTTTCTTTGTTTTTTCTAAAGGTTTTAAGATGGATTTGTGTCACTACAACATTTGGGGTCACATTTTGATGCTAATTAGTGACAACATTATCATTTTTGTGCGAATTTCATGCTTTTTTTGGGGATTTTCCCCAACATCGTTGTAATACTGACAGTTCATAATATGCCATTTTTATTGTGACACTTGTGAGATTATAATAAAAATAAATAAAAAATAACGGCTCATTTATCATTTTCCAGAAATTGAGTTTCATATACAAAGAGGTGGAGGCATTCTTAGGATGAAGAGAACATATGTATGGTAATTATTATAATCCTTGTGAGTTAAGAGGGATTTCATTTTTGTGTTTCAATTTTACATGCTATGATTTAAATTTATTTGTGCTCTAATGATTGTAGTCTTACTAGAGCCAACAAGCCCTACTATCCCCACAATCTCTACATCCTCCTCACTGCAAACAAATATTTTCTCCCCCTCCTTTGATCTCAATTCCAATGAAGCGTCGATGTTGTATATCTCCCACCACTTGCTCACCAATGTCTTGATATACATGCCTAATACTTTTGTTCTTAAAAAAATAACTTACAGTTGTGCAATAATATGCTACTTTAACTTTGTTAAGGTCAAAATTCTCTAGATGGCACCATAGCATGGCCAAAACTAGATTGTAAACCAATGGTATGGGCTTGTACATCTTCTAGAAATACATGTTCAAAAAATCCTAAAAATAAAGATGTCAACTTGCTTATAGTATTATTTATATAATAATGGGTCACACTTTGTGATCGATCATTAGAATGAGAGAAAGTGTAAAAGGATGAAGAGATAAGCTATAAAGAGAATGCTACTTCTATATTTGTATGATTATGTATTTCATCAATGTCTTAGATCATGCTCCCTGATCAATCATCAAAATGAAGAGAGAAAATTGTCTATGCATCCTGATAATAGATTATGTGATGTTATCCAAAACATTCATAAAAAGACACTTAGCACAATCAAATTTAAAAATAGATTCTTCTTAATGAATTTAGAATCTTCCTTACAATTTCTTCCCTTCTTAGAAATGCATAACTTGTATAATTGAGATGAATTAAGTAGACATAATGTGACATCCTTATTTTCTTATTTTCTTCATCTCTCTATGGATTGGTAATTTTTTTATAATAGTACATCCTTTCAAGCATAAGACACTTTCCTTCATGTGAAATTATATATTTTATTAACAATATTTGTCATGCCTAAAAAGGCATGTCTATCACTAAATTGCCATCCATAATTTATATCATTCACCTCTTTCCTTGATAAATTTCTTTGTAACATACTTTTAATTTTGGTACAAATATAAATGTTTTACATTGTGAGTTCGCTCTGGTTTGCAATTTATTTTGCATAGAATTGTGCATCTATTATGGAGTGAGTATTATTAGGGATGCATTACAACATGATATTTCCTTCATGTTTATCTTCCTTTTTCTTTTTCTAAGGTTCTACTTCCCTTGGTATAATGGCATTTATTTATCCATGTATCATATTATTTTCCTATGAATAATTAGTCATTTCAGTTCACGATTATTTCTTATAAAAGAGGTGTGCATCTTTGATCACAACCTCCTTTTCATTTGTAAAACTATGTACATCATAATTAAATTTTCTTACTTTTTGTTTCAAAGTACATTATCCCTCATCCAAATCCTTTTTTCACCTAGAAGCATGGGCCTAAAAGGGCATATTCATGTTCTCTTTCCCTCTTTGTCTTAAAGATGTTATCTTTGTTCAAGAACTCTTTTTGAAGGTAGATGTATTGTATTCAAAATTTCTTATTTTTAACGGTCTCTTATTACAAGAGGGCTATTCTTTCATGTTTATCTATTATCTTAGCTCATAAAAATTGTCACTCTTAACTAATGTTATAGCATACGTCATTGATTTAAGGATATCTTCTTGTTCTTGAAAGTAGGTATCGTTGATTCTCTTTCTAAATGATGTATTCTAAGGAGGGTGAATACATACAACCTCCCTTTTATTTTAAATGCATAATTTTTATTAATTGATCCCTAATGAGACAATACTTGCCTTATGCATGATTTATTTTCATGGATCCATGAGATTGATCTCTAAGTTGCTTGTGTGTGCAAACTACTTCCAAATTTTTTGATGCACACAAAACATCTTTAACCCATTGCCATGCACAATTTTTTCAAGGTAGATTTGACTAGCATAACATAGCTTTCTAGATTTTCAATGATCATTTCTCTCTTTGAGGTCAGTTTAACTAGCATAGTGCATCTTGATAGCATTTCTACTCATCTCCTTCTCTCTTCTATTCCCATGGATTACCTAGCTTAATAAAACTTGCTACCCTATCTGATCAGTGGTTTTTTTGTCTATTCTCATGGTTGTCCTAGTGGATTAGATCTCTTAAAAAGCCACATAACTAAGAGAGGGAGTTAATTAGTCATTCCCACAAAAACTTAAAAACGTTGCCAACTTTTGATTAACACATACCATACATCTACTATAACTTAAGTATTTTGGTTAAAGCATTAGAATACACCCTCATAAAGATAACCATAAATCCACAAGTACATCGACGCAATGAACACCATAAATTACATAAAAAGCTAACTAGAAAAAGCCATAAAGAAGCTAATTCTCATGAAATGATAACAACACTAGTTAAGGTAACATTGATTAGGTGATTTTGTAAAAAAACTATATCTTCCTAAACAAGGGGTGTTGTTGGTAGGCTAACTACTTGAGTAGCTCTACACCTTGAGAGTAATAACGCTCATTAACAGTAATAAAATTCACTACCAATAGAATAAAAATGTAACAAAAATAGAATATAGTTCCAAGCCTCTATAAATTTAGTTAAAAACTTCTAGACTTCCTAAATATTATTTTTTTGGTTCTCCTCACAAAAGGAAGACATCGAACCATGGGACACAAAAGAATAAAAGACATAATAATGAATTGAGACAGGCTAGTTTTCCTAAATGATATCATAGATGACCACCCCACTATTTGAGCCTTGCAAAACCTTTGATCATATATTTAGATAACAAACTTCATTCATAATTTCCTTATGGGGCTCATAGTCTATTCAACCCACCTCAACAAAGAAACATTTAGGTTCACAACATTGATATTAAAAAAATTCACAAGATATGATAGAATATTTACTTGGGGGCGATGCGGTGATTGGATCAACAAGTCTAGTTAAGTAAATAATGATTAGATAAGATTAAGTGCATTTATAGTTAAACTGACATGAATATTGATCTTTTATGTTACCTTAGTCTTGTCTAGTGTAGGGAGTAGTTGAAATCTTAAACTAGTTAGGAAAAATGTTTTTCGTATTATAGCATGAAGTACCTCAACTTTGTTTCTCATTAAATTGTCAATGTCATTATACTCACAATTACTAATTACAAAATGCAATTTATTCCCTTATTTTTGGAGAACTTTATACTTCTCACATTTTTCTATAATAAAAATCATAAGGTAATGGCACCAAAATTGGGAGAATTTGCAAAATCATTTTAATAGGTAAAAATATTTTAGATCCAAAATATTTATTACTTTCAATTAAAACATGCTAACTATGCCTTTTGTAATGTTCCCTATTTGGAAACCCTAGGAAATGGATGAAATTTCAAACAATGTGCAAGCTTGTTAAAATACCAATGAATTAAAGTGCAAGAATTTAATTAATTCTAGTGTAGTAGGCTTGTCAACCTGAAACTTTTTTTCTAGTGGTATTGACCTCAATTCACTTTTCCTATTGATCCATTTATAAGATGCCTCTTTCATTGCAATTTTTTTCTAGTTATTTTCTCTGACATATAACATCATATTTCTTCTTACTACATCAAAAGCAATTCCATCTATAACATTCCATTCTAGAAAGATGAGTGTGCCTGACTAATGCATAATGTTCTTTCCTTAATGGTAATGGTCTTCAATTCTTCTATGATTTCTAATTTGACCTAATCTTCATTTTCTTTATCAATTCTATCTATCCTTCGAGCTTTCCTCTCTTCACATCTCTTGCGATAATCATCCAATTTTACCTTCCATAGTAGTTTCTTAATGGTCTCAATCTTTACAAAATTTTCATATTCAAGGAAGTCATCAGATGCTTGCTTTATCATATCTATATGGACTTTTTCCATGAATATCCAAGGCAACGAAATCAAAATTTGGAGCATTAGGTGCATCTATCGTTCGTATCTATAGATCATGGTTAGAAATAATAATGTAATCATCCTCATCCCCCTCCTTTGCAACTTATTCTTCATGTTTTTCTCTTTCCACTTATCTTGCAAGTGATGGATATGGTGGAGAAGGTTCTCTTCTAGGATCCTCATCAAGAGAAACAATATGAATTCCCTTTAATGGTCTTGGGGAGGGCTCATTTGTTTATGAAACTTCTTTATTTTATTTGTGTTTCTCCTCCTTTCTTTATTTTAATAAGAGATTTAAACATCTCTAACTCTTTTGTAATGAACATTGGGTCTGGGAGGTGAAGTTCTATATCTTATTTGTCATTTTTTGTTTAACAAAGTTGATTTTTAGCCCTTATAGTCTTCACCAATATTCTCTTAGTGACTTTTGCCTTGGACACTAATCACTCCCTATTTCCTCCCTATAAATTATTTCTCTTTGATCTAGGTAATTTTCCTAATCACCTCTAGAAACCAAGCCTCAATGGTACATTGTATGGAGGAACATGGGATCTAATTCTAAGACCATAAACCCTCTACAAAAAAGAAATGATTCCGATCTAAATGAAACTTATTTGATAATGACTGATGTTTATGTCTCAATGTTTTAATTATGTGCTATTGAATTTTCATGAATTATATAATTTGTTAATAAATATTGATGAATGTTGCATGTTAATGAATGCTAATGAATTATGTGGTAATGAATGTTATCAAGTGATAATTCATTAATGTTACATTTTTTTAATAGATGAATGAATGAGTGAATTTTAGATGTTAACTAGGAATTTAGAGTAATGTTAGGGGGATGGGGGGTGGAGCCAAATGAGGTTCGACCTTCATGTGGTTGACCCTGATTAGTAGATTATATTAAACTATTCTCAAAACCAAGTAAAGCTCAATATTAACCTATGATTGCATGACAACTTTGTAACTCCACCAAGGAATCTAACAGTTTTAGGCCATACTAGGAGTGTCCTCTTGTCTAAACCACCTAACCTTGAAACCAAATACTTGTTTGTTCACACCTTGACACCTTAATTTTGGGTATCACAACTTTCTAACACCACCTATATTTTCATGCATGTCCATCTCCAATGTATATACATTTGCAAGCATGTGCATATACTTGTGTGTGTGTTTTCAACAAATCAATTTTGTGCATATCCCAGACTCATGGCTTTCAACGAGACCACATTTCTTTGAAACATTTTATAAAATAGTTCACATGCCTTGCCTATGTGATTTTAATAGGAATGTAGTAGTAAATAAATTGACAACATTAAATTTATTATTGAATTGAAGGTTTATTTTTTACTTGTATTTCAATAGGAATGTAGTTGTAAATATGGTGCTATTTTTAGATGTTAATTGTGTCAATCTCTTGGTTTTAGGAAATGCAGAAGGAGGCCCTAGTTCAATATTTAATCTCAATTCATATGCATAGGACTTCAGTGGAGGTGAAAATGTAACATGTTTGCATTTTTTAAGAGTTCTTTACTTATGTATTTTAAGTTATAGACCTCTCAAAATCCCAATCACTTCCAATAAATTGATCAATTTTAATTCTATCTCCATAACTCTCCATCAATTCCTCCAATCAATTTTCATCTATTGATTTTTGGTAGGTCTCATCAGATCTCCATTGTTGATTCTCTTGGAAGTTTCTACAAAAGAGACTTATTCCTTCTCATTTCACAAACCACAATTGCAATCATACTTAAATGATATCATTTTGTGTACATTTTGTTATCTTGCTACCATAACTTTGTCATTTTCATCAATTAACCACACTACATTCATTTGATGTCATCTTTTGCATGTGTTACACAACTAAGAGAAACCATCATATTCACAAGATCTTGGAGGATAGGAGAATAATGGAGTGAAGTATATAATGTTCACAATAGTCTATGATTATTTGAGAAGTCACCACACAAGATTTGAAATATCTTCACGTGAATAAAGGGATCACCTTTTGTACTATATGTCTCAGAGTGAGGTACTTCCATATATTGAAGGGTTGTGGTATAAATTAGGTCATAAAATAATGTGTTGGGAATATCACAAGTTTATTGATTGATTTAGATTGGATAATGGAAGCTAGTAGTTGTAAGGATTAAACACATTGGAAAATGTTATTAACAGTTTTCTTGATGGATAGCTTGGTATTGGAAATGTTGGATAGTGTGGGAGGTTTGATATAGTTATGTGAAATAAATGGACCACTCAAGTATTTGGTTAGAACATTATGATAAATAAGTATAGGTGATGAGTAGGAAATACATGGGAAATCACATAAAGAGGTAGGAAAGGATTAAGGATTCATCCAAGACTAACATACATAGGATTGGTGTTTTGAATGGATGTAGCCATGATGGGTGGAGTATAAGTAGGCACAAATTAAGTAATGATGTTTGAATATGAATATAACTATCAATATTATCAAAGAGAATTGGAGGTTTAAGAGCTTCAACATAACCTTTCATAGACATGATACTTCTATCAATAATTTGAGATATGCTACAAAACCAATCGACACCATGTTTGTCATTTTTAATCATCTACATTAATGCTTCAATTGATAGGATCATCTCACATTTATAATCTTCTTGACCCGTAAAATATTCATTTTTTCCCCAAATCATTAGCAAGATGTTTTACTTGGGTAGGAAACACTCTTCTTAAAGAGTCCTTATAATGAGAAGAATGGGAAGAGTAATTCTCTAATAATGTTGGGTAGTTCATTTATAGGTATGGAAATTTCTTATATATTCTAATGGAAGATAGTGGTTGACCCAAGATCTAAATCCTTTAGGGAACCCATAAGTCTACAAATCCTATTCGAATACATACTTGCTAACTTGAGGTCTTATGTTTTCATGAGGATAGGATGTGTAATATCAAGGTCACAAAACTCATACACAAAGTCATAGAAGTAAAAAATTTCTAGATAATAAAAATTATAAAAATTAATATTTAAACATTGCATACAAAAGTAAACTTAAATCTTTAAATGAATGGAAAATATGTAAATTGTTAGAAATAGGTAGTACTGAGGGGGGTGAATCAATACTGCAAGAATTTTACACCAACTATATATTTCAAAATTTAACCATATGCATCCACAAATAATAATGTTGATTTCATGGATGATCCTAGTATACTTGACTGAGGGCCTTTTCAGTTCTGCTGATGATATTGTATAACAACAGTCACATTGTATGATTATCAGATTTTAATGCCTTGATTGTTTTGGATTTGTAGCACTAGTATCACAATAGTATGAAATTTGGAATGAAATTAATTTGAAAGTATCAAGTCATTAACGTCTGTTAATGAACGAGAATGAAACTGTCAAGTCATTGATGTTTGTTAATGAATAGGAATGAAATTGTTGTTATACAATATCTTTGAATTTGTCTTTGATCTTGGTCCCTACATGATTTGACCAGAAAGTTTCATGCCTATAACTTACAGATGTCCCTTCAATGATCTTCTCAATGTCTTCAATCAGCTACATTGGTTTAACTAGAAGGTCCCATATCTAAAACTTATGTATGCCCCTCGACAGTCTCCCTAGTGTCTTCTATCTTTGTCCAAACAAACTCAGCCAGAAGGCATCATGCATGTAACTTATGCATGATCCTTCTATAACCTCAAGTCTTCATACCTGTATCTACACATGAAACAAACATGATTAGTATTAAAAACCTTGTGTTCTATTTCTCTTCTTCTCCTTCTTTTGGCACTTTCTCAGATGTTGATTTGTTGATTTCTAAATTTGCATGTTATGACTTAATGATATGAAGTAAAGGTACATAGGAATGATTTCATTGCTCAGTTTGTATGAATTGATTCCTTTCTTCATCATTTTTTTGCAGGTTGTTCTTGAGCTGGATTTAGGCCCGAGTCTTCTTCAGCTTCAACCATCAGCCTCTTGCTCAGGCAATGAAGGCTTTCCTTCTATCTCTTCTTCATGTCATTTACTTGTAGCATGTTTTTATTCAACATTGTAGTTTTATTGCCTCCATAGGCTGTGTGGATTCTTGAATGCTTTGTAAATTACTATATATAAAATGTGAACACTTGTACATTAGTTGAACATTTCATAGTCTTTTATATCTGTATATCATCTCTAAAACATAGAGTTTTAAATCCAACAACAACTTGATAGTTAACCATTTAGGTGGTAGGCTAAATAGGTAACATTTTAAACTAGGACAAGAATGCAAGGTCAAATCCATGTTCCTTATAACTCCAATCATTTCAATAGCTATTCCATCTAGTTGAACTACCCCCTTTTCAATTGGTTCATATTTAAGGCCTAGTTGGTCAACTATCTTCTTTGGCATAACTAAGCTAGTGGCACTTGAATCTATCATGCAATTATGAACAAGTTACTTGCTTATTATGACTATAACATAAAAAGCTAGTAGCTTCACTATTTTGGATGGTTGTTGTGAATTATTAGTATTTGTAGCCATTAGAACTGTAGGGTTTTACTATGCCAAAGCGTTATCAGATAAGTTAAGTGACTGCAATGCTTCTTGTAGCATATCTTTTTGACCTAGGAGTGCTAGAACGTCCCACATGGAAACAGGAACATGATTCTTCTTTAGATGCTTAACAATATTAAAATTTTGGGTACTAACTTCTAACTAGTTTTTTGGTATAGCAGGTTCCTTCTACTATTGTGATGGCTATAAACTCACCTTTTGTGCTTGAACTTGCTATCCTTGTTGTCCTTTTGGCACATATTGCATTTTTTGTGCATTTGATGGTCTTGGTTGAGTATTATAAGTATTGACCTGCTTCCCTATTTTTCCATATGTTTATCACGTGATTTCACTACCAAAATAGTAGGTTATGTATCTGTAGATTGGTCTCACATGCTTTTCTGCACTAAGTATGGTACTAAGGTGACAATTCCATCTGAACCTATTGCTAAAGATTTCCTTGAACATAACATTGTTGCTGCTGAAAATAATATAGCAGCTATTTTATTTGATCAACAGAAAATTAATGTTGTTTATGAGTCCAAAACGCCCATAGACAATGTTCATGATATATTATTTGACGAATGGGCTGCTGAAAATGTTGAAATTTGAGAACAATAGGTTGAATAACCAAGCTTGGGGAATTATGTTATCCATGAGACCACTAATTTCTTACCAAACATCATGAATAATATAGATTTAAGCCTAGAATAGCAGAATAATGTTGTTTGGAAATTATATTTTAATGGCTCATCCAATAAAATAGGTGTGGGAGGAGGCTGCATGTTGATTTCACCTATAGATGGAAGGTTTATGCCTCTTTCAGATTTACGTTTAGTTGCACTAACAATTTTGCTGAATATGAAGCACTCATACATGGATTGAAATGGGCTATCAATAGAGGTATTAGTTGTTTGCAAGTGTTTGGGAACTCTGAGCTGATTATAAACCAAGTTAGAGGTGTCCACAACACAAAAAATGACCTGTTGAAAAGTTACAAACATGTTGTTTGGGACCTAATTGAAGGGCTAGAAGTGTTCAATCTACAATCTACACCCAAAAATCAGAATAAGCATGATAATAGGCTTGCAGCAATATGTGCATAGTATGACATCCCAACTGAAATTAACAAAAGTACAGTAAAGAATCATGTAAAGGTAATTATTAAACCTATTGTACCTAACAACGCTGAAAGCTAGCAGGTATTTGACTCTGATCAGCATCTAGTGAATTTTATAAGAGAAGAGACTGAGTTTGCTCAACCAAACCAGCAGAAGTTGTAGGACCAGTATGAGGACCAAGTTATTCAACTAAGGACAAATAAGCTGTCAAAAGGACTGGTTACCTTAGAGTCCATTTTTTGATACTGATGATCAGCTAAGAAAGGACAAATATAGTTTGCAAATTAAGGAGGAACACTATGAGGAAGTTGAAGTTGCTAAAGGTAAAAAATTGAAGCTAGGGAATGTATGCACCACTGAAGAAAAATAGTTTTTTGTTAACCTAACCAATGAATTTCAGGATGTCATTGCTTGGAGTTATGTAGATTTGAAGGGGTTCAACCCTGATATATGCTAGCATACTATTGATTTAGCTCCAGAGGCAAAACCAATCAAGCAAAAACAAAGGCCAATTAATCCCAAGCTAGAACCTCTTATGATTAAGGAGTTGAATAAGTTAATAGAAAGAAAGATTATTTTTCCTATCAAACATACTTCTTGGGTTTCAAACTTGGTTCAAGTAAGAAAGAAAAATGGTGAAATCAAGCTATGTGTTGATTTCTGTGACTTGAACCGAGCTTCATTGAAAGATAGGCATCCTTTGCCTTTAATGGGGAAAATCTTATAGGTTGTTTTAGGTTCAGAGAGATTCTCATTGCTAGATGGTTTTTTAGGATATAGTCAAATTTGTGTCAAGGAAGAAGATAGGTATAAGACAATGTTTACCATCAAATAGGGAACAATGGCATATTAGAAGATGCCATTTGGTTTGTCAAATGCGGGTGCAACATTTTAGAAAGCCATGGATAAAGCTTTCTTGAATCTGATGTACAGGTTTGTTCTTGTTTACCTTGATGACATTATTGTTTTCTCTAAAAATGCAACAGATCACTTTCAGCATTTAAGGGTAATATTTGAGAGATGCAGGGAGTACGGTATTTCATTGAATCTCAAAAAGAGTGTTTTTTCAGTTCATGAAGGCAAGCTGTTAGGATTTAATGTTTCCAAGGAAGGTGTCACCATTGAACTAGAAAGGGTAAGTGCTATCTTAGACTAATCGCTGCCAACTCATAAGAAAGGTCTCCAAAGCTTCCTTGGTAGGATAAACTTTATGAGGAGATTTATTCCAAATATTGTAGAATTTTTGTTACCATCAACAGCCATGTTGAGAAAATGCATGAGTTTCAGCTGGACTAAAGAAGGTAAGCAAAGTTTGAATAGATAAAGGAAGCATTGGCTTTGGTGCCCACATTGTTAAATCCTAATTTCTCAAAGGATTTCATTCTATATGCTTACAAGAATAATGATAGCATTTCTATCACATTAGTACAAAAAAATGATAAAGGCTTTGAACAGCCATTAGCTTTTTTCAGCCAAGGACTGAAAGATTATGTATTGCATTATCCATTTGTAGAGAAACACGTCCTTGATGTCATAAGAAGTCTAAAAAAATTCAGACACATGCTTTCAAATAATAAAATATAGCTAATGGTTACTTGTCCTTCAATGAAATATTTCTTGCTGAATAAGGACTTGAATACCAAGAGGGTTGGTTGGATTACCAAAGCTATGGAATACGATATTAAATTCAAGGTTACCAAGCTGGTAAAAGGTAAGGGGCTATGTGAACAGCTTGTTGAACTAGGAAAGAATGAGTTAAGTGAAGATTCAGATGATATTCTAGTTCAGAATGATGAAGAACAGCCTGTTGTTATAAATATTTAGAATGATTGGATAGATGACATGGTTAATTTCTTACAGACAGGACATTGTCCTGAAGGTTTAGACAAAGCAAAATGAAGGTATTACAGGCTGCAAACCATTCCTTATTGTTTTCTGAATAATATTTTGTTTAAGAAGGATTTACAAGGCATTTTGCTGAAATGTGTTAGACCAGATCAGGTTGACCACATCCTTCATCAATTTCATGAAGAGCCAGCTGGAGGCCAATTCTCACCAAGAGCTACGGCTCTAAAGTTGATGAAAGCTGGCTATTATTGGCCCAACATATTTAAGGATGCTCATTTCTGGGTAAGAAAGTGTCCAAAGTGTGTAATTTTTGTTAGAAAAGAAAGGTTGGCTACACTTACTTTGTAGCCTATTCAAGTGGACCAACCATTTATGAAATGGGGTCTAGAATTTATTGGCGTCATTAATCCACCTTCAAGTGCAAGGCTTAGGTGGGTATTGATAGCCACAAATTATTTTACCAAGTGGATAGAAGCTGTAGCTCTCAAAGATGCAAATGAAAGTGTTGTATTGAATTTTTATGAAGATTTGGTTTGTAGGTTTGGAGTTCCAGATTCTATTATTTAAGATAATGCCCTTGCATTTGCAAGAAATAAGATTGCAGAATGGGTTGTTTAGCAAGGTATTTATTTGAATACATCATCTAACTTCACCCACAGGGTAATGGACAAGCTAAGTCCACCAATAAGAACCTAATTCGTATTATCAAGAGAACATTTGAGGGCAATCAACATTATTGGCATGAGAAATTAAAATTAGCACTGTGGGCTGATAGGATTACTCCTAAAAGATCAACAAGCATGTCTCCATACATGTTGGTTTATGACAAAGAAGCCAGGTTACCAGTCTTAGTTGAACTACCAGCATTGGATTTCATGTACCAACTTGATATGCTAGATGAAGAACCTATGACAACAAGGTTGAATTAGCTAAATGATTTAGAAGAAAAGAGAAGAGATGTGTTGCAGAAGATTGAGAGTCGTCAAAATCAGATGAAAAGGACGTTTAATAAGAAGGCATCTCCAAGGATTTTTCAGCTAGAGACATAGTCTTGAAATGGGATGAATTGAAAAGTAGGCTTGGAAAGCATATGAAGTTTAATGCCATGTGGGCTAGTTTGTACATCATAATTGAAACCATGCAACATAATGCTTTCCATCTATCTACACTTGATGGAGAGGAGTTGGGAATCCCGATCAATGGGATTCACCTCAAGCGGTGCTTTTGAGGTATTTTTTAGATTATAATAAGTGCTTTGGGACAGTAGAGTAGAGGTGTGTTTTACTTTTTAGATTTCAATAAGTGTTGTTTTAGCACATTTAGATTCAAGTTTTAGCATGTTAGTTGTCATTAATAAAGCTGAAAACTACAACACATCATTATCAATCTGCCATCAACACATGAGGTACATATCACACAAAGCATGGAATAAATTTCAATGCCCTAAATCATGCATACCCCACAGATTCATAACGGGTTCATGATGACATGGTGTAATTTTCAGCCATTCAGCTATAAGGAAATCAGAGAACATTCAAACATATTGCTGGTATAGATCCTTTTGGAATATTTTTAGAAAAATAACAAGTATAAATTCTAGTTTTGAATTATGGTTGACTTGAATGAATATCTTGCCCCACAATAGTAATATGATGTGTTATCCACCATCATACTAGATTGATATACTGTTGTATACACCATGAAAATACTGGAAGATAGGAGGAATGGTCACTCCAAAATAGCTAGTATACCACCCTAGTACAATCATAAATAATGCACCACATTGTTGTTATAATGCAAGGTACACATTCAAGCTTAGCATTTCAAGTTTTACAGTTGTTTTTCAATAGATTTTCAGCCAAATATGCAAAGTGTCATAACAACCAGCAACAATTAGTCCTCACAACCACGATACAATTGTTTTGTCACAGCAAAGAGATCAAAAAAGAAACCATGTTTATCTCTTTACTGTGATCCAATTCCATTCTAGTTATCAAAATAAATAGCTACGGGATCCTATGGCAACTAACAGATTTGTTTTTAGTTTTTAGCTTGTAGTTTTCAGTTTCAACTTGTAGTTTGGTGTGGTGTGTTTCATTCAAGCAAGTTTGTTTTCAATTTTTAGAGTTTTAGAGTTTTCTAAAATGAGAAGGTTTAGTTTTCTACATGAAAAATGACTCTGTGCCCAATGGATAGGATAAGGCAACTGGTCTGAAATTGTTTAGCGGGCAAATACCCCTGAGAGGTCACCAAAAATGTTACCTATTTAGCCTACCACCTAAATGGTTAACTATCAAGTTGTTGTTGGATTTAAAACTCTATGTTTTACATTGCAGATATCATATGTTTCAAAGTAAACTGAATGCTGAAAAGAAATTACAAAATACTGATGTAATGAAAACTTGATCACTTTCATTTCAGAGTTGATATAGAGATATAAAAGAATATGAAATGTTCAGCTAATGTAAAAGTATTCACATTTTATATATAGTAATTT
Source organism: Cupressus sempervirens (assembly GCA_028749045.1). Lineage (NCBI taxonomy): Eukaryota > Viridiplantae > Streptophyta > Pinopsida > Cupressales > Cupressaceae > Cupressus > Cupressus sempervirens. Next base: position 293,189,039 of record CM053790.1, on the reverse strand, counting down.
ACAGAGCATTCAAGAATCACAAATAAAACTACAATGTTGAATAAAAACATGCTACAAGTAGATGACATGAAGAAGAGATAGAAGGAAATCCTTCATTGGTTGAGCAAGAGGCTGACGGTTGAAGCTGAAGAAGACCCAAGCCCGCATCCAGCTTAGGAACAACCTACAAAAAAATGATGAAGAAAGGAATCAGTTCATACGAACTAAGCAATGAAAGCATTCCTATGTACCTTTACTTCATATCATTCAGTCATAACATGCAAATTCAGAAATCAGCAAATCAGCATCTGAGAAAGTGCCAAAAGAAGGAGAAGAAGAGAAACATAACACAAGGTTTTTAATACTAATCATGTTTATTTCATGTGTAGATACAGGTATGAATACTTGAGGTTATCGAAGGATCATGCGTAAGTTACATGCATGAAGCCTTTCGGCTGAGTTTGTTTGGGCAAAGATAGAAGACACTGGGGAGACTGTTGAGGGGGCATACATAAGTTTCAGGTATGGGACCTTCCAGTTAAATCAATGTAGTAGATTGAAGACATTGAGGAGATCATTGAAGGGACATGTGTAAGTTATAGGCATGAAATTTTCTGGTCAAATCATGTAGGGGCCAAGACCGAAGACAAATTCATAGATATTATATAACAGTTTCATTCCTGTTCATTAACAAACATCAATGACTTGACAACTTCATTCCTGTTTATTAACAGACGTTAATGACTTGATACTTTCAGATTAATTTCAATTCAAATTTCATACTACTGTGATACTAGTGCTACAAATCGAAAACAATCAAGGCATTGAAATCTGATAATCATACAATGCAACTGTTGTTATACAATATCATCAGCAGAATTGAAAAGGTGTTCAGTCAAGTTTACTAGGATCATCCATGAAATCCCTAAGTGTTGATACTGTTTCAAGTTTGGTGATGATTTTCAATAAAGGTTATGATGCTAATCTCAAAACAAATGCATAAATAAAAAATAGAAGGATTGAGCAACTAAGAAGTGAACGGAAGTAATCAACAAGTGCAGAAAGAAACCTTGTCGTGGTCTTTTCCTTTGGTTGGCATGGGTCAAGGGATACTTGAATATTTAGTGTCAAGCTTATTGAACTGTGAATTGGTTAATAAGACAGTGAAATCTGATGAGAATCACAGTGAATTTTTTTTGGAGTTTTTTGAACAAGTAACTAATTATTCCATTGCCCAAATGACACTTGTCAAAAATTCTTGGTTATGCTCGAAGCTTCAACCCTTGTTTTTCGAGACAACATAAGGATAAGTATTGGCTAGATATGAATGGTAGCAAAGTTACAAACCTTGTTGTGTATGTTTCCTATGAGAATTCAAGGGGTCAAGATGGTGTATATTTCCAGTGCAAAATTATTATAAGCTTCAGGGTTCTTCCTTACAAGTTGTGTTCTTATGTATTGCTGGTCATGTGCAAGCCTAGGCATTGTTGTCCATTATGGAGAAGTTGCGCGTGGTCTTGATTAATAGAATACTCTGACATTGATTAAGTAGGGGAAAGATGTTCAAGGCATTGAAATCTGATAATCATACAATGTGACTGTTGTTATACAATATCATCAGCATAATTGAAAAGGTGCTCAGTCAAGTTTACTAGGATCATCCATGAAATCCCTAAGTGTTGATACTGTTTCAAGTTTGGTGCTGATTTTCAATAAAGGTTATGATGTTAATCTCAAAACAAATGCATAAATCAAAAATAGAAGGATTGAGCAACTAAGAAGTGAATGGAAGTAATCAATAGGTGTAGAAAGAAACCTTGTCGTGGTCTTTTCCTTTGGTTGGCATGGGTCAAGGGATACGTGAATATTTAGTGTTGAGCTTATTGAACTGTGAATTGGTTAATAAGACAGTGAAATTTGATGAGAATCACAGCGAAATGTTTTTGGAGTTTTCTAAACAAGTAACTAATTATTCCATTGCACAAATGACACTTGTCAAAAATTCTTGGTTATGCTCGAAGCTTCAACCCTTGTTTTTTAGAGACAACATAATGATAAGTATTGCTGGATATGAATGGTAGCGAAGTTACAAACCTTGTTGTGTATGTTTCCTATGACAATTCAAGGGGTCAAGATGGTGTATGTTTTCGGTGCAAAATTATTATAAGCTTCATGGTTCTTCCTTACAAGTTGTTCTCTTATGTATTGTTGGTCATGTGCAAGCCTGGGCATTGTGGTCCATTATGGAGAAGTTGTGTATGTTCTTGATTAATAGAATTCTCTGACATTCATTAAGCAGGGGAAGGATGTTGTTTGGTGTGGAGAATATTTCTTATTTTTCCTCTGAAATAGACAGAACCAACCCATGTGCAAACTGAGAGCAGATAATTGCCTAGACTCAAGTATTAAAGCACCATAACCAGCAAGCACATTAAAGAAATTTTGTATAATATGCAAATACAACAAGTTCATTATGAGAAAATGCCCAACTAATTATCAATTTTTTTTAAAAGGAAGAACTCACAAAGAGTGCAAAATATACCTCAAATCACAGCAAAATCCGCAACCAGCAAGAGAAATTCGCCTAGCAAATATGGCATCATGTCTCAATAGCATCCATCCAAGAGAGGATCACATCCAATACAGATCTAAAATATGGCTAGCAGGATGGAGACTAAACCAGGATTTATGGACTCCAAATCTATGCGTAAAAAGAAGACATTAAGCACCATAATGCTCAGTCGTCTAGGGCCAAATAAAACCCATGAATGAAACCCATAGCAAGCTCAGCCACGAAGAAAGATGAAAATGGCGTCCAAGCATCATGAAACAATGGATATGGCATCAAGTGTGCAGAGGAAAAAGGAAAAAAATGCAAAGAGACTGCAGTGTGGCATCCAAGAACAAATCAAAGAGCAAGAATCACAGAGTTTTCCCACTGTGGCTAGGGTTTCATAAATCCTCTTCCTTTCATACGCCAAAGCAAAAAAAAAAAAAATGCCCTTTTTGCCTTTGACGTTTATTTTTTCTAGAGACCCTTTGCTATATTGCATAAGAAATTTAGGTCCATGTAGTGGGAAAGGGTAGGTGTTTTATTTTATTTAAAAAAACTTCATTGTTTATGCTAAGACCCTTTGCTATATTGCATAAAAAATTTAGGTCCATGTAGTGGGAAAGGGTAGGTGTTTTATTTTATTTAAAACAACTCCATTGTTTATGCTAAGTTCTATATGCAATTATATTCTTAAATGCCAATTTTATAAATGCATATAAAACTTATATTAATAAATAATATTTTATAAATATTATATATTTTAAATGAATTAAATATGAAATCATTATATATATATATATATATATATATATATATATATATATATATATATATATATAATACTTTTAAAATATTATTTAATAGTCCCTTTATCATATTAATTAATACTTATGTGTTTTAAAAAGTAATAAATAAATAAATAAATAATGCAAACATGTCAATATTAATTAATATAATAAAAGAACTTTGATTGTGAAATTAATAAATCAAGTGGTTGTAATTATAAAACCATTGATTTTATTAATTAATTAAAGGGAATTAAAAGGAGTTATGAATATTTTAATGCCCAAATGCAAGGAGGGGAAAGTTGTGTTTATTTTTGAACTCTTGAAGAGACATTCAGTTAATGCTTGCATGAAGACTTGCATGGAGCTATTTTAGGAGGTTAAAAGTAGTTCAAGATTCTCATGTAGTAATGGGGTTGATTAGTGCTATTTTTAGCTACATGGATCAGATTGGGCAGTTTGCATGACAGATATATCTGACAGATTACAGGCTATTGAGGGGTTATTTTTGGCTTTTAGAGGGGTGGATTTTTTAGTCTGACCATGCACATGCATGATTCAACCAGTTTTGCACATAGTTTGCATGATTTTCAATCTTTTTAGTACATTTTAGTGGTTAAATTTATGCAAATTTGACTAGTGCATTAGGAGCTCATCTAGGAGTTAGATTTAATAAATACTTTTATTTTACATGAGAAAGGGATGCAGTTTGATGAGAGCCTTGATTTCTTGCGAGATTATTGTGCTATCAAGTTATTGTATCCAGTTGTAGCAAAGATTGATTTATCAGTGATTAATACAGATTCAACGGTTCCTTCTCATTGATTCTTGTGCAATTTTGTGAATTCCTTGCTTTTATGATTGTGTTTGTCCTTCATTCAAGCTACGTTCCTAGTTGCATGTTGAAGCACGATACTTGTGATTACAGGTTCTTGTTTGTGTCCTATTTTTTATTGCAGAAAGTTGTGAAAATTTTAGTTTTCCTTTCAAAGCATTGGATTTCAAGTCCTAATAAGGAAATATTTATGTGATTGCAAGTTGTCTGAGTATTGTGAACCTTTTCAAAATCAATATTAATCTATGGTTCTTTGGTCAAAGTTACATTCAGATTTTGGTGTATCACCTAGTTTAAGTTTTAGTATCCAGTTATTCACATACATTCTCTATCCTTTTTCCCAAGCACAAGTTAGTTTCATAGGTGATATCATATAGGAATGGGCCTAGAATCCGGTGATTCTTCTCTTGTTCTTAATCCCACCATCCAAGAGAGGTTTCCATGTTCCAACAGGCTAGCTAGATTCTTATCTCACTATAGGCACAATCCTGATTGACAACAATTATTTTGATAAAGTGTGTGGTACATTACCCAAAAATAATTAATATAATATTTTGATTGAGGGTTAACATCAAGGATTTCATCAATACATATCCAAGTAATTAAACAAACAAGGCAATTGAATCCCATTGGCCAAATTTACTAATCACTACCACTTGTCATGTACTCTATGATATAAACTATTCTTCATATTCTTTATCTAAAACATGTGACAACTGACATCTTAACATAATAAAACATACTTATGTCATATTTAAATATTACTCCAACCATATCCAAAATTGTGGCCAATAATACTTAGTCTTCCAAGCTTGTTGATAAAACCAATATAATTGTTAATTATTTGTGTATTGTACTTAGGCATTGTCCATGATTAACCATTTGTAAAATTGATCACAAGTCAGCTGACCTTACTAAACTATTATTTTTCATCAATGAAAACATCCATGCCCTTAGTTCTCACCACTTTGCAACATAAATAAGATCTCAAATGAAAGGATAAAGATCATGCAATTATACATCAAATTTATGCAACAAAAAAATCATATTAGGTCTTATTACATATTTAAACTATGATTGCACATATAACTCATATGTGCACATTAGAAGAAATATGTGAACATTTGAGTTCACCAAAATGTAACATAAGAAATGAGATGAGTGGTACACAATAAGAATCACAAGCTCGTGTATGAAAATAAGGAATTTATTGTGCACCTATTTATTTGTATTACATTAAAAGGAAGATGTTACTCTAGGCATCAAGACAAATGAAGCAATGTGTAGATATGATGATCCTTTACTAGCAAATGTGTTTTATTTGTAGGGAACATGGTTATGCAATATTAAATACAAGATCTAGGGCTAGAAAGGATGCAAATGTCATTTTTATAATGCACATGATGACTGGAAACTAATAGACTAATTAGGGAAGTAGAAGAAAAACCAAGGAAAATTGTAACTTACATATAGTCTAAATTTTAGGTTAGGATGTAGGGATTGGAGTAACCATTCACCCTATTCTTGGGATTAGAGTGAATCACTCACCCAATTCCCTAAAATTTCTAGGAAATTTTGTTGCAAGTTATACCTCTTGATATGTTCATATCTCTCATTGAATTGGTGCCACATGTTCCTAGACATAATAAAGAGAGAAATTGTTGTGTAGAGAGGGATTTTCCTAAGTCAAAACCCAATTTACAAATTAACTTCAAAATATAAATGAAATTTACTTGAAAGGAAAACAAGATGATATAAAAAAAGGTTGGATTTGAAAATAAAATTTGTATAGCTTCATAAACCTTCTTTATGTGATGTTTGAATTTGACTTGGTTGGCGACTTGAAAATCAAGGAGATCATGGATGCCTTCAAAAGTACTTAGATGTTCAAGTTACTTCCTATTATTCAATGTTTGAAATTTTTGATCTATTGTTTTCTCATTGGATACGTGGAATCATGAATTCTTTGGAAAATGAGGGAGGAAACTTGTCTTATATACCTTTCCTAGTCATTTTGGGATGCAAAATTGAAAGAAGGATGATGTAGGCTTGGATTTCCCACTTCAGAAAATCATTTATAGTGAGGCTTTAATTTGGTGTAAAACACAAGGGAATGAGGTTATTATGTAACCCTATTCTCTCATATATGTTTGTAATTAGGACCACATGTCCTAATCGAGGAGAAGATATCAAAAAATAGGCAAAATCAAACTAGAGTTAGTGGAATCAAGGGCAAATCAAGCATAACAGACATGGAAGGCTAAAGACACTAAAATAGGGCCTAACTAAACAATAGTTTATATCGGGATATAATTTACAACACTACAAGTTAAAAGTAAGACCTCTACACCTGTAATACAACCTATACTATCAATACAACCTTCTCTTTCACTAACAATAATGGTGACTACAAGTATTCATATGGAACGTGTTGTATTGAATTTTCTCAAGATTCTATTATTAGTGCCCATCTATGTTTGAACTTTTGTATGCATAAATGTAAGCATCATCAATAGGTGATGAATCAAGGATCTAAATTTCCTCTAGAAGTTGAGGATAAATCATTTATCGCTACTCTCATGTCTTCTCTCTCACTCCTATTTTTTACACTCGTATTCTCCCCCCTCTTGCATCTACCTCTTATTCCATTTTGTTTTGGGTTTCCTCAAGAAGTATAAATTGTCCTCACCATAAGAGGGTGCAAGTATTCATTGATCCTTCCCTGGAGTGACCTCTTATTGCTTATTTACGTAATTTTTTTTATTCTTGTACCCATAGACTATTGGATAACTAAGAGGGGGTGCAGAGGGTTGAACCAATTATCTAAGGTCCCTTAACAATTTTCACCTTTAAACCTTTCAATAACTAATCATATTAATTTGATCTAATCACTCAACAACATTCCACTAACCAACAACAATATCATTTAATCAACTACAATAGCACCAATGTACATTCATAAATAAAATAATAATATGCAAAACCTTCAATCAATTTGAAAATAGTATTTTAATGTGAAAACCCAATTTGGATAAAAAGTATTATTGTAATTGCCACCCACAAATAAATTCACTCTTCTAAAGTGGTCTCGATTAAGAGCCAGACCCTATTAAAGGGTGCAAACACATTAGTTAGATGTGACCCTACGGGAATTTCACCACAGATCAACTAGATCTATCACCCTTCAATGAGTCCTAGTTAGAGGATTTAGGACATTTGTTAGAATGCCACCTTAGAAAGGATTTACAAATAGAACTTTTAAATCCACTTGATTAAGAGATCTTCTTCTACAATGGTTAGAAAGTAACAATGAAATTATTTGATTAAATATGCAACTACCTTTTTCCTGTTCAAATCTCCTTTCTACTCTTTTCTCTTCTTCAAACTCTTCCATGGTGGTTGATCAACACACACTCTTCACCTCGTCACTTTCCTTTACTCAATTCACTCTTTTCTCCAATTTTGTTCTACTAATGACTCTTCTTTATCCACTTGACTATCAACAACAACAAACTTCTTGTTTGTCCTTTATATAAATAATGTTTTACCACTTAATCTCATTCATTAGGGTTTCCTTGAATTCCTCTCAATAATTTAATCAAATCTCAACTTGCACACATTGAATCATTCACTGAGAAAAATATTTTATAAATCAAGTTAACTTGGAACATGAACTTTTCTTGGATCTTGAACCAACCATTTATCTATACCTAACCCTTTCCATCTGTTGATTTCACTAACTTTGTTCCTTCCTATAATCTCCTAGATTAATCCAAATCATCACTCCATGTTGTCCTTCAATTGATTTTTCCAAACTACCCTTCTTTACCGACCTATATTCTTGTTTCACTGAACAACCTCATCTTCTTAGTTACAACTATTCACTCAGTTAACATTATGTTTGAGCACATCCTTGATTAACTTCAACTGAACAAATTATTTGCTTACCGACCACCATTTCTATCTTGGTAGCACATAATGATTCTTTGTCTTTTCACTTCACAACTTCATTCCTTTATTATTGACCAATATAACTAACTTATGCATTATACTAACATTTCATATAATCATGTAAAATAATCAAACTAATATTACCTTGTCATAGATTGATTCATCAGTTTCCTAATTAAGCTCATACATTAACATCACTTCTTCATTTCATCTTCTATCTTTACCAACCATTTCTTTACTCAACACCATATCCTTCAAATGATTTGGAAACTTACATAAATTAGTAAGTCAATAAGCTTAAAATCAATGACAATATAACAATTGATCTCATTCTTCTACATACTTGTTATTACTTTGTTATCGAATCTTGTTCATCATTGGCATCAGTTGGGGTAGTAGTATCAGTTGTGGTAACAATCTCCCCCTTTAGCATTGATGACGACACATCTGAATTATACCACCCAATACCAGTAGTGTTCATCAATTGTGTTTTGTTCTTTAGTCTTCACTATCTTGGTCAATTGTCTTGGTCATCACATATACTCTCCTTTTCTAATCTTCTCAGTCTTCTTTATTGATAATTCTCCCCCTTTGATTATTCTTCTCCTTTCAATCATCTTTTACTTATTTCATCATTTCTCTCCTCCTTCTTTAGCCTTTACTTACTTTCTTAGTCTTCTTCCTCTTTATTTATTCTCTCCCTTTATTAAATCTCTCCCCCTTTCATTATTATCTCCCCCTTTGAGAGCAATGTTAAAGGTGTTTGTAAAATTGAAACTAATTTTCTTTGTAGCTATACCTTGTACCTTACTTGTACCAATTACTTTTGTTTCTTCACACATTTACTTTTCTCACAACTTTAGGTTGCTTCTAAAGAGAACATTTGTATCAACTCATAGATGGATACTCTAATAAAGCATGAATTAATGCAACTTGCATCTTTCTCTAATGAGCATTATATAGGGAAATGACCCCTAGTTTACCTCTCAAGTACTCAAAAGTATCCTTAGATAATGGTTTTGTGAATCTATCAGAAATCTTCCCTTGGATTTCACATATTCCTTCTTCACTAATCTCTCATGTACTTGTTCTCTCAAATAGTCATACTTGACCAATATATGCTTTATCTTTGAATGCATCACCAGGTTCTTTGAAATGTTTACAGCACTAGTATTATCACAATATATTTTTGTTTGACCACTTACTTCTTCTTGTATCCCTTTAAGTAGTTGCTTAATCCACACAATTTTGGAACAATTAATTGCAGCATCAATGTATTCTACCTCAGCAATTAACTGTGAAAAAAAACTTTTCTTTTTTTTATCAATGTCACTAGTCTTTCTCCTAAGAAGAAATATCTTTCACTTGTAATTTTCATATCATCCACATTACCTTCCCAATCAACATCAGTATACACTTTCAATTCGTTATCTCCATTCTTTTTGTACCATAAACCATAGTCCTTGATTTCTTTTAGATATCTAAATATTCTCTTCACAACAGACATGTCTCTCTTTAGGACTAGAAAAAAAGCTTACCACAATACCAATAGCATGTGCAAAGTAGGGCATGCTATGAACTACATATTGCAACTTACCAATCATTGATCTATAAAGGGGTTCATTCACCTTGGTAGATTCGTCTTCCTTTAACAATTTACATCTAGTGGTCATCAGTGTACCAACATGTCTTGAGTCTTCCATCCTAGAAGTTTTTAGGATCTCTTTGATGTACTTTGATTGTGTTATGTATATTCCATCCTTGACTTGTTGAACTTGTAATCCAATTACGAATTTGTTCTCTCTAATCATTGACATTTCACATACCTTCCTCATTCCACCAGCAAATAATTTACACATTAGCTCATTTCCTCCAAATATGATATCATCAACAAAGATTTCAGCCGATAATACCTTATCCTCAGACTCGCTTTTCAAGTACAAATTATTTTTTCCACTAGTATGAAACTTATTAGATATGAGTGGAGTCTTTCATACCATGTTTGGGGTTCTTGTTCCAAGCCATACAGTGCCTTGTGTAGTTTACATACCATATTTCTCTTTCTTTTGACAACAAATCCTTCTAGTTGTTCAATGTATGTCTCTTATTCCAATATTCCATTAAACTTTACATCCATTTGATATAATTTGAAACCTTTATATGTTGCATATGCAAGTAAAATTCTTACACCTAATCTAGCAATAGGAAATATGTATGACCATAATCAACACCTTCCTCTTGAACATATCCTTTGTAGACTAGTCTTGCTTTGCTCCTTGTTATTTCTCCATTCTCATTATCTTATTCCTAAAAATCTAATTTTTACTAATAACTTTTGCATCCTTAGGTCTGGGTACCAATGTCCAAGTGTTCTTCTATTCAATCTAATCAATCTATTCTTGCATTGCATTAACCCAATCTTCATCATCTAGTGCATCCTTATCTGATCTTGGCTCAAATTCATAAATCAAACCTATATTCTCTCAACTTGCTTCTTGTCATAGATCTAACAATCTTATTCCCATTATTTGAGTAGGTGAGCGGTTCTTTCTAGCATACTTTTCTAGGAATGGCTTGGTTCTTTATTCTTCAACATTTTCTTCTCTCAGTGGAGGTTCAACTAGTTCCTCCATTTCTACTTGTTGCTCATGTATAGTGCTAGGAACTCCTTCCTATACATATACAAATATTCGATAATCTTTTGGTTCCTTTTTTATATCTACTTCATTTTTATCTACAACTCACCAATCCTTACATTTGCACTTTCAACAATTTTGTTAGTAGCCTTATTCATATATTTATCCTAAAAACATGTCCGCATCTCCATTAGAATCAAAAATTCTATTTCTCTAGCTACCTTGCTTAAGATTTTGGATGAAAGTAATTCAAACAAATTGTTTACTTGGTTTTATTTACATTTTGTATATCAATTATTCATTTTTTGCCCTTGTCTTTAATTAAGAATCTATTTTTTCAATTTATGATTAACCTTGGATCCTAATAATGCATCAATTTTTTATACAAATAGATTACAAGATTCAATTAAAAGTTCCAATTAATACCTTTTATACTCTTTTGAACTATGAGAAACGTGCTCCCTCGTGTGCTTACACCCATTTATTAAAACGTTGGAGATCAATAACTAGCATGCTCAAACTTACCAAGTATCTTCGAAGAATACAATTACAACAAACTTGAACTCAATATTTGAGATCAATATTTGTAGTGATATACTCTTCTTTAGTATCTACGCATGTGCCACAATTCATCTCTTCACCAATTTGATAGTAACTAACATGGTATTGATCGCCTTGTTCCCATACAACGGAGGTTCTAACATTGATTCTTCGTATATTTCACTTCCAAGTGCTAAATGGGTCAATTGCATGCTCCTCCACACCATGGTCATTTATTTTCCCAAGAATATCATTCCTTGGTTTGAGAATGCTAATTCAATTGTTCATGCTTTGTATTAATATTATTCGACTCCAATTCGCTAGTTATTGTGCTCACATTTTAGTTGGAATGGTTAACACTACGCCATAACACGTTCCAACTCTACTCGTGCTTCATTATGAGGTACCAAGTACGTAACTTCCATTGCTTGGGCTTGCGTTATTGCTAATAATTGTTCATTTTCTTTTACACTCGTGCTTCATTATAGGGGACCAAGTTCATAACTTTCATTGCTTGGGCTTGTGTTATTGCTGATAGTTGTTCATTTTCTTTTACATTAACCATATTGATATTCACACGTGAATTCCTTTGGACAACCCCTATCATTCTAATCTCAGTTCACATCATCTATAGAACAGTTGTTTTGCTCTAACGTCCCATGAATTACCTCAAACTAGTCACCTGCGCTGAGCACTCACTAAATAACGTATTCGCCACATTGTTGACATCGTATCAAAGAGTGATCTTTGGAGTCGTTATATTCACCTGCGCTCCCCTTAATAGTTTTTCCTTCAATTATTGTCCATATAAATACAATGTCATTCAAAGACTCAATTTATGTTTATGGTTTCAAATATGTTTCGGAATAAGTTGACTGCTCACCCTAATTTGTCCTTTTGCAAGAGAAAGTCGCCAAGCAATTTCGATCCACTAACCCCTTGTAAGTGGTTTCTATGAAATCAAATGGATGCATAAATTATTTTATTAGTGACTACAGCATCTTGGACTATGCTTTGGCTCTACCTTTCTCTTGGCCTCAAGTGTGTGGATTGGTTTTTCTTGTAATATGGTTCATGTGATATTCAAGCTTCTATTTGGCCTTAAATGGTACTGATTTCTCAAGGTACGGCATTGGTCTTCACTTGGCTATTCTTGATCTCCACAACTTTTTCTGAGTGCTAGTTTAATCGACAATGATGTGCTAGATTAATCGATGGTGGTGTTGTCTTGCAAGGAACTTAGATGACTCGAAGTGTATTCCCACTATGCTTTCCAAATTATGCCTAACAATATTTGATTTCCATCGACATTTTTGCAAACACATTCCCATAGTAAAAGATCCCAAAAATATTGTAAAACTCAAATTTATACCCACCAATATTTGGGGTCTCTCAACATTTTGGCAAACACATTCCCATGTTAAAAGATCCCAAAAATACTGTAAACCTCGTGTGATCATTCATGTTCTTTATGAATCTTACCAAACTTCAGATAGGCAATGGTGCCAAATGTTTCATACTAAATTGCTATTATTACCAAATACAATACAAAGGGAATGTGAAAGGAAATGCCAAATGAAATTGCAGATGAATAGAAAGAGAATGGACAAATATAACAATTGCAAATTAAGGGATATGGAATATATCATCTTTTCAAGCTGACAATTAAGTACATTGGCAGTTATAAACCCTGCTTTCCGGGCAGTTAAGATGGTTGACAAAAAGCTTTTGTTGGTAGATGATATACTTTTTCATTTTTTAATCTCTAACGCACCTGAAACACTTCTTCAATGAAATTCTAGGCATGCAACCAGCCAACTAATGTGATTGATACAGCAATTGATAGCATCTAATATGCTAGAATCAAGTTCAAGGAAGAACTGACAAGTCTGAATGCAAAGTTAAAAATCACTCTCTTCTCAATTTGAGGCTGCAGCAACACCCAGCCAAATTAACAAAATTAAAGCCCTTATTGAAAAAGAAAAGATGATTTTTACTCTTTTTTACTATCACCACGGCACCTTAAAACCCAATTGAATAAGGTTGCAAGTACAAAACAGCAAGTGCAAATAATGCCCAATCTTGAAATTGATGACATGAGGTCAGTTCAAAAGGAGCCATGCAATAACTAGCTTACATTGTTTTCCCTTCAGTGTATAGAAGCCATACCGCCTGAAGAGCAGGCAGTCAAACAAATTTATGTGTGAAAACTTTAAAAGCAATAAGTACTCAAATTCTACCAATAAAATTACATTTTCTTTAAGTGATATGTTTAACATTAATTTTACCAATAGAAAATTAAAATAATTCACAACTTTCTCATGTCATCTAGACACCAACAAAACCAGTGTTATAGACTTCTAGTGTTACAAATTTCTGCCTACAAGTCCCTATTAAGCCTGCACCACTAGAGAACTACACGTCAATGCCTGCATACAGTAACCTATACCAAATAAAACTAGTCTATGGTTTCACTTTTCATGTATTTGAATGTATTCATCTGCATTTTCCCTGCAAGATTGGGAAGTCCATGTAAACAAATGAAACTACTATCAAAGAAAATTGCCAGCCCTATAATGTCCGAAATCTCATCTAAAAGCTAAGGCAAACAATTGAAAACTACTGTAACCATCAAAGAAATAGAAAACTATAGCCCTAAACTATCCATTTACATTAACTACACGATTGGGAGGATCTAAGCAGAACATCACCTAAAAGAAGGGAAAAATAAGTTATTACATCATAAAGCCTCATCTTAATAACGTTGAGCCAAAGATTTCCCAACTTATAGAACACTGACAGTCACATTAATATTTTCAAGTTGTTCATCAAGCCAGGGTAGACTGATGAAATTAAACGACCATCAAATATAAAGCATGACCTTTCCTAAAACCACTGGATATTAGAATCACCATACCTGTCAAATAATAGCTGAAAACAAAACCCACTCTTCTGATGCTTTTTGAAAATTTTCTAGAGATCTAAAATCATTTTGAGAAGAAAGAATGTGATAAATTTTACCTCATAAACTAGCGCCATTTACTTTATAAGGGGCAAAAGTAATAAAAATGCCTTGTAGTTCACATAAGCTATTGTGATTAACTTTGAACTAACTAACTCTCTACCTTCAAAGCAACTAAACTAAATGACACACTGAAAATTTAAAGTAACATTATTCAATTTCCAATAACGATGTCGGCATGAAGAGAAGGCTCTGAATCTAGTTCCTGGAAAGGATTCAAAAACTCTCCTCAAATTTAAATTAATAAAGACCCTGAAAGTTGAAAATTGATATCCATTCTTCGTGTGTGTTGGGCTATTTTTGCTGCCTGGATTCACTGCATCTTTGAATAATAGAAGGATCAGTGTTGCCAGAAGCCAATCGAGGCAGTGGATGCCGATACGACAACCAGTGACCGCTATGGTGATACGATGAGACAGGGATTCCGACGGCAGGGAATCTAAAATTTATTCAATAAGTTAATCAGAAAATGACAATAGCAGGTATATTTGTAAATGAGACATGTTAAAAATAGAAAATGACAATGGCCAAAATGCTAGCAAATGAGCTATGTTAGAAGAACAAAGCAGACTAGAAGCTCGGACATGAAAGAAAATAGTCCTAGTGCAATTCATCTGTGTAAAGTATGGAGGAAATCTTACCCTTGGGCACTGCAGGCCCTGCCACATCATTACCACCTTTCTGCCTCTTACAGCAAAGAAGCTCATCTCGCAAAACCATGTTTTCAGTACAAGTGAAAGCAACAGAATGCTGAAGTTGGTTGCAATAGTTCTCTAACTTCCGACATTTAGACTCAAGGTCTTCAATATAGGATTTCTTTCTTTTGCGTGATTGAGATGCAGCTTCTCGGTTCTTGATGAGCCTGAAAAAATATATGCTATTTTTAAAAAATCCCCAGATTGTGCTTCATGTCATATATTTTCTCTAACTTCTACTAATTTTCCATGGAAGATAACAGTTATAGTTTCCAAATAAAAGAATTTAAACAATTACATTTATGTGCAGAACATCTTATAGAAAAGGTTTCCTAAGCAAGAAGCCTTTACAAATTCAATAATAGCCTTCTGAGACTGTAAAGAACATATGCAAGTGGCAGTAAGGATATGCCAATTAAATAAAAAGTTCACTTCATGGACCTTAACATTATGCTCTTTATATGAATATAACGGCATTTCTACATGGTAAAATGCAATGTCCCTTCTTAAAAGTATTTCTGATTTTTGCCCTAAAGCAGCAATTCCAGTTTAGGATGAGAATTGCAATATATTTACAAATATAATTTTATCAAAACTGAAGACATCTCATTATAATTTTCACTTTAAAATTTTAAGAATAATTAATAGATAGAACTAAATTTCAGTATAATATTCAACTTAAAATTAGTTTCTTAAGGACCTAAATTGATCCCCCTCGCATGTCCTCTAATTAAACCTTCTGCCCTTTATATCCTCCAACCTAAAGAAAAGGTTACACCTCTTCACCATGTCTGCCCTTTGCAAGAGTCGTATCCTTTCACAGTTCCCAGCCTCTAAAAGAGTACAACCCGTAATAATTTTTGACCTTTGAAAGAATCACAACCTTTCACAATTACCATGCACAAACCTTTCATCACTTCTGCCCTTTGAAAGAGACGCAACCTTTCACAATCATTTTCTTATTTTCTTTCCATTACTTTCTTCTTCCATTAATCCTTCCTTGATTCAAATGCTCCAGTATTTCTTCCTTCCTCCATACCTCCTTTCAAATGATCTCTTCTTCCTTTTATATCTCATATTCTCGAGAGTCACAACTCTTCATGTCATGCCTTTTGTCCATTCATTAAACATTATTAAAATTTTATTATATTACATTATTATTATTATTTATTAATTGAAAATCTTATTTTGAAGAGGGAACATTACATCAAAAACTATTAATGCTCAGGCAGACACATTGAGTGGTAAACATGATTTCTAGATGGGCTTAACATAACTTTTAGCCTACATCTCATCTGACATTTATCAAGAGAAAAAACAAGGAGAAGATGGGTTCTAAACATACACAAGATAAAACAAGGATGATTTCAATCTGGGATTGCCAGAGTTTACATTTAGCAATTGATCATAGCCACACTGACCTTGAAACCTCAAATCATGTTGGCTGGCACCACTTCAAGACCCGTGCTATGCACCTGGCGAAAATAGGAAAGTACATATCAACCATTTACTGTTCTACTGAAGCTCCTGCTTTGTTTATTTTGGACATATTGGGAAAATTTACTCAAGGAATTATTAAGGAGTCACCTTATCAACCATGTTAGTTTGACTTTGTATCTCTCGTTTCCTATCCCTTGAGCGTAACAACCAGACATCATAGTGGTAAACAATAGTCGTATTCATCATTGATTCCATTGTAACAAGTCTCTCTTAATTGCAAAGTTTTGAAGCCGTCTTCATTTCCATTCTAATTCCTTTAGCAACAGCAACATATCCACTGATAATTTATTCAAATATAACCCGCTTTTGTTTTGCCTGTGCTTGAAACTACAAAGACATTAGAACGAAGTTAATTTGAACTCACAAAACAGCTTTCCCATTATCACAGGTTAAGTACCACCGATTGTCAAAAGTTGTCTTTTTATGAGCCAAATTACAACTCCTCTGTAAAATAATCATAATGCTATATTGCCAGGAATCAAGTTGCTGAATGGCATTCTCATCATTTGTGGAGGCCATCATTCAAACATTATTGGGAACATCCAGCAAAAATTAACTTTTATGAGTTCTGCCAGGCAATCACTAGATGAAACAACTTAAACAGTATCACAATGGATATTCAATTCAATGCTAGCCTGCCTTGTTGTCACAGCTTCCATCCCTAAGCCTTTTTTCGAAGGGTTTGTAACTGCAAAACCTGCAGAAAAGATTTGAAGTCCAAGTCTTTTTCGAAATTAAACAGGCAAAGCATCTCCTCTGTCAATTTGCTTAAAGGATAATTGAATCTAGCATGGCCAAACTTCAACACAGAACATCTCGTCTACCTAGCAGCACCACTACAATTATTTTCTATATATGATTGCCGAAGTACTGGATTGCACCAACGTTATGTTGGTGAACAGACTGCTTTCCCCTTTATTGAAAGTTAAATAACTTGCTCTATACCTAGGATGGGAAACCAATGAAGCTCACAACAGTTGAGTAAACGTTTCTTTAAACGTTTCCCTCTGAATTCTAAGAGGTACAGCTCCCTCTGATAAATTATCAATAAATATATCTCTAAAGTAGAATAAACACATACACGCACTTTTACCAGAAAGTGCCTAAGGATCTCTTGCGCACTCTTGTGTACGGAGGTGAAATCTACAATTTTCAGATATATAAAGTGACTGAGAAACACAAAGTTCTATCAGTGTTGAACAGAACTTCAGGAAAAACTGAGATATTCTAAATGCATAAAACAAAGTAAGAATTAAGAACATAAGAACAACAAACGTTCCCCTCTGAATTCTAAGAGGTACAGCTCCCTCTGATAAATTATCAATAAATATATCTCTAAAGTAGAATAAACACATACACGCACTTTTACCCGAAAGTGCCTAAGGATCTCTTGCGCACTCTTGGGTACGGAGGTGAAATCTACAATTTTCAGATATATAAAGTGACTGAGAAACACAAAGTTCTCTCAGTGTTGAACAGAACTTCAGGAAAAACTGAGATATTCTAAATGCATAAAACGAAGTAAGAATTAAGAACATAAGAACAACAAACGTTCCCCTCTGAATTCTAAGAGGTACAGCTCCCTCTGATAAATTATCAATAAATATATCTCTAAAGTAGAATAAACACATACACGCACTTTTACCCGAAAGTGCCTAAGGATCTCTTGCGCACTCTTGGGTACGGAGGTGAAATCTACAATTTTCAGATATATAAAGTGACTGAGAAACACAAAGTTCTCTCAGTGTTGAACAGAACTTCAGGAAAAACTGAGATATTCTAAATGCATAAAATGAAGTAAGAATTAAGAACATAAGAACAACAATTTAAAATAGTAATCAATGTTATCAGTAATTGACACAATGGTTCACAAAGTAACCGCCACATCTAAGTTCAAACTCAAAGTCTTGAACTATAATATGTATTGATAGGATATATAAATGTAATTTTCCAAGCTCTAAGTCTTAAAAAACAACATTCAAATTATCCTCTTTACTTTCCACTGATTACCATCCAAAAAGACAAAATGTAATACTACTGTTAAGACTATCTTATCTATATCTAAAAGCCAACCTTTAATTAGTTTTATGCCCCAGCATATATAGTCTTAAAATCCGATAGGCCTCCATCAAAACCCAGCCATCTTGGTTACAAACAGTTACTAAACATAACGAGTTAAAACAGTTTTAAAACAAGAAATCAAAAAGGACAACCACCACATTACTAAGTTTCTCCATCATGTTTATCGTCCTCCTACGTGGCCTGCTTAACCAACTTCCAGCTCCGGAAAGCGCTCGTGAACTCCTGGGCAGCGTGAGAGTGCAGATTCTTTAGGCTGAGCAGTTTCGGCCACAGTAGTGAAATCCTGGGAAGTAGGAGTGTCGCTGTCCCTAATCTTGAGCATGGCATCCTGGAAACTTTTTATTAAGGTTTCTGAATCTGCATTTCATCCTAAGTCACAAGGTTCGAATTCGAATTCGAGTTCGGCAACCATAAAATTCGAACAAAATTCGACAAGAGCATAAATTCGGAAAAAAGTTCGACATTAAATTTGCCAATATATATATGTGTGTGTGTGTGTGTGTAAAATAACAAAGTATTTAAACTTTGTTAAATAGGTTTAAATTCATTATAAAAAGATTGAAACATTTATAAAATATCAATTACGCTTAAATTATGAGTAATTATTGAATAATATAATTTTATATATATAGAATAAATGAGCAATATATTTTATCATTGTTAAATAGTTTTAAATTCATTTCAAAAACATTGACACGTTTAAAAAATATAAGATATTTTTAAGTTTATGATTAAATTTTTATTAATATAAATTTAATATAAAACATAAAATTATAACAATTTAATATTCTAATTTTGTTTAAACAAAACTAAATACCAAAAATGAAAAACTATATGACAATATTAAACTTCACATAAATCGCAAACAATGATAAAACCTAAAACAATAACAATAGTAATAATGCCTAACTATGTTGGCCCACATAAAGTTTGTCTAGCATCGCATTCGGAAAACCTGAGGCGCTTAAAAAAACTGGATAAGCGTTGGAATAAGCATTGGTTCTCAGCTTCTATTAAGCCTCCCACGAGTTTTTACAGTGAAGTTGAGAGCTTCCAGATGCAGCTACATGCAGAAGCAAATGGACTCCAAAAAGCAATGAAGATAGTTGTTGGCCTCCGGTTAAATAACACATTCACTGTTGCCTCTCGACTGCAATATATGATAGCTTCAACTAGGGTAGCCAATGGTGAAAAGGAGAGACCCCGAGCAGCATTGTATAGAAAAAGTGTAGTCAAAAACCTTTAACAATAGTATTTCAAACTCCTAAAATCTGTTATAAATTTTTTGCCTTGATGAAAAAGCCCATCCTCATTTCCGTACGAACACAAGTCGATTTTTAACGAATTTTATGGAAACTGATAAGTAGGAGATAATTTCCATAGCAAGTCAAGTCGTGATGTGAATATCAGGATTTAACTGTGTGATTTGAGTCAAACTCATTGACCCATGTTTCATGAGTAGTGATTCAATATGAATCCATCTCTCATGAGAATAAATGGAACACTTAGCACTCATTGGATCTAGGTGATGCTCACAGGGGTGAAGCACCGGGACTTCCCGGGAGGTCACCCATCCCAGTACTACTCCAGCCTGAGCGCGCTTAACTACAGAGTTTCCTCCATAGTTAAACCCAAAGCTTGCAACCCCATTTGCAAAACCTTCACCAAGTGTTGTGCCTTATGAACCATTCATTAGAAAGCCCCTTAAGCTCATCAATTGATAAGTAGGAGATAATTTCCACAGCAAGTCAAGTTGTGATGTGAATATCAGGATTTAACTGTGTGATTTTGAGTCAAACTCATTGACCCATGTTTCATGAGTAGTGATTCAACATGAATCCATCTCTCATGAGAATAAATGGAACACTTAGCACTCATTGGATCTAGGTGATGCTCACAGGGGTGAAGCATCGGGACTTCCTGGGAGGTCACCCATCCCAGTACTACTCCAGCCTGAGCGCGCTTAACTACAGAGTTTCCTCCATAGTTAAACCCAAAGCTTGCAACCCCATTTGCAAAACCTTCACCAAGTGTTGTGCCTTATGAACCATTCATTAGAAAGCCCCTTAAGCTCATCAATTGATAAGTAGGAGATAATTTCCACAGCAAGTCAAGTTGTGATGTGAATATCAGGATTTAACTGTGTGATTTTGAGTCAAACTCACTGACCCATGTTTCATGAGTAGTGATTCAACATGAATCCATCTCTCATGAGAATAAATGGAACACTTAGCACTCATTGGATCTAGGTGATGCTCACAGGGGTGAAGCACCGGGACTTCCCGGGAGGTCACCCATCCCAGTACTACTCCAGCCTGAGCGCGCTTAACTACAGAGTTTCCTCCATAGTTAAACCCAAAGCTTGCAACCCCATTTGCAAAACCTTCACCAAGTGTTGTGCCTTATGAACCATTCATTAGAAAGCCCCTTAAGCTCATCAATTGATAAGTAGGAGAAACTTTTGAAGTTCGCCCAAATTCGAATTTCATGCATGAAATGCGGTGAACTCTGTGACACAGTTTCCATCTTTGAACTGCAAGATACCAGTAGGGTTGATTATCTGCATGTCCTTTAGAATTCCTTTGTGCATTTCTTTGATCTCATTATCAATCGCCCGCATTTCTTCTAAGGTAGCTTTATATAGGGAGTCTTTCCAACTCATGTTGCTTTTCAATATGAAAAGCATGCATGGATCCACAGTTTTCATGGGATTCTCGGAGAGGAATTTCATCACAACATATTTTTCTACCTCATGCACTTGGAAAGCAATTGCCCGACATTGACCTTGATCTGTTTCCCACATAGGAATGAGAGTTTGGATTTCTCCAAGTAGTACCTCTCCTTCTACATATGTAGTGGTAAAATCCAAGATGGATTTACCTCCTTCCTTCACGACAGACCCAATCCAATCGTTCATTGCCTCTAGAAATACTCTCCCTCTTTGCATCTGTTTAACCAATTGTTGGCTGTCAAAGGAGTTGGGATCAAAAGATTGTGGAACCTAATCAATATATTCGGCCATAGTAACGACCAGTTGTTTCAACTCTCTCTTCTCCTTGCTATCTTTTTCTGATTGATTCAACATGTGGTCAGCCGAGAACTTAAAGATGTGATTGCCAGTATCCCTGGTGAGGACTCCCAAATCCAAATCCATGGTGGTGACCTTAAAATCTTTGGTTTCTACTTCACATGAACCCTCTTTCTGCCTATAGGTGGCCACCTCTCTTGTTACCTTCCCTGTGATAGGATCTTTGGTTAGGCGGGCATCATTGTTTACCTTTTCGTTCTTGGGAGTGCAAGTGGCATATTTGGTGACTATATCTTTGACAGGCATGGAAACTAGCTTGAAGCTGCGCTTCTTGTTCACAGAATTAGACAGCCAGTAAACTAGCTTGAAGCTGTGCTTCTTGTTCACAGAATTAGACAGCCAAAGAGGTATGGTGCTAGCGACTGTCACCCCTTCGTTGGTTCTAGTGGGAGTCATCAAGCTCGATTGAATCACATTCGTAGCACCTACCCATTCTATATCTATCTCTTGATTAATTGACAGCGCAAGATGATCTCCTTTATCCTGGTCTTGATCCATAAGGTTGGGCGCTTGAACTGTCATTTGAAACAACGTCATAGACCTAGTTTTGGACTTGGTTCCGGGGGTTGTTGGTCGGTTTGGTGGTACCACTCCTCTTTTCTTCTTAACTGTAGAAACACAACCTGCATCATCGGATGAAAGGGGGATTTCAGAAGTCAAAGATTTAGAGAAAGAAACAGCCTTTGTAGGTTTTTCGGTTTGCATCGCACTGGGTGGCTTGGTTCTTTTTCCTCGCAACTAATTATCTGTGCAATCCAGTATGGATCTAGACTGGAGGATTATGTCATCCTCCTCATCTCTATTCCAATCAACCTCGAGCTGAACCTATTCAATCATTTCTTTATAACCTGGTTCAATGACTTCTGAGCCATCTTCAATAAGCCCTTCCAATTTGAACTTCAACTTCAGTGAGGTGATTTGAGAAAATGTCAACCTTGAGTGGTCTCTTTTAGTGACCTCTTGTTTGTTGTTGCAATCTTCCCACAAATCTTCAAGGTGAGGCACTGGTTGAACCTAGTTTCCTATACCAAGCACTAGTCTTGCAAATCTCTTATTATTAAAACCCCTTCTTTCTTGGTAGAACCCTAAATTGAAGTTCAATAGGTCGCTCCCTATAGCTGAAGCATTGATCATTGTGTTGCAAGCTAGGAAGCCAAGTTTAATGGAGAATACAAATTCCCATTTCCCTTCAAGAAGGTTGTCTTTAACTACAGAAAATATTTATTTGCATATTTCGGCTAGGACAAAGTAATCTAGAGCATACCTTGGTAAGTTAATTGGTTCTTCCTCAAAACCCCCTATTCTCAAATAGGTGAACCTAGGGAACTGAATATAGAAACTTCCATAGTTTTGAATTAACCTTTGAGCTTCTACGAACATCCTCTGCACTGGGGCTTTAGCAAGGCTAAGGTGTGCATTTCCCAGAAAAACATCATGTACTCTCCTTAAATCCTCTAATACTCTATCTTGCCTTAGCAAGGGACAATATTGATGGGTGGCCCTCTTGGGGGCAAAGGAGCATAGAAGAAGACCAGCCATCAGTATGAATGTAGACAACTTAGTAGGATGGGGTGTCAAAGGGTGGGCCAAAGCGAAGAACCAATGAAGGACAAATAGAAGCAAACGTAGGTTCGAACATATCATTGTCTTTACTCCAAGTTTCATGAGGGACAGCGATGAGATCACTCACACATGCAAGGCAGTAAGACAAATAGGAAGACATATAAAATTCTTGTTTAGAGGTTTGTGAGTGCTTAAGTTGGTTCTTTAATGACCTGGCTATCAACTTGGCCCAGTCGAGAAATTGTTTACCAGTCAAAACAATGTCTATTTAATAAAACATTCATTCTTCAAAAACCAAAACATCAGCTGACCCTCTTGCTTTGTGCAACAAAACCATCAAGTCGTGTATATGGGGTTTCATGTGATCCTTAGTGAGCACTTTAGGCAATCTTGAACCTCCCCTATAAAAGGTTTCTATCCATTTCCTAGCCATTTGGTTACAGTATTTTGAAGGATCTTCTCAAAATTGAACTAAGGACTGGGTAGGGCTGAAACTAGCAAAGGAACACTCTGGTGGTTTTATGACAAATGAGATGGTCTCATAGTCTCCATGGTAATAGACAGCAAGGGTTCCCCCATTTTTATTTAGTATGCTCTTAGCTTTGACGTCATAATAGTCTAAACAATATTGGAGTAATTTTGGGCTTAGCAATGCAAAAGGGAAAGCAGCTGCTTCGAGGAAACCACTTGTTAGGACTTCCAAACATCCTTTAACCTCATCTTGTTCTAAGAATCTTTCTTGTAATTTCTCAACTTCAACTCCCATTACATTAGTATCAGAAATTACAAGCCTCTAGCACTCAAGACTAGAGGTATTTCCGAAAAAGTACATAATAGACTTCATTTTAACAAAAAAAACAAACTTTCCAAATCTTTCCTTCGAAAGAAAAATGACATTACAGAAGCAAAAAGGAAAGATTTTTCAACCCACCTGTACGCTGCTGAAAAAAAACCAAAATACTTCCCTTTCTTCTCCCATTGTCCTGCTCTTGATTTCTCACGAAGTAGGATAAAAAAATGAGTTTCAAACTTGGTTTTAACGAAAGGCTAGCATACCTGGGAAAGTACCGCCGAATGATGAGGTTTTAATGGTGATATTATCGCGGGCCAGTACACACGCTTCAAGAAGTTGTGATGCTTCTTCATTAAATGCTCATTTGAGTAAAGTGTCCTAACCATCATTAGTATTCTTCTGACAACATGATATAGTCTTCAATAAAAGATTTCGTCTTTTCCACTTATGCTGCCCTCTTGTTTTAGATTACGGTAAAAGCAGGTTTTGAAGGGACTCCGAAACCCTTTAACAAAAAGTAGAAAGATAAAGCATTACAGCCCAACAGGAAAAAGAAACCTGCAACAAACTATAGAACATACGCTGCCCTCTTGTTGCCCGTACTAGGTGATAATAATTCAGAGGGGATGCTTACATCATCATCAGGACGTCATATCCTATACCTTTGGGACAACTATCGTGTCAAACACTGATTACATTCTTGGGTGTTGATTCTCAATGTTAGAACTGCTTTGAACTACTTTGAACCTTGGTTCAAAGTGGTTCAAGAAACTTATTCACAAGCATCTCACAACAAGGTTCAACTTTACGCGCCTAAGTCAAAACATCTTGAAGGGCTCAACGCATATTCCAAGAGGTGGACCCCAGCAAGTGAAGAGAAAAACAGAGGATTGATCATAGCAACTCAAAAACTAGGGCTAACATGTGCTCTGATTGAGGACTGCATGCATGGAGTACGTAGAGAACTCGGATCGCTGGGAACAGAAATTGATTGAAAGGGAAAGAAATAGAAACAACAGGCAGAACAAAAAAAACAAAAGAAAGCAAAAGGTTATGTACAAGAGGAAGGACGCATCGAAGGAATTACAACTTAAGCAATTTCAAGTCCTGCCCATTGTAAGTGAAGGGAAAATGAGTGCCATCTGGATAACTAAAGCAGAATGCATTTGAACCAATGAACTCTAAGATAACAAAAGGGCCTTTCCATAAAGAATCAAACTCTCCATGCGCTCCCTTAGGTTCTCTTATCATATCCCACAACAAAACTTTGTCGCCTTTCATGAAATTACAAGCCCTAACCTTTAGGTCAAAAATTTGTTTAACTTTCAACTAATGTTCAGTGATGTGATCCACCAACTTATCTCTTTCCTCTTCAAGTTTAGTTAGGTACATTACTCTTTTCTCCAAAGAGTGCTGAAAAAACGAATCTTTGATCACTAATTGTAACTTCACAGCTGACAATTCCACTGGTAAGGACACTTGTGCTCCCACTCCATAAACCAATCTGAAAGGTGTCATTCTAATATCCCTTTTTGGTGTGATCCTATCAGCCCATAATGCCTCATACAATTTCTTGTGCCTATTTCAAGCATTGTCACTCACTAACTTCTTCATTATCATGACCAAATTTTTGTTGTTGGATTTCACATGTCCATTACCTTGAGGAAAGAAATCTGAAGGTGAGCTAGAGATATGCCGTGTTCATAACAGAACATTGAAATTTGTTCAGAGGAGATATATATGGTGTTGTTTGCAACTATTTTCTAAGAGATCCCAAATCTGACAAAAATAAAATTCACCAGGAAGTCGCACACTACTTGAGAATTTGCTTTCTTTGTAGGAATCGCCTCCACCCATTTAGTAAAGTAATCAGTTGTCGTCAAGATATAAACATGACCGACACTAGATGGCAGGTTCAATGGCCCTATAAAATCTATGCCCCACTGGCAGAAAGGCTCATCTATCACCACTGACTTTAAAGGTAACGTCACAAGTTCAGGACGACCAATGAAAAGTTTGCACTTCTCACAGTTTTTGACGTTCAAATACGCATCTTTGAACATCCCTGGCCAATAGAAACAGTTCCTGACGATCTTGAAATCAGTTATTGTAGAAGAGAAGTGTCCACCACATACATCAAAATGATATAGTTTCAATAATTTCTCTTGTTGTTCACTATCCACACACCTTAGGAAGGTTCCATCGATCCCCCTTTTGTACAATGTACCTTGTGAAATCACATATTTGGTCGTATTTAACCTAAGCTTACGCTTCTCTTTGTAACTCAAGTCTTTAGGGCATTCGCCATAGGTCAGATAGTATACTAATTTGAGAACCAGGGATCACTTGAGCTAACTAGTAAGACTGTGGAAACAACATGTGTATCTTCTTACATTGGTTCCTTATTTTCTGCTATTAATCTGCATAATCCCCGCCCTCTAACTAAGTTAATGGGTTTAATAGTGAAGTCGTACTCTTGAATCCTAGCTATCCATACTGCTCTTTTATTTACTCTGATTTCTTGTTGAGTCAACACACTTTTAATTGTAGTCTTTGGTACATATACAGTTGAATGGGAATGTAAAATGTAATACCTGAATTGCTTTAATGCTTCAACTACAACAAATGCATGTTTTTCAACCTCAGAATAATTCAGCTCATGTTTAATTAGAGGTATACTCATGAAAGCAATAGGAGCTTCTTCATCTTGATCATTTCTTTGAGTTAAAATGCCAGACAGGGTGTGTTTTGAGGCATAGCAATATATGATAAAGTCTTTCCTGAAGTCGGGATTGACCAACATTGGAGCATGGGAAATGGCAATTTTGATATCTTCAAAAGCCTTCCTCCCTTCTTCAAGACACTTGAATGGACGTTTTGCACTCATCATACTTAACATGTGTCTTACCTTCTCTGAGAACTCGAGCACAAAGCTTCTCAGAAAATTTATTTGGCCAAAGAAGGATTTCAAATCACTTCTATTTGTAGGGAGAGAGAGCTACTGAATCGCTTTCGTCCTATCAGGATCAATCCTTATCCCCTGTCTAGAAACAATGTGTCCCAGGAGTTTACCTTCTTCTACAAAGAAAATTGACTTCTTAGGGTTTAAAGGTATGCCATGTTGTGTGCACCTATGCAATACTGCTTCAAGATCTCTCAAATGATATTTTCTCCTCTTAGAGTAGACCGTCAAATCATCCAAGTCATCCAGGTTGATCACAATGATTTTATCTCGTAGATCTTTGAATGAAGAATTCATCGCCCTCTAGAACGTTGTCGTTAATCAGTTTGAAAGGCATTCTATTGTAAGCATAGGTACCCCATGGTGTGATAAAGGTCATTTTATGCCCGTCCTCTTAAGATACACTTATTTGATTATATCTTCAAAATTAGGGACCTTGATAAAGGTCATTTTATGCTGGTCCTCTCACATCTGCATCCCAAAAAAAATTCCCACATCTGCATCCCAAAAAAAAAATTCCCGCATCCTGTATCCACCTCCGAAATCTGCATCGGAATCAGTAACTTAGCTTCTAAGAGGAGGAAATGGCATTTAGAGGGAGTGAAATTATTCTGAGGATTCAAGGCACAAGCTGAGAGCATTAAGGATTTCTTTGCAATCTCTACGACAATAATCAAGAGTGAATTTCGCGCAAAAGTGAAGGTGTCAACTAAGTGGGTTCCAGTGTTGTAAGGCCAAGTGCTAAAGTCCTTGGAAAAACCTCTGCAGCTGTAGAGAACAAGATTGCACAGTCAATTTGGATTTGACATCGGTAGCTCCGCAAACTTATTCAATAGAGGGTGACCTGGGATGAGGTCGAGGAGGGCAGTCCTGGAAACTAGTATGTCAAGAGTTTAAAAGGTGTGTGTTGAAAACCATTATTCTAAGGCAAGCATTGCAGGCAATCTTGAACGAGGGGGGTCAAGAAGTTGATGAAAGTGTAGGAAGATTCAGAGGGAGCTTGAGCAACAAATTAAGATTATCAAGTCCTTTGCAGAGGCTCAGCAAGCTCAAGAACCAATGTGACTTCTCAAGCTCATTGTTTGGTCAAACATTGGTAGATTTGGTTTTGACATTGGTAGCTTCACGAACTTATTCAATACAAGGTGACCTGGGATGAGGTCGAGGAGGGCAGTCCTGGAAACTAGTATGTCAGGAGTTTAAAAAGTGTGTGTTGAAAACCATTATTCTAAGGCAAGCATTGCAGGCAATCTTGAACGAGGGAGGTCAAGAAGTTGATGCAAGTGCAGGAAGATTCAGAGGGAGCTTGAGCAACAAATTAAGATTATCAAGTGCTTTGCAGAGGCTCAGCAAGCTCGAGAACCAATGTGACTTCTCAAGCTCTTTTTTTGGTCAAACATTGGTAGATTTGGATTTGACATTGGTAGCTTCACGAACTTATTCAATACAAGGTGACCTGGGATGAGATCGAGGAGGGCAGTCCTGGAAACTAGTATGTCAGGAGTTTAAATGGTGGTGTGTTGAAAACCATTATTCTAAGGCAAGCATTGCAAGCAATCTTGAACGAGGGGGGTCAAGAAGTTGATGCAAGTGCAGGAAGATTTAGAGGGAGCTTGAGCAACAAATTAAGATTATCAAGTCCTTTGCAGAGGCTCAACAAGCTCAAGAACCAATGTGACTTCTCAAGCTCATTGTTTGGAAAAACCTCTTTAGCTGTAGAGAACAGGATTGCATAGTCAATTTGGATTTGACATTGGTAGCTCCGCAAACTTATTCAATATAGGGTGACCTGGGATGAGGTTGAGGGTAGTCCTAGAAACTAGTATGTTAGGAGTTTAAAAGGGGTGCGTTGAAAACCATTGTTCTAAGGCAAGCATTGCAGGCAATCTTGAACGAGGGGGGTCAAGAAGTTGATGCAAGTGTAGGAAGATTCAGAGGGAGCTTGAGCAACAAATTAAGATTATCAAGTCCTTTGTAGAGGCTCAGCAAGCTCGAGAACCAATGTGACTTCTCAAGCTCATTGTTTGGTCAAACATTGGAGCCAATTATATTTTTTGTGATAATCAAAGTTGTGAGAACACTACCCTAGCTGAGACGAAATCTCAGCATTCAATTATTCTTATTCTATGCTATAATGCATTTTTCTCTAAGATTGAGAAATTTGAGGTAAAAGCCCTTGTGATGCATTTTTTCTCTAGGACAAAGAAATTTGAGGTGAAAGCCCTTAGAGAAATTTGAGGTGAAAGTGTGATAGTATCATGGAATCACTTAACATGATGTTCACTATGGCTACTCCCATGCGTGAAATAAATATAAACACAAGCTCTCATCACGGAGTCACTCTGTGTTTTTGTCATGGAGTCTCTCAACATGACATCCACTATGGCTACTTCCATGAGTCAAACACATGATCATAGATATGCAAGATATCATTCGAAGCTAAACATCTTCAATACTCGCTCTTAGGTGAAGAAGATATCACACATCTCAACACTCGCTCTTAGTGAAGAATATATCTTATCCAAATGTCATGGAGTCTCTCAACATGACAATCACAATGGCTACGCACCAATGTGTGAGAAAACCAAATACTTTATGACAAAATGTCTCAATGTGATAGTGTCATGGAGTCACTTAACATGATGTTCACCATGGCTACTACCATGCGTGAAATAAATATAAACACAAGCTCTCATCACGGAGTCACTTTGTGCTTTTGTCATGGAGTCTCTCAACATAAGATCCACTATGGCTATTCCCATGAGTCAAACAAGCAATACCCCAGTCTAAGATTTACACAAGGGCTTTCACCTCAAATGTAATGCATTTTTCTCTGAGACTAAAAAATTTGAGGCAAAGCCCTTGTAATACATTTTTCCCTAAGACAGAGAAATTTGAGGTGAAAGCCCTTGTATAAATCTTAGATGGGGGGTATTACTTGTTTGACTCACGTGTGTAGCCATAGTGGATGTCATGTTGAGAGACTCCATGACAATAGCACAGAGTGACTCCATGATAAGAGCTTGTGTGTATATTTATTTCACACATGGGAGTAGCCATGGTGAACATCAATCATGTTAAGTAACTCTGTGATACTATCACATTGAGACATTTTGTCATAAAGTTTTTGGTTTTCTCACAAATTGGTGTGTAGCCATTGTGATTGTCATGTTGAGAGACTCCATGACATTTGGATAAGATATCTTCTTCACTACGAGCGAGTGTTGAGGATGTGTAACTTCAGATGATATCTTGCATATCTGTGATCATTAACTTTGTCCAAGAGAACCATCAAAATGTTCATTTATTGTTCTTCATTCTATGTGTCATATATGAAATAAATTATAGTCAGTTGTTATTCCTCAATTGATCTTCTTTCATATTGCAGCCATTATTTTTTCTTTTTCTATCATTGACCTTAGCCATCAAATGGTTTGAATTTTTTCATATTCTCATGCAATGAAGGGTCAATCAATAAAAAGCGTGGACGAGCCACCACCTTCTATAACAGCAGTGTCTTAAATGGACAAAGGAAGATTAATTTTGTAAGCCCTGTCTTTTGAGTTTTATAGAATGCGTTCCATCGAGACTTGGTGTCTTGTCTAAGGCTTTGTGGTGTCAGTTGAAAGTATTTTCTTCTTGTTTTCCATGACTAGCGTGGGTGATTATTTCATGTCTATTGAGGATGATATGAGAGTAAGTGTTGATTATCGTGGGTTATTATTATAAGATCAGCTAAAGTGTTTATTGTTGTTATTACAATGTCTAGCATCCATTGCTTTTACACGAGTATTATTTGTGACACATATCTATGGTAGGGTCCAATATTATTGTTTAGAGAATGTCTTGTCTTGATGGTTAAGTATTTGTAGACTTAGTACTCATTTTATTGTTCAAATTGTCAGCATTGTAAAGTTCTGCAATCATTATTCAATAAAGTGAACTTTTAGTGTGGCTGGGATTTTTCCATCGAGTAGGATAAACTTGCTAGGATTCTTATGTACTGAGAGGGAATTAGTACAAATGGGTAA
Organism: Cupressus sempervirens; assembly: GCA_028749045.1. Classification (NCBI taxonomy): domain Eukaryota; kingdom Viridiplantae; phylum Streptophyta; class Pinopsida; order Cupressales; family Cupressaceae; genus Cupressus; species Cupressus sempervirens. The sequence goes on along the minus strand of CM053790.1, from coordinate 293,158,023 downwards.
TGTATAAATTCAAACACCGATTTGTTAAAAATATTATCTTCCAAATCACTAAGCATATAATTGATGCAAGTAAATAAAAGGAAATAATATCAACCATAAAACCATCACACATAACATAGATATTTTTGTATTGTAGAAGCCCTTGTTAGAGGGTGAAAACCACGATGGAAATGATAATCACAAACTTGCTACCACGGTAAATGAGCTGCCATATTAGGAGCTACAATAACCCTTTCTCAGGGTTCACCCTATTAGGAGTGATTTGTACCTTGTTAGAAGTACAAACAAATCTGTAAAGATCAACCTTGTAAAAGGATTTTAAATACTCTTTTAAGAGCTTACCCAGTTAAGGGATTTACAAAAAGAACCTATTAGTGTTCACCTAATCCAAGGATTTACAACAAGAACCTATTAGTGTTCACCTAATTCAGAGATTTGTTTGCTGCAATTATTAGGAAACAACATATTCATTGATCTGGATATGGTATTGCTTGCTTGTCAGATCCAATCCACTCTATGCACTTCTACAATTGTTCTCTTCTCTACTCAATATCTTGATCGCAAGCTTCACACTTCACAACCAACCACTCTTTTTCATCACATAACTCCTTTAAGAATAGTTTTGTTAGAAACAACTTTTGCCTCTCAATCCTAGTCCTTGATTCAAACCTTAAGCTTCCTGCACAAACACCTTAAGTATTTCACATATCTCAATGTCACAATAAGTTTTATCATGACCATGTTTTCCCATAATAACTATTATGAGTTGTTCCTCGAATACCCAAAAAGGGTTTAGCTAATCTAATGATAAAAGATTCCTTACAAACAACTACAATTTGACCAGATCCTTGGAGTTGTTTATCTTCAAATATCCATATACTTTTGCAAAAAAATTGTCCAAGGCTAACTACCAGAAATGTTTTTTCAATAAAATTGGATAGGGAAAAGTACAAATTCAAATAGAAAATAATATTTTTGCATGAATCAAATTTATAAATTTCCCTCTTCTTGTCCATAAAATAGCATTTGGCTACTTGAAAAGTATTCATGTCATTGTTAGAAATTGAATATTCATTTAGTAATACTTTTTTATAAGTCATCAAACGACAGTATGGAAAACGATTAGCAATACTATATAAATAACCTAGGAGACCTAACAATGCCTTCAACAAGATCTTCTCTATCAATTATCCAAGGTATTCAAAAAAGTTTTGACTCCTCGAATGCATCGCTTCAAAACTACCTTATACTTTTTCAACGATCTAAAAATGTCAACTCATCATTACCATAACCTTCAAGCTTTATCATCACATCGCCCAACATGATCGCACAAACTTTGCTACTCATATGTAATGTCCCCGATTTAGCAGGTCTCTAGAGTATGGTGTTGTCAGCTCATCATTGCGACTCTCGTGAGTTAATGTCTGGATTTGGGGGTCTTTGTTGAGAGATTGCTATTTTAGGACTTACTATTTTTAGCAAGTCACTCTTGGCAAGTTGCTATTTTTAGACTGCACAGATTAGGCAGGATGATCAGCTGACTTTGGATATTTGATCTCTCTTTAGGTTTTTCTGTTGAAGTCATATTTATTGGAGAGTAGCGATGACGTCAGGCAAGTGCAAGAAGTGCCTATAAAAATAATGGTTAACTTCCCAGCTCTGCTCTTTGCCTCTATTGAGTGGCGGCTATTATAACCATATACTGCCTATTGGATCTTTCATATCAGGAAGTCGTTCGTCTTTCAAGATGTATGTTTCGCAAGGCACGATGTCAGCTCTGTCGACTTAACCTTTCAGCCTGCCACTCGACTTTCAGTATCGTGTCTTGTCGGGCCCTAAACGGACTACATGGGGGAAAGGGAGGCGGCCTTTCAGTCTTCGTGCCAATGCCTACAGACCGAGATGGTCGTCTTTCTCTTGCGTCAGTGTTCTAACCTTAGAATGCAGCAAGAACTACTTATTCCACCTCTCCTTTCCTTTGCAGCAGGCCACTTTGAAAGCCCCAATCCATTCCCGACGAATGTCTGGATCGATATAGCAGCAAATAGAGTTGCGTAGATGGTAGCATTCCAGGGAACTCGATCTTATAAATATACCGTGGAATAAATACATTAGATTGACATATTGATCTATTATATAGTGATACCACCCATGAGTGATACTGGCACGGATCAATTGACAAGACAGAATGATCTATGAGAGAGTTATATAAGTGGTGGGATTTGTTGGTCATATAATAATATAGGGGGGATTAGGTTGCCTTGAATCTCTGTCAATGGACCACAATATCGTACCCGGCTCAACCACCACTGAAGAGCGAAGAATCTATCAATCAATGCTAGCCACTGTCGTGCACAAGAACAAATAGTGAACCAGAAAGAATAACTCATTCATCGACTGAACTTGGCACATAGACCTTCCCCTACTGTCGAGTGTATTGGGTTTCTAAATGGAAATGGAAAGCCAATGCCTGTATATGTGGATGAATATCCCACCAATCCATAATGTAAAGCCAATCCGAGCAATGAACTCCAGGTGTAGTCTATGGTACTACAACTATTGCTTGAACTCATGGTTGGTATGGTCCTGTACTATTGGTTGGTATGGTCCCCCGCAACTACTCGTATGATCCTGCAATTCCTCCTGTTGGTATGGTTTCTTCCCCTAGTATGGTCTTGCAACTCGCCTGCCTGTGCAACTCCTACCTGTCTGGTATTGTAATGCAGCAACTCCTGGTATGGGGTATGGTATCTCTCGTGCCCTGATATGGTATGTTTTCTCCCGTTCATTGGCCTTAATGATTATTTAATACTCATTTAATAATCATTGTACTTTATATTATAAAGTTGCTTTTTAAGTGAAAGGTCTGTGGGTGAAGCTAAATGGCCCAATGGGCATTATAAATATGGCCTTTTTGTGAGAAGGGAGACATCTTGAATTATATATTTTCTCATTAATTGTTTGGCTAAAGGTTTGTGTGAAGTTTCTGAGGATTGTTCTGAGTATTGTTGCAATTTGTTGCTGAGGTATAACAAATTGCTGAATTCTCCTACTGTTTGAACTGTGACTAAGGAGAGGTCTATTATCAAGGAAATTAAATAGGTATTGAAGGGAGATATTATAATTCTCATTACCAGCAATTTGTCTGAGGTATTGCAATTATCATTGCCTGCAATTTGTATTAAGGAAGGAGTTGAGATATTACAAGTTGGTGCTACTGTTCAAGGGAAGCCATACACAAATCTCAAACGCAGACCTGCAAATTAAGAGGTCGTGATTCAATTAGGAGACTATACGAATTTGTGTAAAGCCTGTGATCCATTTCCATAACCTGGCGGCCATTGTTTGTGACCTGCAGTTCGCCATTTGAAAGTTCTGATTATATCTGAGGAGGTTGGAGCATTTGTACAGGCCTGTGTTTCCAGTTTTCACCACTAGCATGGGCAATCAGAGCTATAAGCCAGCGTGAGCTTACATTTCAAAGAGGCAGCCCTACTGGGGTAGAAAAAGTGACATTTCACAGCAGCAAGCTCCTTGCACGTGCCCAGCAACCTGCACATTTGTTGATGGCAAGGGCATTCATCATTTACGGCGGGGATTGGCAGTAAAGGAAGGACATTTGGTGGCACAGCTAGGCATATTTGACTGCAGTCCAGGTGCCAATATTTATATATGTAATTCTGATTTGAGGTTCTCAATTAAAATAAAAGAATTTCCTTGCAATATGAATCTGAATCTACATCTTCATTTCAAAAAATTTCCAAATTATTACATCATATTGGACTAGGGAAATATTGAATAAGTTAGGAAACATATAAACATTGCAAACAATAAATTGTGCACAATATTCAAAATTGGGAGCCGGCAACGGTTCTTTACATCATCAACCTGGAATCTTCTTCTTGACTTTAAGAACTCAAGTGTTCTTAATTGTCTTGATAACTGTGACATTTCAAACTTGTTTATCAATCAACCAATTAGGTTGTGGTCATGACTATGATGAAAGATAACCATTATGATGTTGTTCTTGTGATTGCACAACACAATTACACCTATACAACGATCACCATCAAAGTGTTGTCTAAGTTGTTAACCGCTCTGCTGGAGTAAACTTTTTGTTGCATCACAAATCATAAGCTTATTCTCACCGGTTGTGTCCTGCCTTTATTCTATCTTCACCAATCATTATACTTATAGCTATTCTGACTTAGTTGCCATCAATGACAACCAACCAAATATCTTCTTATGGTTGCCACAAGAAATGGGTCGGCCTTAATTCAACATATGACAAATTTTAAAGTCAGTTAAACTTTGATTAAGACTATAAATCAAATGTTCCGTGCATCCAGCATACCATCCCTATTGATGTTTTAACTATGTAGTATGATTTCGATGGTTTCTCGCTTCTCACAATTGTCTTTCTATGACATATAGATTTAGTTTAAAGCATAACCATTAGATTTCAGAGGGAAACATTGCTTATATCTAGATACAACTGAGTTCCAATTATCCATTCCTAATTTAAAAAATCTTCAGAAACCCATATTCAGTTATATATGTGGCTTTCCTCCTTTCTTCCTTGTAGGCCACAAAAAATGGACCAAACAAATTTCAAAATATGACAATTTTACAAGATAGTTGAAAAGGATATAATCATTGCCAATAGTGGCATGTTGTGATGGTTAAGTTGTTGAGTTGGCATCCTTGCCATCAAGGTTCAAATCCAGTGGTGATGAGGTCCCCCGTTTGTGGCCTCACTGGTTCATAGCTCCAGGTCAAAGTGTTTACCCCTCTTTTTTTTTAAAAAAAAAAACGAGAGAGAAGGATTTAATCATTTAATAAGTTATTTCATTAAGAATATGAATCAAATGTTTCCATGAATCCAGCTTCTATCCCTCTTGATATTTTTACTATTTTAGATGGTTACTCAATTCTCACAATTGTAGTTCTATGACATGCAGATTTAGTTTAAAATAGACTAGAAAAAAGAACTGAGAGACTTTTTTCAGTTATTTTTGTTTTTTGTTTTCGTTTTGAAAAAAAAAGCAGCTAGAGCTCGAAGCTGGATGATTAAAAGTACTACATTCTAGACAAGCTGAAAAGATAAATAAAACATATATGTGGGCTTCCCAAGGGAGGTTACTGATACGTCAGATTAGTTCCTGCTTGACTGCTAAAAATATGAACAAATCCTCGATATATCTTGTTCCTGGTGGATCCTAAGCTCCAAATTGATGAACTCTCAATTGACTTTTCCTAAAGGACCGAAAAGCGAAGGAGATAAGGCAAGAGAGAATTACCTTAATTGGCGCTTGGAATCAGGATTTTCGCAACTTCTTTTGGCCTCCTGCGCCTGACAATCACTCTTCGGTTGAGGAACCGCGTGGGCATGCTCTCGAGGGTTTTGATTACTAGACGCGGACGAAGAATCGTTCACAGGCAAACCCTCGCCATTGTCCACCTGGGTCTCTACAAGATGATCTTCGTCTACGCCACAAATAAGGTCATCAATATCGAAATCTTCAGTCGGCATCCACGTCAACCAGTCTTCCAGATTGCCCGCATCTTCTTCCAAACTCTGGCAACCCACTTGGAAATCCTGTGAGCCCGTTAAAACTTCATCAGCCATGGTTTTCTTGTTGCAGGATTGGTAGGGTTGGACAGACGATTACAGACGATTAAGGGATACTAAGAACATGATATTCAGAGTAGGAAGCATCTCACGAAAGTAAGCTAGTGGTGACCCCGTTGCTTCGATGCTTCCATACCCCGCTGTTTTTTTCCCTTGCACATACCTACAAGGCAACGACAGCCTAATTTATCTATTTTTTAAGATAGCATGATAATTATCAATTGGAAGGTCTAAAGGGCTTAATTGGCATATATATATATATATATATAAGGTATGGGCATGTACTTGTCACTATAATTTTGTTTTATAATATTCTATAGTAAAAACAAGGAGCGCAAACTCCAAAGTTCTTGCCTTCACGATTTTATGGTTGATTGAAGTAGATTTTGGTTAAAATATAATGTATTTAGTTTAATAAAATAACAAATAAATAGTAATGACAAATAGAATATTATAGTGGTAAGCTAAATTAAATTACAGAGTATAGTCAGTATATTATTAAATTATATAACTGCAATGATATATATTAATTAAAATAGTAAAAAAAAATATAAATAAATATTATAGTATCATGGTAAATTAAAATTAGATGACATCGTAAAGAACATTTATGAATTCAAAGATATTTATGAATTAATTATATATAAGATATAGATAAAATTATATAATTTTTTTTAAAAAGAGTTAAATTGATTAATTTTAATGATGAAATTGTTTGATATATATTATTTAAGCGATAAATTCATCTAATTGAAGAAGGTGGACAATATTCTTAAGCTTAAATCTAATGCATAAAAATAAAAAAACATAAATTAATTTAACAATAACATTTATGTTTTAAAAAACCAAACACACTTATCATAAATAAAGTTGATAATATACAAAGCTAAACAATTTGAACTTTATTAAAATTGATACAAAATTAGTATTATGTATTTTAAAGTATAAATTAAAAATATCAATATAATAAAAATTATATATATAAATAAAAAATAAACAATAAATCTATTAAAAGCATTGGTTTAGATATGTCAAAATAAAAGAAACTAAATTCCAATTTAAACTTATATATAAATTAAAATTAAAATAAATATGAAATTAAGCTATATAAAAAATAATTTTTGAAAATTAACAATTTAAAAGAGTTAAAATGTCTATATTTGATTAAAATACCTATACTTGATTAAAATATCTATATTTAATAGCATTTTACAAATTACAAAAATAAACATCAATTAAAAGTGATTGTCTTTTTTTTAAAAAGTTTGTCCACTAGTCACAAATGTGGAAAAGATAAAATTGAAATTAATGCATTCATGAGGTGTTAGGAAAATGATTATTTTTTAATAAAATTCATCCACTTGTCACAAGAAAAGAAAAGATAAAGTTGCAATTAATGCTTGCATTAATAGAGGTGTTGGAAAAAATAGTTGTATTTTTGTTGAAAAAAATTAAATTTTTTCATTGCCTTTTTCATCATGAGCCAATAAGGTTTTCAAAAAATTGTATTTTTCAATTCCAAAAAATCATGCAAATTACAAAACCTTTTGCAAACATTACTATATGAATGAAATCTAAAATCTGATTGGTGGAGCTATTAATACAATGGACTAAGCGAAAGCATAAGTTACCTGTCGTAGGCAGGAACTAAAAAAGGTTCAAGATAATTATCCATTGGAAGGTTTAAATGGCTTAATTGGCATATATATATATATATGGTATTGGCATGTACTTGTCACTAATTTTTTTTTTTTATATTCTATTGATTATAGTAAAAAAAATTATAACTAGCACTTGTACCTGTGAGAGGTTCAAGGGATAAGTTGATAGCATAATTTTAGAAAATTATCATTGTATGAAATTGAATAGTATAGTGAAGGGTTAAACATAATTTTTTCTGATGATATATAATATTATTTATCAAGTAAGTATGATTTCGTGTGGTCTAATAGTGCATAACAACAATGGCATTTTAGAAGCAGAAGAGTAATATTCAATAAAATTGAAAATTGTTATTTGAAGCATGCATAATGTTTGATACAAATGTTTACCAAGAAATGTATGTGTGGACTTAAATAGTAGTTAATAATATAATTGTAAACTGCCATTTGAAACATGCATGATATTTGATAGAAGCAATGTTTGTAAGTAAAAATCTATGTGCCAAATTTGACAGTACAATGTATTTGTATGGGTATTACTTGTCGAATATCCCATAAAATTTGAGCAGTGCATTTATTTGGATTACATTTATATATCATCTATATGACAAGTCAAACTGAGTTTTGTCGTCTTCTTGCTGCATATAGTGAACTTATAAAAGAGAAGTAGACAAAAATGTCATCAAACAAATGAAATTCTTAGAAAAGGTAATTGAAAAAAAAGGAAAAGTGTATAGAAGGGAGGAAGTGTATACGAAATAGTACCTTCTCAAAGTGAGAGCAAGGACAATTGAGCTTCTTCTTTCTTTCTAATAATATTGTAGGGGTTTTTTTTCATTTTGCAAAAGTGCTCAAATGAGAAGGTAGGTTCAATTCGAAGGCCTTGTAGGGATTTGACCCTTGATATGGTTGTAAAGGGGAGGCCTTGTCTTTCAGATTTACCTATATCAATTGTGGCCCATTCTAAAGTTAGGCCTTGTGATTTGTGTATAATGATAGCCTAGGCAGTGGTTAGTGGTAGTTGGGTACGGTTGCCTCTAGTAATTGGATGGATTGGTATGGTTTTTGGGTTGTTGACATCCCATGGAGGCCCATTGTTGCTATCAAATGTCACAGTAACACATGTTGGCAATTGAGGAGGCTTAGAGGATGGGGCATATACAATGTCCTTAACTTCACCAAGCAATCCATTGACAAGGCCACCTTTTATCCATAGGTTTGTGGTAAGCATGACACATTGGAATTTACATATGTGAACTTCTTGTGAGAGTTGGTCATCTGTAAATATTTCGGCATTATTATGTTGAGTATTTACAGCTACACAGAGTGCAATAGGTGCATTTAGTTGTTTGAGTTTTTGTTTATATGTGTAGCCACTAGTTCATTTGTGGCAAACAAATGTATTGCTTGGTTGAAGTTCGCTTGTTTAGTTGGTCAAAGGTGTTTATTTGTGTGTGTCATTAGTAATTTCCAGTCATCCATAGATGGTTCAGCATTGCACATGTTTTGTAGTGCATGACGAAACTTTATTTGTGTTGGGTCACCACCATCTTGTCTAAATATTGTTTGTAATGTTACGATGATATTAAACTTGTGCCAAAGATTTTGAGCTATTGTTTGTGCTACATAAATAGGTTTGTCCATAATAGGAGGAAGCTATGCAAAATCACCAATTAGAATCATAGATAGACCCCCAAAAGGAATGTGTTGTCAATGGGGAAATGCCTCACATAACCTCAAATCAATTTTAAGTACAAATTTTGGGCCTATGAAACTCATTTCATTGATTAAAATATATTTGATGTTTTTCATTTCTTCTTGGTAAGTTGTTAATGTTTGTCCTTATAGTGGTTTCATTTCTCTAATTGGTATCTTAAGGGCTACATGTATAGTTGTTGCATGTATATTAAATACGGCAATTCCAATGGGTGCAAGAACAAGTATAGGAGTTAAGCCATGTGGGGATTTATTTTGAAGAGACGTGTGTATGCAATTGATTAGATATGACTTTCCCATTCCTGTTGTTCCTTGCAAGAGCATGTACAAAGGTTCAATATTACTATTTGCAATAGAATCTTCCAAAATTAGTTGAATGGCCAATTTTTGTTTAGGTGACAACTAGTAGTGGCAATTGAACTCATGTGTTGGTGGGTGTATAGCTTGTTGAGATATCTTAGTTCTATGAACAAATTGGTTTGCATCTTTCTACAAGTGTGAAGGAACATCGTGACCTTCCTAGTTGTGGTTTTTGTCAAAATCACGTTTACCCAATAAGTCAAGTTCATTAAAGTTGAAATTATTGGAATAAGACATATTTGAAATAAGTTCCCACTCATGCAATTAGGGTGGGTCTTGTAGAGATGGCTCATCCTCACTTTCATTATCTTCTAACAAGTCATTTTTAGTTTGTTCTTTGCAATCAATATGCCAAACACTATATTTTTGCAATGACATGGTCTTCCAGTGACAAATGATTTCTTCCTTCAAAAGACCTATATCTGTTGTGAGTGAACGAAAATGTTTGTACAAAAGAAGCTCACTCCAACTAAATAGTTCAAAATTGTCAGTCTTTAGGTGTCAAGTTTACAGTTGTATGCACTAAGCATTTAATGCTAGGTTTTGAAAGGTATAAGGTCAAGTTTTGATCATTTTTACGCTATTCAAACACAGAGAAAAGATGAGAAGAGTGTAGAAGCGATCAAAGAGCAACCTTGAAGCCATTTGCATCGATTTCAACAGTGATTTAGCATACATTTCGATGATCTAAGGTATTTATCAAGTGTTGAGCTATGCAACATTGAAGTTTTTAGTATATTTGAAACCCTAGTTCATTATAATGGCTTCTAGTTCAAGAAACCCCAAAGGAAAGGAAAATTATGAGGTCTAGTTGGTCAGTAATGAAGTAAAACAACCCAATTTTAGACCTATCCTAGAAGTCACCTATAGAAACAACCCTGTTGGCACGTTGTCCATAATTCCACCAAAGGTTGTCATGGTGCAAGACGTAAGGAAGTGTTACAACTGTAAAATAGGAGCTATAGGAGACCTTGAAATATTTCAAGCCTACGACAAATTGTGTGAAAAAAAAATTATGAAGGATAAATTTTAGATAGTTGAGAAGAAGGGTTTAACTCATGCCCTAGTTTACCCTACATGTTTTAAAACATAATGGATAAGGATTATTTTAAGCAAAATTCACAATGGATGTTTGTGGTTGGAAACATGACTAATTAAGATTACCAAGAGAATAGTACATAGGGTTACGGGTTTCCCAACCCTAGATTGGTCTAAGACCTTTCGCAGTGATTCCAAAGAAGTTATTGAAAGGAATACATGAGCTAAATGGAATAAGAGGGGTATGACTATTAACACTGTAATTGATCCTCTTCTAGATTTTGCAGTGAGAGTAATATCTCACAAATTCTACCAATCCAGCAGATTGAACAATTTGTCATGTATGGTTGTTGATGTAGCTTACAAACTTGTGAAGAAAGATCATACATATGATCTAATAGAACTAATGTTGTAGCAAATAAATGAGAACCCAAGAGCAATAAGGAGGTCAAAGGGTGCTCAATGCAAGTTTGGTTTAGTTCTTATGTGCATATTATTTTATGTCATGAAAGAGTTTCCTTCTATTGGAAAGGTGAATTGGAACCCAAACAAAACTGTAATCACACAAATCAACGAGTTCATTGATCAGATGGGTGATAATTTTGAGGCCCAAATGACAAGCTATTTTAAGGATTTTAAGAAATCCATGAAGCAAAGGGTAAGAATACCAATTTCCCTAGTGGAAAAACATATCAATGACATATGCTTTTTGGTTGACATTGACTATACCTATATCCAGGCAGCAATTCCAAGGGTAAGATGGCTAAGGCCATTGGGATATGAACTTGATGTAGATGAAGCCTCAGCAGCAATCATATCATTGCTTGTAGAAGAGATAGATAAGGAGGCTCCCCATTTTGGCACATATGATGTTGTCAAATCCAAAGTTGAAACAGAATTGAAGACAACATCTGTAATTAAAAGAAAAGATAAATTAGTGAAGAAGATAAAGAAGAAATTTGGTGTAGACATTGAAGGAGAAGCAAGTGCTAAAGAGGAAGAAGAAGAAGAAGAAGAAGAAGAAGAAGGTGAGAGTGAAGAAGAAGAACAAGGGCAAGGCCCAATGGAGTTAACCCTGGGCTTAGGAGAAGACAAGGAGGAAGGTGTCGAGGAAGAAGAAGCCAAGGAAGCACCTACACAAGCTGAGAAAAAGAAGAGAAAGGCTAAAACTCAGCCTCCATCTCAGCCCAAACCCAAGAAGGTACCCAAGCTTGCACAAGCCAAGCTAGCACCAGTAACAAGGGCTACCACAAGGGCATCCACACAAAAGGCCAAAGAGGAAACAAAAGAGAAGAAAAAGGCCATTGAACAATCTAATGAAATGCCAAAGAAAAGAAGAAAGTATGTGGCATAGCCAGACACTGATGATGAGGAAAGAACAGAGTCAAAGGATATCAGCCAATTCAAAGTGGTAAGCCATCCTCCCAAATCTACTATAGACAAAATTTGTGAAAATGTTAGGAATGTAGATTTGAATGATTTGAAAAACTTTGATTTCAATAAGCTAAGTAGAGAAGAGCAAAATAAAATAGAGGAATCTATGTATGCCATGATGGTTGAATTTAAGAATACACCTCTAGAGCTAGACAATACCATGCCTAGAGAGCTATATGAGATAATTGAAAACAAATGACATTATTGTCTAAAAATGGAAAAGGAGATCAGAGAATTGACCTTAGCACAAGTGATGCTTGAGCTAACAAGAGGTCAAATAATAAAGACTAATAAGAAACATGGTGGAAAATTTTCACCTAAATATAGAGCCTTCAGCATTTTACAAAATAAGATTGAGGATGTAGTGAATAAGTCCACACAATTGTGGAAGACAATCTACAAGATAACTAATGACAATGATGAGGAAGCAAATAAGGCAAAGGCTAGTGCCAAGGAAAAGATAGAGGAAAGGAAAGTGGAAGAGAAGGAAGAGAAAGGAGAAGAATAAAAGAAAGAGGAAAAGGATAAAGAAACAAGAAAAGAAAAGAGAAAAAGAGGAGATATATTAGGAAGATAAGGAAAAAGGAGAGGAGGAAGAGACACAAAAGGGAGAAGTTATGGCAATAGTTGAACAGTAGTAGCAAGAGGAATAGAGTGTGCAAGACACACAAATGCCACCCCCTAGCCCTCCTCATGTAACCATCACAGCTATAGACACAATAACTATCAAGGATGTTCCTAACAATTATGCTCAAAACATCAATCCCCTAACTACAAAGGATCTCTTCAAGATACTTCACCAATCCACTCTACAGGCACAATTATGCACAAATCCTATATTCGTGAGTGTAGATGAGCTACAAAAGGTAGTAGCAAAACCAAAAAGAGACAAGGTGAAACCATAGGAACCACCTTTCACTTATACAACTACTAGCACTCAAATTTTAATGCTTCCACCACCAATAGCAGTAGGTGACACCACACATAAGCTGAGTGCAGAAAAGGGAAGTCTAATGAGAAGGAGGATACATCAAAGGAAAAGGAGCAGGCCACTATATAGACATTGGTAGAACTACCAAAAACTGGCACTCCAACAAAAACCCTTCAGAAGCCAAGATTAAAGCCATACCTTTGCAAATCTCCACACTAGGCTCGAGTTCTACAAAGGTGACCAAGGTACTTCACTATGGAGACCCTGAGTTAGATGAAGACATTGTAATACCTGCTTATGACTCAAAGACTATCACAATGGAGCAGATTACTGAGATGCAAGATGCATTAAATAGGAGAAAGAGGTAGGAAATACTCAGAAAAGAGTATAAACACAAACAAGCACTACATGAGATTAAGGATATCTTTATGGATGCCTTCAGCTTGCAGTCACCAGATGAGTCAAAGCCCATAATGGAACAATTATCAGATATAGTTGACAAGGTGACTAGTGAAGACCGGGATACAAATGTTAAACTTATGGAGTAGTCTGAGAGGAAATTTTAGGGGAAGGTGAATGAGAAAATATCAAGTGGTATAGCACTTGAACAAGTAGAATTGGTCAAGAAAATTAAAAAGGTCAAAACTGTACTTGAGAATATTTTCTCATTGTACAAAAAGCTGTGTGATTTTTCCAACTTCACACAAGAGATGGGTTAGAGGATAATGAGCTTGGAGAGAAATTTGAAGATTTCTATCATGCAATTACCAAGGGATCTAGCTCAAAGTGAGAAGCATTTTTCCCAATCACTTCACACTCAAAGAGAATTAGCTACACTTACAAGTGAAGTGTCATGCCCAAAATTCGGGGCAAAAACACACCAAGATTTTTTTTTTAAATTTTAAAATGATAATAGGATTAAATGTAATACATAAGTATTCAAATAGAATTACTTAACTTCCTCATATTTAGGTATAATTACAAAATTTAAGTACCGATCAAATGCAAATTTTCTTAACATAATTTAAAACTTAAATTGCATAACTTAATATATATAAATCACCATGTTATATAATTAACCTCAATCAAATGAATACGATTTCGAAACATAAGAATGCTGCAATAAGGTAATATCATCACAACTGATTTATAAGTACATATGCAAAAAAATTGAAACAAACTAGAAATATCATAAGCAAGGATATTACTCAATCTCTTTTTTTTATTGACCACCTAATTCAAAGGTTTTGCCTGGAAAGAACCAAGAAGAAAACCTGTCATCATTGCCATTTTAACAATAAGTTTAAATAACATTTGTACATGGGATTCCAATCCCAAGGAGAAATCTCCCAACATAACTGAATTTTGATAACAACTCTGAATTTTCTTCTTGGCCCTTAACAAGGGATCCATTTCAAATTCTACAATACATCACGATGATCATGGAGAGAACAAAAATTGACCGGGAGACAACCAATCATAACATGAAGACAAAATCAGACATTCACTCCCATCCCAAGTTTGCACAACGGTTTGCCATTGAACCAAACTAGGGAGAAGGTGGATTTTTCCAATAGAAGATGTCAAACACAACACCAAAATAGGTGCCCTTTCCAGGCTATAAACTCAAGAACTTTCATTCTTCCATTCTTACATTCCAAAACTCATACGTGGTTTATGCTGACAAGTAGGGGCCCATAACACGCTACCCTCTCTCCCTCTTCTCGTTCTGAGAAGAGACTCTACACTGTCAGAGTCCAACTTAAGACCTTCCCCTGTACATGGCCACTTCTACCTTATCCAAGGATGAGTAATACTAATACACCCATAAAATACCCTTCAAAATTCAAAGAAAAACACAAAGGAAAGACATTTAAGAAAACTTGTTTCAATCCCTCCCAACATACTCAACACACACACAATCATACATAAGCAATAAAACAGAAACATGAAGCACAACATGAACAAAATGAGGTGAAGTATTCCTACCTTCCAAACTAGGTTATGGCAATAGAACAAGTTTGAGATGAGCATTCCCTTCCTTCTCCTTCTCCTTCAATCCTAATTTTCACTCTAAAACTAGAGGTTGGGTGAACACTCAAACCCTCTCAAAATTGCCTCTAAATAAGATCACAAACTCAACCACCTCTAAAAGGCAATAACTCCCCCACCTACCTAAAATTTCTAGAGGCTTCTAACTCAACTAGACCTAAGGCTAACCTCAAGGTGGAGTTCAAGTTATCCAACCCATGATGAAATCAATCAATTTTCGTAATAAAGCAAAAATGGGGTTTTTGAGTGACCATAAAACTCAACAAAAGGGTCTGGGGGGGTGGAAAATTCCCCCAACCCATACCCATACCCCTTGGGTACTTAGATTTCATGTTTTTATGCCTTTAGGATTAATTAGGGACCTATCAAAAGCTAGGAAATTTTAGGACTATCTAACAACCTTCAAAATGCAGATTAAACACTAATCTAGATTAGGGGTAATTAATCTCGATTACTAACTTGATTAGAAAAAAGGTCACTAACCTAGTTTGACTTAGATCTTTAGGTTAATTGGTTAACCCTAACTATCATGTTGGAATGCATATACAATTCATGAGTGTCAAGCGACACTATAAAAACATTGCTATGAAACATTAACATTTATTGATTACAAAATGATACATTCATTCAACACACAATACAAATAAAATACAGACAACAGGGTTTGTATCCTTCATTAGATTTAACCCTGGTTTCCACAAATGATACATAGGGTTCAGTTTTGTTTCTCTGTTAGATTTTCTCGGCTAAAATACCTTGCACACTCATTGCACACATCAGTAGCTCAAGAAAATTACATACATATATTCAAAAATTATCTGGATAGTTACATAAATCAAAACATGAATCTCTCATATAATTAACTATTTAATTCATTTCTACTCACATTTAATCATCATAAATCACATAATCAATATAACATAACTTACTCATTAATTTAGATTAAAATGCTAGAAAAATCATCGTTAGGCATGCATATACCTAACATCATAAACATCGCCATTTAAGGAATATTGAACTATTTGGAACATAAAACTTAATCATCAGGGTATCAAAATCAACACCCTTATCATCAGGTGAAAATGTCTTGTATCATCATTAGTGAAATTTTAGTATTTAAACAGTTGAGATAATGTAGTTTGTTCTTGAATCACTGAATATTTAAAACATGAATGTATTAGGATCTCAGTTCTTATTAGGACATCAAAACCATAAAACATTATTTCATATCCATTCTAACCTCCTACAATAATTTTAAACAAAGAGATACATATTTAATAAGTACATACAAGGAGGGACCTCACATGAAGAGGCCAATATAAAGGCCAAATTAATGAGGATTTAGTCCTCCATAACCCCACATTTGGAGGTCCTCCACAAAGAGAAAGTCTATGTTGAAACTATCTTAAAGAAAGATCCTAATCTTTCTACATTAGATGGACTTGTGCATCTTGCTGCAGAGACTACCATCCAGCATAAGTCACTAGACATTGCTTTGGAGAATTGGGATGCAGCTCTGAAAATGATAATGGAGGTAAACAACACATTTTTGGCAAAATATGGTATTACTCCTTAGAACCCTTTGACATAAGTGTCAAAAAGGGGGAGAAATATGTTTTGGAGGAGATGATAAGTTAGATATATATAATGTTTAGGGGGAGTAATAACAATAAGGAAGATATAACTAAGGGGGAGAATACTAAGTATTCTAGTAGATATGATGTTTAGCGGGAGTAATAATAATAAGGAAGATATAACTAAGGGGGAGAATACTAAGTATTCTAGTAATTATGTTCTTTCATTCATTCTTTTGGAGAATAAAAGGGAAAGAATTGTAGATAGCCAAAAGGGGGAGATAAGATTTAATGTGTAAATAGTGTGGGGAGAAATTATTTTTTTGGGGGAGATATGAATAAAACCTAAAAGTATAGTCAAAGTAGATAGAACAACTCAGCACACAAGTATAGATTATAGAAACAGGGCAAAAGAAAAGAGTATCAAATACATCAACACAAGAATTTTGATTGCAAGAATGAAAATGACACAATCAACTCAGGGGAAGTTATAAGAATTTTGAGGTATTTTGAATTTTTTTTGTAATTTTGTACATATGTAGAGAAGATTGGATAGGGTACTCATAAGGTCAGATCAATAATGTTTAGTTAAGTGTTTTTGACACTCATGTCAAAGTGGAAGATTGTTGGTCTCAGAATGGTTTTGACATTTGAGTGTCAACACACTTAACCACTTTCTACATAGAAGCTGAGTACACTATGTATGTCAAGCCACAGTATGTGTCGAGCCAGAATTCCAACAGGTGCTGAGCATTCTAGAGGTGTCGAGTCATAGTTGATGTTGAGCAAGACAGAATGTAATAGGTGTCGAGCAAACCAGGATCAAACATGTGTCGAGCACTAGTAGTCTAGTATGTGCCGAGTAACACAAAATCAACATGAGTTTGTGCCTTCACAAAATCAAATGTAAATCATTTATGAGCTAACATAGAAGAATTTTGAAGGATAAGAATGAATCTTTTACATTTCCTATGCAATAAGCATGCAACCAATCAGAAAAATGGAGAAGGCATGCAACCAATGAGAAAAATGCAAGGAATGAGCAGGAATTCAAGATTCAATATGGATCATAGATCCATACCTAACCCTAAGTCTACGAAGTCTTTATAAGAAGGCTTAGACCCCACGATTTTATGTTGTTGAATAGAAGTTAAGGAAGTTGCTAAATAGATAGCAAATTATAGAATAGGGAAAACAACAGGAGCATCATAGACTTAGTGAATTGAGCAGTAATTACATATCTGGTTGATCAGAATAGTACAACGAATACGAATAGATATCAGATCAAGCAAGGATCACATTAGAGTGAGCAGATCAAGTGCCTGAAATTAGCAATTGAAGATTGTAAGCAATTAGGTCAAAGGTTTCTAATACTCTCTAGCAATTGTATTAGATAGTAAAAACCCTATGTTGATAGGTTAACTTAACAGCTATTTTGTAGATCTTTTGAAGAGGTGATTAAATCCTTTAACAGGGTGACACTTCATGTAAAGTGTTTGTAAATCTTTTAACTAGGTCACTATTGACATAGTGTAAAGCCTTTAACAGGGTAGGCCTTTCACAAGGAAGACCATTAGAAGTGGTCAAACAAATATTGCTGCAGTGATTTTGTGGGTATCATCCCCACCCCAGTTTTACCTTCTTATTCCTGGAGGGTTTCTGGGTTACCAAATCTAGTCTAATGTGTGTTGATGCATGTGTTTATTTTATGTTCATTTAATATGTTTGCATGCATGCAGTTTACTTTCAATTATTTGTTTTAAAAGGATTTGGAAAGGTTAAAAGTGTGTTACTTCTAATTCACACCCCCCCCCCCCCCCCTCTCAGAAGTACTCTTCCCATTTGAATATATATATATATATATATATATATATATATATATATATATATATATATAAGAAATAGATTATAATTTTTTTGTTTTATCGATAAACGATTGAAGCCTTGTATTATATTGAATAAAATAAAATTGAATTTATAGAATTCTCCATTCAAACGAGCATTGATAGGAAAGAACAGAGCAAGAAAACCTCTAGTCTCACCCGGGACCGAAGTCCTATATTATACAATTTAAAAGGGGCATACCTGAGTTTATATGAAACTTCATACAGGTTTATACAAAATTTGATGAAGCAATTAATAACAAATAGACTTTCTTTGAAAAAGGGGACATAACTCTAAAGAGAGGCAAGGTCCTGAACAAAATTTAGCAATGATCTTGCCATGAAGAATTGATCCACCAACAATCTGCATGACAAAATACGACTATCTTCCAATATGGGGTTAGAACGAAATCAATGTGATTAGGAAAAAAGGGGGAAGTAGAAAAACCAATCAACATACTAAGAGACTCTTCATACAATAAGAAACCTAAATTGTACCAATGGAGTTGATAAGAAGATTTTTATTATATGCTTTATGTGAATCTTTATCTAGAATTTCATCTCATTTCTCATTCAGTTTACAGTTTGTACTTACATTGGATTAGATATTTAGGGTCCTTATCTAGTTCAAATGAATAGATCAATCAAGATTATATTAACTAAATTCAATAATTTTACATATTCATTAATTCATCTTATTCTTATCGTATACTTATGCGATTAAGAGGAGAAGTCCAAATCAGAAGTCAACTTGAATTCATTCATATTGCCTAACAAAGATTATAAAATAATCAAGAGCAGGGAAATCAATAAACACCTTGCTCTGCTTAAAGCATAATAAAGTGCAAAGAAACCATAATGATGAAAGGGAAAAAGTAGAGCACTGGTCATCAGACAATATACAAATTCAAGCATATAGGCCCAAATGTTTATTTTAAATACCTCACACATACAAATTGGCTTAATATTCTATTGATTATAGTAAAAAAAATTATAACAAGTGTCACATAGTTAATATTTGCCTAATAATTAGATATAATTTTTATATTTAATATAATTGAAATGAATAGAAAATAATTTAATATAAAATATGTAGGCAAGAGCCTATAACACAACAGTAATTTGTGAGTCTCTCAATGGAGAGGTCTTGGGTTCAAATCCACTCGAGTTTAACACATGATAATTAATCTCAAACAAATAATAATGAATCTAGGCTTTGGCCCATTACCTATATATATGTAAGAAATAGATTTATAAATTTTTTGTTTTATCGGTAAACAGTTGAAGCCTTATATTATATTGAATAAAATAAAATAAAATTTACAAAATTCTCCATTCAAATGGGCATTGATAGGAAAGAACGAAGCAAGAAAACCTTTAGTCTTGCCTGGGACCAAAGTCCTATATTATACAATTTAAAAGGGGCATACCCCAATTTATATGAAACTTCATACAGGTTTATACAAAATTTGATAAAGCAATTAATAACAAATAGACTTTCTTTGAAAAAGGGGACATAATTCTAAAGAGAGACAAGGTCTCGAACAAAATTCAGCAATGATCTTACCATGAAGAATTGATCCACCAAGCATCTACATGACAAAATACAACTATCTTCCAATATGGGGTTAGAACCAAATCAATGTGATTAGGAAAAAAGGGGGAAGTAGAAAGACCAATCAACATACTGAGAGGCTCTTCATACAATAAGAAACCTAAATTGTACCGATGGAGTTAATAAGAAGAGTTTTATTATATGCTTTATGTGAATCTTTATCTAGAACTTGATCTCGTTTCCTATTCAGTTTACAATTTATACTTAGAGTGGATTAGATATTCAAGGTCCTTATCTAGTTCGAATGAATAGATCAATCAAGATTATATTAACTAAATTCAATAATTTTAGATATTCATTAATTCATCTTATTCTTATCATATACTTATGTGATTAAGAGGAGAAGTCCAAACAGAAGTCAACTTGAATTCATTCATATTGCCTAACAAAGATTATAAAATAATCAGTAGCAGGGAAATCGATAAACATCTTGCTCTGCTTAAAGCATAATAAAGTGCAAACAAACCATAATGATGAAAGGGAAAAAGTAGAGCACTGGTCACCGAACAATATACAAATTCAGGCATATAGGCCCAAATGTTTATTTTAAATACCTCACACGTACAAATTTGCTTAATATTCTATCTAAGTTTCCTTCATTAATTATTACTAAGGAAATGAAATCAAATAAAATAACAGATCATAGATCATCATTAGTAGCTAAAAACTACCAACATTTGTTCAATAATGATAATAATCTATAATAATAGAGATCAAACTCAATCCCATAAGACCAAAGAGAAGAAATCAAAAGGGAACATGAGAGGCTTCAATCCAAGCTAGGGTAATATAACAACTAAAATAATCTAAAAAATCCATTTAAGGTTATAACTATACTTTAAGGAACCTAGATGTAATGTCCCCATCCTTTTAGCATCTCAGTGGAGTTCTTAGCCTCGACATTCTCCGAAGGCTAAGTGGAGAAATAAGGAGAAATTAATTTCTTATAAAGTCATTAAATAAATTAAAATAAAAAGGCATTATAATATTATCCTAAATTTCTTAGCTTGGAGAAGCAACATACAAGTGTTTGACAATATTCCTTAAGCTAAATTCAATCAGTTTGGGCAAGGGATATTACATTGGTATCAGAGCTAAATCCTGCCATCATAAGGGTTTAGCAATCACATGCAACCACCTGGGGTTGGCTCTCATAGATTTTCCACTCACAGGAAAGCTTTATTTGATAGGGAACAAGATTTTCATAGGTAGCCAAACATCATGGGTGACAGGTAAGAGCATAGCCCACCAAGAGACAATAGGAATGAAGATCAAGAAACAAGGGAATTTTACAGAGCAATGGTTATAGGACAAGAGCAGATGGCTTAGGCTTTGCAGACACTCACCACCATGGTTGAGCACATGAATCCATAGGATAGATAGAATCAAGAACAAGAGGATAACAGGAGTGTGGTGGGATCACTTAGAGCTCGTAGAACTCTTTCTAGAGCAACTGACAGGCCCAGATGTCCTACCTTTGTTAGAGAAAAACTAGTACAAGAACCAATGGAGGAAGTTGAGGATGAGACATTTGCAGATATCCTTATGGTTGAAAATAATGAATGGGAATTATTGGTACCACAGTTTTGGGAGAAGATGAGCTCTGAACGCTTTGTAAATCAGAGAAGAGAACATTACAGGTCACTCAGATAGGATAGGAGGCCTAGGGGTCAAAATAGTGAGTTGAAGAAGGCTACAGGAAAGCTTACTATGCCTACATTTGATGGGAATGGTAAGATGAAAACTCAAGCTTGGATTCATAAGCTTGACACATTTTTGGCACTAAGGCCAATGATAGAGATTGAAGCTATCAAATATGCCACTTTGCATTTGGAGGGAGTAGCACATGATTGGTGGTACCGTGGTATGGTAACACTTCAACATGGTCAGGTGACAGAGTACCAAGACTTTGTGGATAGGTTGGTTGAAAGATTTGACAAGAAAGATCCAGAGGTTTATTTCTAGGAATTAGCATAGTTGAAACAAATAGGCAATTGGAATATTTCATTAGTGAATTTCAGCGGTTGGAAGTTATGGTGCCAAAGATTTTAGAGCATAGATTGATAGTTCTTTTCATTGAAGGCCTATCTAAACCACTAAGAGGTTGGGTAAAAGCATTTGATCCCATTTCTTTATAGAAAGCTATGAAAAAGGCAAGAAGTATGGAACATGTAGTCTCAACAAACAAGAGCATCTTCTAGTAAGGATAACAAATCATTTTATAAAAAAATAGAGAGAACTAATTTTAAAAATGATTCTAAAGATAAAACTTTGGCACCTTTTGACAAGGAAACATTAAATGATTTGAAAAAGAAAAAATTATATTTCTACTGTAAGGGACCCTATGAAGCAAATCATGACTGTCCTCTTAGACCAAAGGACAAAGCTAATAGAGTTCTGTGGGCATACTATGAGGAATTAGAATTAGATAATTCAGACCAACAATCTGATATAAAGGAAATATATGGTGAAGAAAAGGAAGACAACGCTGAAAACTTGTCTAAAATGGAGTTCAAGGATGGGGAAGGAGATGGGCAACTCAGGGAAGCTCGTCTCACTAGTATTAAACAAGAATGATCATTTTGAATGAGAGGAGTACTTGTTGGACAACGAGTTATAACTTTGGTTGATACTAGTGCTACTCATAATTTTATTGATGCTAGGTTGGTGGAAAGGCTTGGCATACAAATAGGGGAGTTTGGGGGAATTAGAGTGAGGGTTGCTAATGGTTATGTCTTCAATTGTGATCATAAGATCACTAGACTCGCATTGGAAGTTAATAATTATGCTTTCAAGGTAGATTTCTATGTTGTGCCTATGGGAGATATAGATATAGTCCTTAGAATGAGTTGGTTGCACGATATTGGTGAGTTCACTCTTAATATCAAGGAGATGGAGATGAGGTTTAAAGTAAATGGGAAGACATAGATTCTTAAGGCAATCAGGAATAGTGATTTCAGAATGGTCTCTTTCGAGAGGATGGCTAGAATGATTCGACATGATTAGATGGAGTGGGCAACATAGTGCATGTTAATAAAATCACAGGAGGGGCAACAAAAGACTGAATATCCTCCTGATATTCAAAAGCCTAGAGTTAAACACTCTAAGGTGTTCAGTGACATTCCACCATGTAGACCACCAGATAGGGGTATTGAGCACATCATTGAGTTAGAGGAGGGGGCTAAGCCCATCATAATTACACCTTATAGGCATCCGAAGAGGTTTGAGGATGAAATTGAAAAAACCATAAAGGAGTTACTTATTATGGGCCACATTAGACCAAGTAAGTCTCCTTTCGCTTCTTTAGTGGCATTGGTGAAGAAGAAGGATGGGACATCAATGATGTGCATTGATTATAGGGTGCTTAATAGGAAGACAATTAAAAATAGGTCCCCCATTCCTAGGATCAATAAGTTGATAGATGAGCTTCATGGAGCTTGCTTCTTCTCAAAAATAGATTTGAGATCAGGTTATCACTAGATCAGAGTTAGAAAGCAGGACATTGAGAAGACAACCTTTATATGTCATTGTGGCCATTTTGAGTTTGTAGTTGTGCCATTTGGGCTAACTAACACACCTGCTACTTTTCAGGCAACAATGAATAGGGTTTTCCATCCTCGGTTGAGGAAATTTGTTCTTGTCTTATTTGATGATATCTTGGTGTATAGTAGATCTTGGGAGGAGCACTTGGTTCACCTTGACACAGTGTTCAATATATTGGGCAAAGAGTCCTTGTATGCAAAGGAGTTGAAATGTGATTTGGGTATGACAAAGTTGTTGTATTTGGGTCATATCATCAGTGCAGAAAGCGTACGCATGGATCTTGAAAAAATTTGTGCCATTGTGGAGTGGCCTTCACCAGTGAACCTTACGCAGTTGAGGGGCTTCCTTAGATTGTGTGGTTTCTATAGGAGGTCTATGGATGGATATTCTAGGCATGCAACACCCTTGACAGATTTGATGAGAAAGAGAGGTTTCTTGTGGACTCCTGAGGCATAGGAGTGTCTTGAAAAATTTAAGGAGTTGATGACTTTTTATCCAATGTTAGCATTACATGGTTTTAGCAAACCTTTTGAGCTACATTGTGATGCTTCTTGTAACACCCCACCAAGGGATCCAAAAGAATTAACCTAAAGTTTTACTAAGTTTTCTAAACATTATTTTTTAAAAAAACAAGAAAGATAAATCATTCACATCAATCACATAGGAGTGGAAGCAATAACATACAATCAATTGGAAACATACATAACAAGTTACATTCCTTAAGGATCCCAAGATGTTGAGTTACATTTAAATTTAATCTACTACTAAGACCAATCAAATACCAAATCCATATGAAAGAATAATGAAACGTCCAATGTCCATTTAATATACATTTGTTCTGAATGCCTCTTGGCAAATTAATTCGGAATGCTCATTCATCCACTGTACATGTCACAGGGTATGAAAGGCTTAAAAGAATATACATATGTAAAAATAGAAATACATCATCCTCTTCAGATCCATGATGCAAATGCAATACAGTAAAATAAATGAAATCATCCACCATACATGATACATCCATACATCAAAAAGATATAACATCCATCATAAAATATAACCATCAATCATAATGATCCATGTACATAATGAAGGTAAATGCCAACAAAGAATTCTCTAGCCACGATGACTATGGATGGATCTCAATGGTAAGAGTGAAAAAGCACTACTACCCTGTATATGCTACTTTAGTATGCTAGAAACACTAATTTAATGAAAAACAAAAGCATTAACATTAACTAAATCAACATAACATATAAGATAGACAAAGAGAAGCCACTCAAATGAGAATGTGAGCCATTAAGGGGCTCTCTCAATGAGTTTGTTCTCTTGATTTGGGCATGAGTCTAATTTGGATATAGATTTAGGATGTGTGCTCAAGGTTCTCAAACTAGCTTCAATAGATTCTTAGTATTTGGGTGTGGGTGTATGGAAAAGTATGAATTTAGGCTTCTCAAAAGGGCATTATAACTTTAACTCAAGGATTGTTTTGAAATGGCTTGAGAGGAGATTCAATTTATAGGCTAAGGGCTTGAGGGTTTGAGGGCTAAGATGCAAGGATGGGGAAATGGTTAAGGAGGGCTAGGATTGCATGAGAGGAGAGCACATGGATTGTGCTTCCTTATAGCCAATCAAGGAGTGACACATGTCACAGGGTGAGTGGATGGAGGAAAGGGCAAGGATGAGTCAACAAAGGAGGCTCAAGGGATAATATCTTCATAAAGACCCTTCATAAAATGGCTTGTAAGAGCAATGAATGGGCTTGTAAGAGTCTTTATGGCCTTTGTAAGAGCATTCATGGTTGGGTGGTTGGGATATTTTGGAGGGAGTTGGGATTGTTGACTTTGCTTGGCTTAGGAAAGTATTAAGCTTGCTTAGGGAATGTGACAAGGTTAAGGGGGGGATTAGAGGTGATTTAGGATTAGATTAGGGATGTTAGAGACATGCAAGTGGATGGCATTTAATGGTGGGTGAGTTAGTAGCTAAGCTTGATTAGTATGGGTGGATGGGGTGGATTAGGTTAAGAAGGGGGTTTAGGGATAGGCTTAGGGTTAGGATAAATAAAGTTTATTTACCTCATAGGTTTGGGTTGAGGAGATATTTATTAAAACATTTTTAATAAATATGAGGATTAATATTTAACCTTAGTTAAATATTTTGAGTTGGGATTAGGGGTAAAAAAATGATGGGATTAGCCTTTAATCGAAATTGAAGAAGGATTAGAAGATTTTGGAAGAGGTTAGTGATCTTAAGGAAATTGGCCAAGTTTTGGGCAAAAAATAAATAAATTATTTATTTTGGGATTTTTGGTCAATTTATTAATTAAATAATTAATGAATAAGGAAATAATGTTTAAATAAGATTTAAACATTTTTGGGAGGGATTCCTTAATTAAATATTTTTAATTAAGACAAAGGGATTTAATGGCATAAAAATAAATAAATAAATAAAATAATTAATTAATTAATAAATGATGATGTTATCAGGGATTTTTCAGAAAATAAAAATACTTTATTTTCTAAGAGATTTTAGGTGTCTACATTTTGCCCCTCTTTGATGTGATGCCGCAAGTGGCATGGCATCAAAGATAAGAAAATAAGATGCCCAAGGCTAGAGCAGAAGAGGAGAGGATGGACTGGGAGATGCCCCCTCAAGAAGGTGGCGGGGAGAGAAAGCGAGGCTTGATGGCTTCTTGAAAAGTACAAGAATCTTGGTAGGTGGGAGGATGAAGAGTGGCTTAAGAGAAGAGGTTTAGTTAGCTCAAACTCTCACTATGGGAGAATGATAAAGGGGAAAATCAGAGGTATAAGAGTAAATAAGCTTAAGACTTTTAGGATTGGGGGGAGGATGAAGGTGTATAGCAATATAAAAAGGAATCCAGGATAAGGGAAGAGATGATGGGATGAGATAAAGCTGAGGCAACAGGATTTCAAAGAGTCAGATTGATGGAAGATGGGTGTCAGAGATCCCTAGGACTAGGATTGTGGATCTCAAAAGATGAGGCTTGATGGATTGATTTGATGGGTGGATCCCTAAGACTAGGATCGTGGATCCCTAAAGCTAAGAGTGATGATTGATTCTGAGAAATATGATTGCACAAGCTAGGGTAGGAGAGATAGATGCTGGATATGGATGGGGGATAATGGAGATGAAGGGAATCCATTGAAGCTTTTTGAGCAGGGAGATACTTCAAAGAGAAGTACCACCATATAGTTGAGCACTAGATTTACTATAGGACTGTTGGTTAATTGCCAAGGGTACCAAGAACATCAAGGCCTTTTCACCAACTATCCAGAGGACTGACGGACTGACTCAAAACACACAAGGATTGCCCCAGCATCACACATGAAACCCAGAGGAAACAGTGTGGAACTGACACTGGGTAACCCACAAGCAAAAAAGAAACAAATGAAAGACTTGATCAAAACTATACGCTCAGAGTGCCCCATTCGCAGCATACCATGATATGGAAGATTGTGGCAACCTCGAGGAGGGAACAAAAAGATTGCTTGGAAAAGATACGTCAAGACCCAGAAGGGAAGATTCCAAATCAAAAGAAAGCGAAAATTCAAAAGAGAATTGTTTGCCAATGAAATGGGTAGGACGAGGTACTAACGGACCAAGATCAGACATGAGAAAAACTATATCCTATAAGGATCTATCGGAGAGCACCTAAGTTGGTGGATTTGGATGAGTGATGCGTTTGGCAAGCTGAACTAAGAAGGATAACACTTTGGTGATAGGAGATCTAGCTAAAGGATGGATTGGAATAGCTAACCAAGGGTTGTGCAATGTGTGCAAGATGTTGATCAAGGAGGAACTAACACGAAAGCTGGATAGATACAATGGTACTAAGCTAAAGAGGATGTACAGGCTGACAGACCAAGATATGTTACAAATGTACAAGGTTGTTCATGTTTTAGTTTTGGTGAGATGGAGATGTTTGTGAAGGGCGAGATGTCTGTAATAGTTGATAGGCAGATAGGTAGATGGTTTTTGAAAAGCTTAAGTGAAAATGGGGTTCTTTATGTGCATTTGATAGGATACAAGCTAGGATACAAGATTTGGCATATAATACAAGTTGGAATATGGTACAAGCTTTGGACAAGATTTGGATATACAAAGTATGATACAAGGGATGATACAAGATTTACAAACTGGGGTACAAGATTTACAAGCTGAGGGACAAGATTTACAAGCTGTATAGGAGGTATTTACAAGCTTCATCATATTTTGGATATTTGGTTGGAACACCAAAAGAACAAGCAGGTGTGTTATGAGATGGTGGGTGAATGGATGAGGGATAGGCTAGTGATAGATAATGGATTAGTCTTAGTACATAAGGCGCCTGAATTACTAGGTTTTCACCAAGGTACCTATCCAAGGTGCTTGAATTGCCAAGTTTTCACCATTGGATGCTTATTTCTCTTTACTATTTTTTTGTATTTTTCAAAAGTTGGGTATACCAAGGATCTTCAAGCATAGAACTTCTTGAGATGAATGATGTTAGTAGGATCATTCAAGATTTCTCCTTCCGATGTAGATAGCTAATAGGCTCCAGAGCCAAAGGAAGCAGTGACAACATAAGGACCAAGCCAGGTAGGTTCAAACTTGCCTTTCTTTTCTCAATCATCTTGGACTTTCATATTTTCTTTGAGGACCATGTCACCCGGCTGAAAGTGTCGTGGAAACACCTTCTTGTTGAAATTCCTTTTGAGACGAGTTTGATAGACTATGAGATGATCATAGGCTTGTTGTTGCTTCTCATCTAAGAGATCTAGCTGGGTGAGCCGAGCTACTCTATATTTTTCATCTGATATTTGCCCTTGCAAAGATATGCGCAAGGAGGGAAGTTCAACCTCTATGGGTAGTACTGCTTCGACACCATAGACTAAGGAGTATGGAGTTATGCCTGTGGATGTATGGAAGGAAGTTCGATAGGCCCATAGGGCTGGATTTATTTGTAGGTGCCAATCACGGCCGGAATCATTGACAACTTTCTTTAGGATTTTGAGGAGGGTTTTGTTAGTTGCCTCTGCCTAGCCATTACCTTGTGGGAAATATGGGCTAGAAAAGCGATGATGGATGCGGAGGGAAGTGCATAATTCTTCCATGTTGAGATTTTCAAAGTTACCTCCGTGGTTGGTGAAGATGGTGGATGGGATGCCGAAGCGGCAAACAATGTGGTACAAGATGAACTTGGAGACCTGAACTCCTGTAGCTGAGACTAGGGAGACTGCTTCCAACCACTTAGTGAAATAGTCTGTAGCTGTTGTTATCCATTTATGTCCATTAGATGAGAGAGGTGTGATAGTTCCAACTAGATCAAGGCCCCAACAAGTGAAAGGCCAAGGTGGTGCAATAGGCTGCAAATCTTGTGCTAGAGTGTGCACAAGATTTGTGTGCTGCTAACATGGGAGACACTTTCTGACAAAGTCACAGGAGTCTTCTTCAATGGTAGGCCAATAGTAGCTTGCTCTGAGGATTTGTCGTGCTAGGGCAATACCACTCGTGTGGGTATTGCAAAGTCTAGAATGTACTTCTTTTAACGCCATCGCAGCCTCGTTTTGGTCTAAACATCGAGAGAGAGTATCATGATAACCCCGACGATATAGGGTATTGGCTATGATAACATAGCGGGATGATTTTCGGATGAGGTTTTGGCATTGGGTACGTGTGAGGTGAGGGGATATGATACCATCATTAAGGTAAGCGTGAATCTCATGGTACCAAGGGGATTGGGGACTAACCAAGATACAAACACGGTTTGAATCCTCATTCACATAGGTGGGTGTGAGGAGCTGCTCGACTAAAAACTCATACTGTGTAGCTGCTTGGGGAATTTCCAAGAGCGAGCCAATAGTAGCCATAGCATCCGCTGATTTGTTCTGCATTCGAGGCACTTGTGTAAACTGAAGCTTTATAAAATGCTGGGTTAGCTGATCAACTAGCTCTTTGTAGGGTAATAGATTTTCATCTTTAGTTTGATATTCATTTAGGGCTTGCTTGATGATGAGTTGAGAATTGCCAAAGATTTGTAATTCAGTAATGTTCCGTTATGTGGCTATCTTTAATCCTACTATGAGGGCCTCAGATTCAGCTATATTGTTGGTGCTAGGGAATTGTAACTTGAAGGCTTTTGGAATGTAATCTCCTTGAGGTGTGATCAACAATATTCCTGCCCCTGATCCATGAGATGTGTGTGACCCATCAAAATAAAGTTTCCATGGGGGCTGTTCTTCAATTAGGCATATATGCTCATCTGGAAATTTTGTGATCAAAGGATATGCATCTATTAGAGGTGTATCAGCGAGGTGATCTACTATAGCTTGCCCTTAGATTGCCTTTCTGTCCACATACTGGATGTCAAATTCGCTAAGGAGCATAACCCATTTGGCCAAACGGCTTGTAAGTGCTATTCTGGAGAGCATATACTTGAGAGGGTCAATCTTGGAGACTAGTTGGATGGTATGACTTAGCATGTAGTGGCGAAGCTTTTGAGTTGAGAAAACAACTGCCAAACAAGCTTTTTCCATAGGAGTATAATTGAGTTCATAACCAACTAGGGTTCTACTGATGTAGTAGATGGCTCTTTCTCTGCCATAGTCATTGAGCTGTGCTAGAAGTGCCCCTAGAGCAGTAGGCGTTGTTGATATGTACAAGATCAAGGGACGACCAGGAATTGGTGGAACCAAGATAGGGGGATTGGCGAGATACTGCTTGAGCTGATTGAAGCTGTGTTGACATAAAGGATCCCACTTGAAGTTTTCATCCTTTTTTAGTAAATTTGTAAATGGCATACACTTATCTGCAAGTTGGGAGATGAAGTGTCAAACGGATTGAAGCTTTCCTTGAAGAGTGCGAAGCTATCACAGTGTCTGGGGAGGAGGCATGTCTAAGATAGCCTTGACCTTCTTGGGGTTGATCTCTATACCTCGTTTAGAAACTATAAAGCCTAGAAGCTTGCCAGATGTGACCCCAAAGACACCCTTCTTGGGATTCAACATGAGATGATATTTGGCTAACCTATCAGAGACTTTCTCCAGGTCAGCAAGATGATCCATGAAGGTGTGAGATTTAACCAAGATATCATCCACATAATCCTCCAAAATGCTATGGATAAGATCATGGAAAACGGTTGTCATAGCTCTTTGATAGGTAGCCCTAGCATTCTTTAGGCTAAAAGGCATCATGTTGTAACAAAAGGTTCCCCAAGTGGTAGTGAATGTTGTCTTATGTTGATCCTCTTTTGCAATCTTGATTTGATTGTACCCAAAAAATCCATCCATGAGGGACAAAATTTCATGTTCAGCTATAAGAGCTACAATCATATCTATGTTTGGCAAGGAAAAATCATCCTTTGGACAAGCTTTGTTAAGATCTCTGAAATCAGTGCAGATTTTGATGTCACCGGAAGGTTTAGTGATGGGGACCATGTTGGAGATCCACTCTATAACCTTATCAACTAACATTCTTTCTAATTCAGCTTTGACTAGTAAGGCCACCTTGGGGTGCATTTTTCTAAGCTTTTGTCTGTCGGGCTTGATCTTTGGATCGACTGTAAGATGATGAACTACAAGCTTTGGACCAAGTCCTAGCATGTCCAGATATGACCATGAAAATTGACCAATGTTCTCTCTTAAGACCTTAAAGAGGAGATCAGCTTGGTCTTGCGATAGGGATGCAACAATTTGAACAAGTCTGGGAATCTCTGAAGAACCGATGTTGACTTCTCTACTATCCTCAATTAGAATAGAAGACACCTCTAGTCGATTATCTTGAGGAGGCAATGCTAAATCGTCATTTTCTGCTTGTGACTTTGGATTTTCTTGCTGAGGGGTTCTCTTCCCTGCCTTAGCTAGTCTTAGAGTCACCTTAGTTCCAGTTTTGGGTGTATTGGAACTAGGTTGGGGATTTTCTCCAAAATACCCCTTGGGATCTAACTTATAGATATAGTTAGAATCTGGCTTTGTTTTCTTGTGAGGTGTTTCAGCTCCCATGAATCTCAGAAGTGCTTCCTTTGATGTGAACTCATCAATGTGTATGATGCTTGGTTGGTCCCAATCTATGAGTTGTGGATGGGCAAGTGGTAGGTCAATGAAATGGATGGATAGTTCTTGGAGAATAGAGTCTTCGAGGAAGATTTGGTCTGGGATATCGTCGTAGGCTCTCTTTTCAACTTCCTCAGGAATGTCTTCGATTTCAACAAGGTCGTGATGAATGTTTGAAAAAGCATGACCGTTCTCATTGGTGCCTCTAGTTGTGGGTATGCCAAAGCCAGGACCTGACTTCGTTTCCCACTTGTGTGCTTCGATGGGGCACTACATGCCTCTTTCTTCTGGTCGTAGACCACCACCTTGATAGTTCCATTTGTCAGTATTGAGCTTATGTTCTTGGAGATACTTCTGGCTGAAGTGATCAAGGCATGCTTGATTTCTTGGAAGTGCATCCTTATGTAACCAATTATTGATATCTGGAATGAGCTCCTCATGAAGAGGGATTTTTGAGGATACAAAGGTTGTTGGGCCAAACAGTTTGTATCGAGGAGGTGGAATCTCCTTAGCTTTGTGATATGTCGATCGTCCATGGGTGTGTGGATCAAGTGGGAGTGCCTCAACAGCAAATGCATCTGACAGACTATACTCTCCATAGCCTTTGTTATTGATCTTTACAGTAGATAGGGTGGATGTGAGGATGGTTTCTGAGTCATTACAAGTGTGGGATGAGTTGGTAATGGCTGTGCTGATATCAATTCCAGGGCAATGGTTTGCATATGAAGCTTCAACTGCATTGCAGTAAGCAAAGGGTTCTGGATTGGCATGGATGGTTACCTCAGTGCTTTGATGCAGAAATTTGATGCACTGATGGTAAGTGGATGCAACGGCTTTCATGGCATGAATCCATGGGTGACCAAGGAGGATGTTGAATGGTAGGTTTAGATCAATAACATGGTAGAGTGTTTCTTGGATGACTGGCCCAACCTTGATTGGCAGCAAAATAGTTCCTTCTGTGGTTCTTTCCAAGTTGTCATAAGCTTTGATGGTGATAACTTCACTGATGATATCTACCTCAGTATACCCAGCTTGTTTTATGAATTTTAGGGTGAAAATATTCAAGGTTGATCCATTATCTATCATTACTCTTTTCATGGAAAAATTGGATACCATGATGGCTATGCGAAGTGGAAGGGTGTGGTCTGGTTCGACCACAGGTATGTTGGTGGGTTTGAAAGATAGGGCACATGAGGAGGATAGGTGTCCAACGAGATTATGAAAATCAGCAGCGTTGATATCTGAAGGGACATGGGATTCTATGAGAGCACTGTCAAGGATGTTTATGTACACAAGATTAGTGCAGAGAAGGTCTAAAATGGAGATTTGGGCTGGCATGTTCCTAAGGTGTTCCAAGATATTGTACTAGCTTTTTGATGGAGCTGATGGTGCTGGTGAAAAGGGTGGGCCTGCGATGTTAAATTGCGCTCTTCGAGTGGTGACTGCACACTCATTATTTGGTCCTTGGATATTGATAACATTGATAGAAGGCTCTTTCTCGGATATACAACCTATGAGGCCACCATAGTCTATGTAGGATGAAGTGTGGTCATTGTTCTTCCCATGCTGTTGGTTTGGTTGGTGATGGTTGGTGTTGTTGTTGTTGGTTTGGATAGGTGCTTTTCCAGGATTTTGGTTATTGTGAGGAGGAAAATCATTTTGATAGATCTGTAAGCTTGCATTGGGAGAGGTTTGTGCTCCAACTGTGATTTCTTTTCGATCAATGAGGTCCTGCACATAATCTTTCAGTTTCATGCATCTGAGGGTAGTGTGACCTTTTACCCTATGAAATTTGCAGTACTCATTATCTTTGTACCATGCAACTTTGGATTGGCTTCAGTCGATTTGCTAGGTAGGAGGAAATTTGATGAGGTTTTCCTTGACTAATTTCTCAAAAATGACATCCAATGGCTCACCAAGGGGTGTATAATTTCTAGGTGCAGGTTGGAATCTAGGCTTTTGCCCTGTAGCTACATTGATAGCATTAGCTTGATTGCTAGACCCTCGAAAGTTGGGTCTTGGATTGTGGTTTTGATAGCTTTGGTTATTATGCTATTGGTAGTTGATATCTTATTGATTTTTTGGTTGATATGGTGGGTTGGACTGGTTTTGAGAAAGATCAACAATATTCACATGTCTGGTGTCAGTGACGCCATCTGTTGCAACGTGCTTGTTTTTGTTCCAATACCTAGACTTGTCATTGGAATGTGATTGATTTTGGTTGGCCTCCTTGTAAATCTTGACCACACCATCTTTAATGAGTCCTTGCTCAAGGATCATTCCTTTCTCTTTGATATCTTTGTAGGTATGCAAACAGTTCATGGTCATGTGGTGAGCCAAGCTGGGATGGGCATTATCAATAAACATTTTCACCAAATGGCGCTCTTGCAAGGTGCAAGATATGCGGGTGGTAAGGGTTTGCCATCTTTGCAGATATTCAGGAAGGCTTTCTCCACCTTTTTGCTTAGTGTGGACAAGATCAATTACTGATAGCTCTGTTTCAACAAGAAGGGCATATTGGGCTACAAATGCCTCAAATAATTCAGCAAAAATTTTAATTGTGCCATAGGGGATTTTATAAAACCATTCAAGAGATGGTCTGGCCAAGCTTTTGGGAAAGAGATGCAAGAGGAAGACGTCACCGTATGCCACTTCTTGGCAGTGCATGTAAAATTCTTTGATATGTTTGACAGGGTCTCCTTTTTCTCTGAATTTGTCAAACTTGGGTATCTCAAAGTGTTTGGGAAATGGTGTCATGGTAATGGCTCTGTCAAATGGGTAAGGACACACATTCTCAAACTTGAAGGTTTTTGGATCATTTTTCTCTTGGATGTTCTTCAAAGCTATCTTCATGGTTTCCCATTCTGAATTAATGGGTGATGGTTGGGGTGCCCCCAATGTAGGAGTGCCCTGAGGTAGGTATGTGCTAGATGGGGCAATGGAATATGGATTTCTTTGAGGTATGGGCTAGTAGGGATTGTACATGGCTTGGGCAACTGAATGGTGGATGATGGGTTGCTGAGGTGGAGGGGGCACATATCGCTGCATGTGTTGTGAGGCTTGCT
The DNA here is from genome assembly GCA_028749045.1 of Cupressus sempervirens. Lineage (NCBI taxonomy): Eukaryota > Viridiplantae > Streptophyta > Pinopsida > Cupressales > Cupressaceae > Cupressus > Cupressus sempervirens. The sequence goes on along the minus strand of CM053790.1, from coordinate 293,123,471 downwards.
GCTGATATTGGATTTGAGGTTGGGACTGAGGAACATAAGCTGGCTATGGGATAAATGGATTGCTTTGTGGAGGTAAGGTATAAGATGCTTGTGAAGCTTGGGGGAAGGATCAGGGTGCTTGTGGAACTTGACTTTGGATTTGAGGAGTTTGACCAATATATGTGGGCTGTGCCCCCATCTGGGAAGGTGTCTGCATGGCAAAAGAGGCCAAGTAATTGGTGGTTGGTGGTGGTGGATTTCTTCCTAGAAGTGGCATAGAAAAATAGTTGGTAATAGGAGGTAATGGATTAGTTGGTGGTGGAGGTGGTGGGAATTGAAAGCTTGGGAATGGAACTGATGGGGTTTGATAGCTTGGTGGTTGGATTTGAAAGCTTGGTAGAGTGGTGGCAGGAGCTTGGGTTACTTGAGAGCTTGGCAAAACATTGGTAGTAGCTTGTGGGGTTTGATAGCTTTGTGGAGTGAGGGTAGTAGCTTGTGGATTTGTGGTTGATGGAACTGAGCTCCAAGGACCAAGTGGAAATGATGGAATTATGTTCTGGGCTAAGGTAAACAAGCTGGGGGTGATGAAAGGTTGATTACTTGACCCTATGGGTGGCATCCCAGTTGTATATTGCTGAGGTTGGCCAAAGATACTAGCACTAATTTGGGAGATGGGTGGATTTGGAAGGCGAGGTTGGAGAGCAGCAGCAACAATAGTGAAGGGAGTGAATGATGAGGTGTTTTGGGTGAAGGGGGTTTGGGATGGAGTGGTATGAACCAATGGTGGAGTGGTGGTGGCTGGATTGGTTTGCGGAAGGGAGATTTCAACTTGGGTGGAGGATGGTATGTTTGGGTCTGTTGGATCATATGGGGTGGGTTGAGGCTCTTCTTTTGGCACATATTGAGGATGATTTGAATCATAAGAGCCCATGGGTGGTGGGAGTTGTCCAAACAATGCGTGAGATGGATCTGATAAGGGGGGAGGTCTTCCAAAGTCGAAGGCTCCAATGTTGTCCCTTCAAAAGTCAGCCATGATTGTTTCTTTGTTCTTGTCTATAATGGCATTCACCAATACTACATTTCCTGGTTGGTTCATGAAAGCTTCAATGTCAGTAGGTGATGGTATAGTGTTCTCTGGGCTGAAGGATGGTTGAGTGCTCAAGGGGAGCAAAGCTATTTGATCCAAATGATAGGGCTCCATTGTTTCCTTCTTCTTATTGGCTAAGCGAGTGACTGGTGGCATGAAAATGTAGAATGTTCCTAGGGATGAGATGCAACAATGCTGATGGATGCAAAAGGGGAAGGCTTTTCTATGCAAGTGATTTTCTAGGTTGAGGCAAAGCTATATGACAAAACTTAAGGAGGATTGGGTTGGGAATTCTAACTTCAAAGATATGTTGCCAAAGTATGAAAGGTCTGCTTTCCTATGTGCAAGCTTGGTGGTGATTGTGTCAACTTAAGGATAGACTGATGATCCTTTAGGAAAAACACGAGATTGACCACTTGTGGATCCCAACCTTTAGGTCAAGGTGATGAGGGATAACAAGTGACAAAGCTAGATTACCCTATACAAAGCTCTATCAAAGGGATAACCTTGGTGAGATTGGTGGATTTGGAAGATGTTAGGAATGGCAAACTTTTGGCAAGGTGACAACAATTTTGAAGGCTTGGATGTGAAGTTTTTGGATTGTTGGCTAGATGGTTTAGAACTAAATGAGATGGATGAGCTAAAATGCTTAAGGGGATGACCAAGGATGGCTGGCTTACCTACAAGGATGACTCTAAAGTGAAGCTTATGCAAGAAGATGTGGAGAAACAAGGGGGTCTAATCATAGAAATCATGCCTAGTTGGTAAGGCATAAGCAGGGTTAACTCCTGGATGTTGGTTAAGTTGGATAGTGCGATCTAACCAGGCGTCTTGAAGGGCTTCGTTGGCAGCTTTGTCCTCTGCTTTGTGGAGTTTGGCAATTCGAGGGCTTGGTGTTATTTTCTTTCTCTTGGCTGAAAGTTCTTGGTATGCCTGAGATGACTTGAGTTTGGCTTTGTGAAACTTCTATTTGGGTTTGGGTTGTTCTGACATCAATTCCTGAATCTGCTTGGCTTTGAGAGATCTCAATTGTTTTGCTTCAACTTGTTCAACTTCTGAAACAGGCAGTGACTATGCTAAGTGTGCCCTAAGCTAGGATTGACCAAGTTTGGCAAACATTCATTCAATAAGTAAAAGATCAAGCAATAGATAGAAACAACCAGATAAAAGTTTTGATTCCCAGAATGTGATACTTGCGCCAAGGAGTGTGTATGTTTTACAAATGTTTCGATCAGTCACTTCAAACACATTAACACCCTAGATGGTTGTCTGCAAGGTTGACAGTTGGTTTAGCTAGGGAGTCCTCGATATACCTAAGGTACGTGAGGCCCAAATCCGTAGATGAAACCAAAAAGATGTCACATAGCCAAGAGGAGCGGTAACCCACTTCTCCTCTTTCACTTCTCAAGGGTATAAAGTTCCTTGAGGCTTAGCCTGAGTGACAAGATTTTGATTCCAAGAGAGGTGTCTTTGGATTCACCTCCCAATCTTTATACTCCGTCGGAACGCTGGAGTCGAGGTCGTCCAAGGGGTGATGAAATCCCTAAGCAGGCCTCCTAAAAAGAAACAAGGTTTTGGATCCTAGTCTTATGCACCCAAGATAGCCTCGAAAGATGATAAGGGGAGAGAAGATTTGGATGACCTTGGGCTAAAAGACAAAGTTCTTTTCCAATTGACGCTTAAGTTTTCTGATCTAGACTTTGCAAGCACTCATGTTTAAGATACAATGTTTATTCCAACTTTGAAGCATTCAACAAAAGTAAAATCGACCGAAGAATGCAAATAAGAAGAAGAGTTAGGGTCAACAAGAAAGTAAACCCATGCGCTTGGAGGCCCTCCACGTCAAGTATCGATTAATTTCCTTTAAGACATTCAAGAGTTGGTGTGATTTTGTTTTAAGCCCAAAATAAAGATGTGTGAAACTCGATTGTCAAGCACGCGCTTGGAGGCCCTCCACGTTAAGAGTTGTTCAATTATTATGCCCAAATGAAATGTTAGCTAGACTAATGCTCATTCAAGAGATTTTTGAACTTAGATAAACTACTAAAAACTCAAGTAAGTGGAGTTTGATTTGCGTGGAGCATTTAACACCCTCTTAAGTAGACCCATCCCCATAGATGGCGCTGAGATTGCAACCAATGGTTAAATTGATGGGTGATTAAAGAGGGTGAGTCCAACTACAAACTCACTCAAAGTGTCTTTAATTAGTTTTTATAACTTAAGAAATTTTTAAAATGTGGAGTTAGGTTTTTTTATGCCCAAAAATTGAAGTGTGAGATATTGCAATGGTTAATTGATCTTTTGCATTCAAGATTGAGTTTGTTTGTTTTAAGCATGCATTCCAAGAAAGATTGATTTTAATCCATGGCATTCAAGATTGTGTTTGAGCAACATTCATTCAAAGAAAAATGTGTTTAAGCATGCAAGTTCATTTTTCAAGCACATTAAACCATGTAAGGAGAACCTGCAAGAAACATGATTAGTGGTTTCATAGATGCTCCAACCTGCAAAGCTACAAAAGTCAATTTGATTAGTAACCCAAAAATCTCAAAATTTTGAAGCTTAACTATGAGAAAAATAAAATCAACTTTTTTTGTTCTTTTTCCTAAGTGTAAAAATGTTTAGAAAAACCTCTACTCTATAGAACCACCAAAAGTTAAAATTTGATTTATACTCTTTTTAAAAAAAAATAAAAAATAAAAAATAAAAAGTGCAAAAACAAAGATGTTAAAATAGAAATGCAACAATAACAAGCAGAGATGACAGTTCATCAAGCGGAGATGCCAAACTGTAGAGACGTCAATTTGCGAAGATGACAGAGAAAGAGGCAGAGACGACAGTTTAGTTTGGCAGAGTAGAAAATAGGAAACTAGGCAGAGACACTGAACTGCGGAGACGACAGTTCAGTTTGGCAGCAGCAGAGACAACAGAAGATTAGAGGTGACGACAAAGATGACAGAGTATCTGGCAGAGATGACAGTTTGCAGGCGCAGACGCCAATCTGCGAAGGAGACGATAGTTGAGGTTACGGAGACGATAGTTTGGTGGCGACATAGCCAACAGTAGACCAGGCGGAGATGCCAAACTTCGCAGATGACGGTTGAGGTTGTGGAGATGACAGTTTACGAGACGCAGATGATAGTTCACCAGGCGCAGACGCCAATCTATGGAGACGTTGAATTGTGGAGATGACACTACATGAACAAAACTGAAATGCACAAGTTTTTTCAAAAAAATTTATTTATTTTGATTATTTTTGGGTTTTAGAGGGTATGTCTTCTTCCTAAATGCGCCCTTCAACCTGCAAAAATAAGGAAAACACCCTACAACCCACTCAAAAAACAACAAGTATTAGAGGGTTAGTTTATAAAAGTAACATATAGATTGAAATGGATGATAAATGACCCATAGTGGGGTCCCATCGGGCGTGCCAAAATGTATATGCTACTTTAGTATGCTAGAAACACTAATTTAATAAAAACAAAAGCATTAACATTAACTAAATCAACATAACATATAAGATAGACAAAGAGAAGCCACTCAAATGAGAATGTGAGCCATTAAGGGGCTCTCTCAATGAGGTTGTTTTCTTGATTTGGGGATGAGTCTAATTTGGATATAAATTTAGGATGTGTGCTCAAGGTTCTCAAACTAGCTTCAATAGATTCTTAGTATTTGGGTGTGGGTGTATGGAAAAGTATGAATTTAGGCTTCTCAAAAGGGCATTATAACTTAACTCAAAGATTGTGTTGAAATGGCTTGAGAAGGGATTCAATTTATAGGCTAAGGGCTTGAGGGTTTGAGGGCTAAGATGCAAGGATGGATAAATGATTAAGGAGGGCTAGGATTGCATGAGAGGAGAGCACATGGATTGTGCTTCCTTACAGCCAATCAAGGAGTGACACATGTCACAGGGTGAGTGGATGGAGGAAAGGGCAAGGATGAGTCAACAAAGGAGGTTCAAGGGATAATATTTTCATAAAGATCCTTCATAAATGGCTTGTAAGAACAATGAATGGGCTTGTAAGAGTCTTTATGGCCTTTGTAAGAGTATTCATGGTTGGGTGGTTGGAATATTTTGGAGGGAGTTGGGATTGTTGACTTTGCTTGGCTTAGGAAAGTCTTAAGCTTGCTTAGGGAATGTGAGAAGGTTAGGGGGGGATTAGAGGTGATTTAGGATTAGATTAGGGATGTTAGAGACATGCAAGTGGATGGCTTTTAGTGAAGGTGGGTGAGTTAGTAGCTAAGCTTGGTTAGTATGGGTGGATGGGGTGGATTAGGTTAAGAAGGGGGTTTAGGGATAGGCTTAGGGTTAGGATAAATAAAGTTTATTTACCTCATAGGTTTGGGTTGAGGAGATATTTATTAAAACATTTTTAATAAATATGAAGATTAATATTTAACCTTAGTTAAATATTTTGAGTTGGGATTAGGGGTAGAAAATGATGGGATTAGCCTTTAATCGAAATTAAAGAAGGATTAGAAGTTTTTGGAAGAAGTTAATGATCTTAAAGAAATTGGCCAAGTTTTGGGCAAAAAATTAATTAATTATTTATTTTGAGATTTTTAGTCAATTTATTAATTAAACAATTAATAAATAAAGAAATAATGTTGAAATAAGATTTAAACATTTTTGGGAGGGATTCTTTAATTAAATATTTTTAATTAAGACAAAGGGATTTAATGGCATAAAAATAAATAAATAAAATAAATAAATAATTAATTAATAAATGATGATGTCATCAGAGATTTTTCAGAAAATAAAAATACTTTATTTTCTAAGGGATTTTAGGTGTCTACACACTCGACTGCGTGGAACCTAAATGGTCCACTCCCACCACGCTGAGGAGATAGTCTCAAGTCTCAAATAGGATATCAAAACACAAAACACAAGTACTCTCTAGGTCCAAGAAATCCTAAAATTATACTAACTCAAAGGTTCCAACATATATCGACATCTAGACCCAGAGGCACACAAAGACACATAGGAATCTACTATATAAGCGGGCAAGTGTCATTGCACAAATCACGTTCAAAGTTACCCGAGCAATCCCTTAGGAATTTTGGGTCCCTAGTGATCCCTACGGCCACTAGTATCCTCTCATACTAACGAGGCATAATACAGAATGCAAGGTTATAACCAAGCATTCTCTCAACTCCCATCCTAGTTTGTACTAGCACTCAAGGCATGGGTGAGAACATACAATTAATCTTGTTAGGTTCATTTTACTTTCATTTAGTGTAAATGTTATCACTTATTAAAACAACTTACAATGAGTTACCCTGACAGCCACTTAGGGCCCCAACTCCCATTGCAAGTCACTTCCTAACACTACATATAGATTACCTACCCTGAGCTTATGAATCAAAAATCACAGAATCATAGTAAAATCACCTTAGTCATATACACAAGTGACAGGAAAGCATCAAAAGATAATCATAATAATCACATCAGTTCTCCATGAGCAACCGAAAAGCATCAAATGATAAATCACAATATCCATCGGTTCTCCAACAAGCAACCAAAAAGTATCCCACAATATCCATTGGTTCTCAATGAGCAACCAGAAAACATCCCAAAATAATACTGATCAAAGACTCTGAAATGGTCAAGTCAAACATGTCACAACATGACATCATCAAGAACATAGCAAACACTTCAGTCCTCTCAAAGCGACTAGAAAGAAAATCAAATATAACTGATCGATGACTCAAAAATGGTTAAGTTAGATAACCCATAACATAAATCTCGCTATCCCACAAGGTAGTGAAAAACAATAATCAACAATATAAACACACTCAACATAGAGCATATCAACACATACATGGTTGAGCAAAAATAATCAAGATCGATATCAACATCAGCATGACATCACAAACATATAACCCCCGAGCCCCTGGTAATAACCTAAATTGGTCAATGCTAAATCAACCCCAAAACCCCACAAGCATAGACAGTACAAAACAATACAGTTCCATAGTTTGGATTTGATTTCAAATACACAATAGGGTTAAAAGTAAAGTTTCAGTTTGCATTTCAATGTACATTCCAAGTGTATAGGATTCTTAGTATTACTCTTATAATAAACCTATATATTTGTTTGAATAAAAATTAAGGTTTTAACCCCATAATACTTGAAATCAATCTTTCTAAAGTTAACTAAGAGTAAATGTTTGAATCACTTAAATCATTAAGATTATAGTTACTGATCTCTCAATGAATTAATTCTGATTTTATTACAAATCATTATCATTATAGAATGAATCCATTTCCATTAAATACTCCCCTCTAATTTGATCTCAATCAAATTCCATTTATTTAAATTGATTCATTACAATACTTCAATTATTAACTAATCTTAATTAATTAATAATTATATAAAACTAATTATACTATCATTCATTAATAAATTATTAAACTTAACAATTATTAATAAATAATAAACTCATTAATAATAATAATTAAAATTATCAATAATCAATTTAGAACTTTTAATAAACTCATTAAATTAATATTTAACTAAATTTAAACATAATTAAAATATATTAATAAATTAATTATTAATGACAAACATATTAATAAAAAATATTTTAAAATAATATAATAATTAAAAACTTATTAAAAATTAAATTTAATATTAATTTAAAACTTAATTATAAAATTTTTAAAAATAAATTTAAAAACTTTTCTTAAAAAAAAACTATGCGCTTATAAAGGCTCGCGCGACCTTGCCTTAAAAGGCAGTTGCCGTGGTAGCACTGCTGCTGCAGTAGTAGCAACATACTACCTTTACGGCAATACCTGTTGCTACAACAACAGCTGTAGCTGTCGTGTAGCACCAATAATATCGTAGGGAAGATAAGGGGGTAGGGGTGGGTAAAACCCACCCCTCCCTAATGTTTTTTTAAATTTTTTTTTTATTTTAAAATTTCATTTTATATATAATTCATTTTTCACCAAACAATTACACCCTCCTACATGTGATAAAAAGATTTTATATATATATATATATATATATATATATATATATATATATATATATATATATATATATATATATATATATATATATATATATATATATATATATATATATATATATATATATATATATATATATATATATATATATATATATATATATATATATATATATATATATATGTATGTATTTTTTAGCATCCCTCTACTTCATTAACTCTTCTCACATTTTTTGTACCAAAATTAGATTAATAGGTCTTTGCTTTTGTCTAAAAGATTTGGCACCTTCTTTTAGTAGATTCCATACTAAAATAATTCCTCTCTATAGGCCTTTAGGTCATCATAAGACCAAGAAAACATGTGTATATTTTCTCAATAAATCAATTAGGACCTTTCTCACTTTGGGAGATAATATCTTACCAATATATATCATTTTTGGTTCATCCTTAGTCTTAAGATTGATCTCCTCTTGATCCTTAGCATCATATTCCTTTATGTTCAGCTTGGATATATCCTGGTTATCAAAGATAGTTTCCAAGACCACTAATCCTTTGGGAATCTTGTTTGTTTTAAGCTGAACCACTTCATTTCCAAAAATAGTCTCCTTGCTTTTTTTTTTTTCAACCAATACAACACAATCAATTTATTGACCCCGGGATCGATCCTCACAATTTAGGAATCTCAAAATGTCTCTATCATCTTCAAAAACTTGCTAGTTCTTAATGTTATCAGGGATAGATGGTCTAGTATGCATTTTTAATTTTAATATGCTAGCAAATATGACATCATTAGGCTCTAGAGCAATTTTTTCTAATAGATCAACCATCTTGTTGTTTCTTCTTTCCATCTAGGCTATCCCAAATGCATCAAATTTCTCTATCATATCCCATACAACATTTCTATATTGATTTAAACTTGTATTCTTAGAAACATAGACTAATTTTACATGAGAAACAACCAATTTAGAATCATTGATTACATATAAACACTTAATTCCATGTTTATAAGCTAATATTAAACCTAATAGAAAAGCTTCATATTGTGCAATATTATTGGTACATGGAAAACTCAAGGTAAAAGAAAACTTATAAGTAATCCCATAAGGATAAAAGAAAGAATACTTTCCTCGGATCCATCTTTACAGCATGCTCCATCAACATACACAGTCCTTAAGTCTCCTTTCTTTGACTTTATATCAACCTCTATTGCAATAGGTGGTTTAGAAAATTCCTTCTCTAAAGAAATTCGGCCCTAAATGCATTAATATCAGTTTCTACAAAACATTCCATCTCATCATCAACATTTTTTCCAATCATATAAACACTTTTTGGTTCTCAATTAATTTGTACCAATTTATCATTAATGTGAAAAGTTGCATGAGACAAGTCACACTGAAGGCTTCCACCCATTGATGCACTCTATTTTCTAGATAGTAGCATACCATACTAAGGTGGGATGTCCACAACTAAAACACTCATTGCTAGCTCTTTTTCAGGATAGGTAGACAATCTGTAAGGCAATGCACTTATTGTCCCTATAACATCTTTTCTTTGACCTATAGCACAACACCTACCTTAGGTAGTGTCTACCTTTAATCCTAATTTCTCCATGACCTCAAAAGGAATTACTATATTCAATGAACCATAGTCTATCATACATTTTTAGGTGTCTTTCCATTTATAGTAATGCTTAAAAAAAGTGGATCAATATTCCCCAAGCACTAATTCACTTTATCATCTAAGTACATAGGCAAGATTAGGGACACAAAACCCTCCACTTCTATTGTTTCTTTCTTTCCCTTAGAAGATTCACTTGAATTATAATTAAGGTCAACATTGTCCTTAACACTCCCAACCCATGCTATGGATTTTATCCTTATGTTTTGGGATTCTTAACAACTCCAAGAGTGGAACCTTCACTCTAATCTTTGATAACATAGATAACATATCAAGAGGAGAAGTAGGAGGAGCTTCTATTGACATACCTTTTACCTCCTTCTCCTTTTCAATAACATCAATAGCACTATGATTTTTTTGTTTTTCATTCCCAGCAGTTGCATTAGATGACTTTTCTTCTCCCTTTTTCCTATCACTGTTTTGAGCCATAGGAACTTTTGAAGCATTGGATTTCTTGGGTTCCCACCTCTTTTTCACATTCTTAATCTTGATATCATAAGCATCATTAGGCTTGCTTGTGTTATTCTCTTTATGATCTATTTCCTTGACAAAGATATTGGCTTCTTTACCGCTATCGTTTCTAGGTGACACACCTCTAGTTTTCTCTTGTGCTACCATGTTAGCAGTACTCCTATGAATTTCTTCCCTAGAATGTCTTCTTAAAACCACTTAGTCTTTTGAAGACATCATATTATGAGTTATATCATCTACTTCATCTCATCTAAGAAGACTACATCATTATCAACATCATCACAATCAGATATATCATCATAGTAAGATTCAACCATGTTACACCTTATATCATCAATATAATTTTCCTAGTTAGATTGCTCATAATATTCACTTATTTGCAACAACATATTCCTCTGATGAATTGGGTAATTAACATAGCATGCATCATTGGGATTGCACAGGATTGGGGTTGATCTTTTCATTTGTGTTCCTAGGAGGAGGAGGAACAAGCTTACCATCCTTCCATTAGGTGTTGTAAGGATAGTTTTGAAGCCTGTTTTATCCATTAAAATTCCCTTGGAACTAAGGTCAATCTATGGAATGACCTCTATCATTTCTATTTGTAGGACCCTTGAGATCCTTGATGGCACTAAGAACTTTATCCATCTTATCTTCTTCCTTCTTTTTGGTCCTTGTAGGCTTATGATCATCTCTCTTGCTACCCTTACTCCCAAATAATTTGGGGTCATCTCTTTTATTCCCCAACTTACCATAGATCCTCATATTATTTTCAATGTTTACTACAATCCTAAAAGCCTCTCTGAGGGTTCTTGGTTCATTATCTATTAACTACTATCATAGCTTACCATCAAAAGCATTAAAATATGTGGAAAGACAAATGTTATCATCAGGCCTCATAACATGAAGCAATTTGTACATTCCCTTTTGAAATCTACCATTAAACTCTTGGACACATTCATTCTAGAGTGTTTTAATATTATTGATTTTTTTCAATATATAGTTGACATTATGTTTATCACCATACTACTTCTTAAAGCAATCCCTTGACTCTCTCCATAAAGATATGGATCTCTTAGGAAATCTCTTAAGCCATTCCCTTGTGTCCTCAGTCAATGAATATATGAACAATATCATAATTATGTCTTCATGCTCATTCTAAAAAATCTCAAATGATCTTCATGAAAAACACCATTCTTCCTGGACAATATATTCAATTTATTCCTCAATTCTTATGCAATAACATTTGTATATCTAGCCCTACTTCAAGAAGACCCCATCGCCCTGACCTCCAAGACCCCTGGTCCTATCTCGCCCTATTCCCTGCCTAAGGAGAAGACTGTGGAAAAAAGTGGGGAGGTGATAACAAAGGATAGGAGGAGGGCTTGGAGGAATTTTAACATGGATACTACTAGGTTGGGAATTGTCAGAGAGCCAATGAACATCCAGGTGATGGAGGACCTCGACATCATAACCCATTATGATGAGTTCATCGACCCTGCTCTTCTGGTCTTGTCTAATAACACGCAGGAATTTGACTTTGACCTTCTGAACAACATGAAGAACGGCTTGATAGATAACTTTTGATCTATCAAATCGTTGTTTTAGGAAATCGAGGCTCTAGTGAGGAGGTGATATCAAATGGTTGTTTCAAGAAATCGAGGCTCTAAAGGAAAATATTATCTAGGATAGCAGGAAGAGCCCTCGCAGAGTCTAGGAGAACACTGGAAGGATGAATGACTAGGATGACAACCAGAAGCACTGCAGCGGCTAGGACTTCAAAAATGATCAGGAGGATAGATTTTCCCAAGTTGAATAGAAAGTCCAGAGGTTAGACAAAATCATAAAGTAGAACAAGACCTACTTCAGGAAGACCCCATTGCCCTAACCTCCGAGACCCTTGGTCCTATCTCACCCTCTTCCCTGCCTGAGGAGAAGACTATGGAAAAAAGTGGGGAGGTGATAACAAAGGATAGGAGGAGGGCTTGGAGAAATTTTAGCATGGATACTGCTAGGTTGGGAATTATCAAAGAGCCAATAAACATCTAGGTGATGGAGGACCTTGATGACATAACCCATTATGATGAGCTCATTGACCCCGCTCTTCTGGTATTGTCTGATAACATGTGAGAATCTAGCTTTGACCTTCTAAACAATGCAAAGAACAACTTGATAGATAACTTTTGATCTATCAAATGGTTGTTTCAAGAAATCGAGGCTCTAAAGGAAAATATTATCCAAGATAGCAGACAGAGCCCTCGTAGAGTACAGGAGAACACCAGAAGGATGAATGACCAAGATGACAGCCAGAAGCACTACAGCGGCTAGGACTCTAGAAATGATCAGGAGGATAGATTTTCCCAGGTTGAAAAAAAAGTCTAGAGGTTAGACAACATCATCTAGATTCTAACTAATCAAATTGTGGACACTTTGCACACTTTGAATGAGAACATTGTCAGCTTAGGGGATACTCTTATGAGAATTGGTGTCAGGGGGAACATGGGGAAGCTGACTAGCCAAAACATTGGTAAGGAAGAGGCCGATCTGAATGCTAATAGGGACCAGGTGGATCATTAGACCAGGAGGAAGCCCGGAACATCAGCCAGGAAGGAACAGATAGCCAAAAGGATAATGAAGCTGCAAAAACCTTGCAGGATCTAGATAAGGAGAACCATTAGGTTTGGTTTTCCTTGTTGATCTGGCAGTTGGCTTTTGCCTCCTGGCCTCTAGCCTTTTGTTTCTTTTTGGTTGTTGGATATTGTTTCATGTTTTGTTGGACTTTATTGTCTTAACTTTTATGCTATAAAACTTTCGGGTTTCAGGTCCCTATAAAACTTGTTTTTCTTAATCAAAAACATTTGGATATCTAGGACTATCATTAAAACATAATTTCCTATATCCCTCTAACTGTATTGGCCTTCTTTGTATTCCCACCCCAGTATTACCACTAGGGAAAAATGTGTTATTAGTACTAATATTTAAGGCTATCTTAACATTAGCATCCACTTTTGGAGAAGATGAAGAAGGAATATCAAATGTAATAGTCTTATTTGCAGTAGTATTTGACATGGAACCTGAAGATATACCTATTTGAGGAGTAGTTGTTGCCTAGATATTGGAAGTAGTCATGAGAAATTAGATATTCCTCCTCATTGTAGAAATATCAACATAATTATCTACTCTCTCTAATTCCTTTGTTGAATCCTCCCTCTCTTTCCTTTTCTTCTCCAATTCTATTTCAGAGGCTAACAATGTAACTTGAGCCTTTTTCATTTTCACGGGCTCATTGATTGTAATGCTAGTCAACTTTTTCTTGCCTTTGTCCTTATCAATGATGGAGGATCCTACATTTTTATCTTCATGAGTTTCAATTAGTGTAGATTTACAACTTTCCTTTTGTCTAATAACAGGGCATTCATTCTCAAATTCTTGGTCGCTCAACAAGTGTTCTCGCTTCTTCTTAAGATCAACAATGTCATCCAACATTATTGGTTTAAAAGGAGCAATAGCTCTCTTATTTTCTCTTTCAGAGCAATAATGCTTCTAAGTAAAATTTACATTTCCTTTATTAATTTTATGATTTCTTCCTCTCTGTCCTTCTAGAGACGTTTATCTATTGCTAATTTCTCAACAAGTTGCATTCTCAATATTCCCAAATTATTTATGTCTAGCCCAACACCTTCAAAACCGGAAGTCATATCTATATCCATGAGATTCTCATGAAGCAAAAGGATATGTCCCAACTTCATTTGAGGAGGATTTGAAAGAATAGGAGCTTGATTGGTGTGGAAAAAATATTATTTCTCCTTTTTTCTATATTCAATGGTTCCTTATGTACCACCTTCTCTTGACATATAACCTTAGGAGTATCATAGAAATTATCTTTAGAAAGCTCACTAGTCAACCTAGAGCTTTTATATGATGGCTCTTTCTCACTAAGAGAAAGATGTGATTGCTTACTTGATTGTAGCATGTTCCTAAAGATCTAGTATACTTGATGATTCATTTCTCTTTATTGACCTAGCCTCCCTTCCTCTTGGAGGAAGCTCCCATTGAAGACTTACTTATCCATTCTTTCTAACAAAATCTTGTGTATTCTTCTTTCTATCCATAGTGTAGAACTAAAATGACACTAGTCCTCTAACTTCTTGAGTCATCACCCACCACTTATGGGAATTATGACCTTACAATAGACAAACCTTGAGAGCTATTAAGTAATCTATCATAAGACACACGATATTCACTTTTACTAAACAAAAACTATGAAGAAAATATTTGGAAACAAAACAATTATGTTCTACCCAACAAGAAATGGATCTGAAAAGTACTGTATTATTTCAAGATACCTCTACAATGTTTTTCCCCAATGGAGTCACCAATTTGTTGGATTTTGATTTAACAGATTTCATAATACCAAGAGATAACAAATAAAATAATACCTATAGGTTAGCTACTTCTCATTCTTGGTACATCTTATTTGAACCTGGGCCAACTAACAAAGAAGTGATGCTTTCTATTATTTAGGCTCTGCTAAGCCACAGCGCGTCAACCTAGGATTTGACAATTCCTATATAAAACTTTATTTCACAAGTGATGACCAAATTTATATCCCATTTTGACAACAATATAAAATGATTTTCATCTTAAAGATTAATTAGTACAAAGTTGAAACTGATTTGCTTGATTCTTCAACTAACAACCAGTGCCTAATCTATTGTCATAATAGATTCACAATAATCAATATCAATAGATCTATTTAATTGATTTGTAATTAAATTTATTAGTTGTTAACCTCCAAATTCTTTACTTATAATATCCCTCTCACACTTATAATGACCCTATCATTCCATAGAAGCAATTACTTAATTCCTTGAATTAAAAGAAACAAATGATATGATATACAAACCATTTGAATTACATTTGAACAAATTGAAATATGTTCAGTCATCCTCAAAATAAGAAAGAATAAAAATGGAGATAGAATTTTGAGGTACAAATACCCTACAACATTCCTTGTATTAATCTCTTTGAGAAGTATACATACTTTTTATCTGAGACTATAAAAAATTATAGGATTAATACTAGCTTTCCATTAACTCTGAAATTCCAAGAAAAACAATCTAAAACATCTCAAGACTTAACATAAAAGTAGGACCAACTTCAATGACAATTTCCATCATATCATTAATCTTTGAATCCTTCTTCCCAATCCTGGAAATCCTTTTATACAACAAGCTTTAGATCTAGGAAGACAAATGTCATTGCATGACTCATTATAAAATAAGTTATAGACAAAACAAAATATTGTTTTACAAATATTCCTTGCAACTAGACTGATTTTGGAAGTAGCTCATAATTTTACAGTTGGCACCTTCATGTTGAGGTACAATATTTGTTTGTAGTGTAGGTGTATCCTTAGCAAGTTAATGAAAAGATAAGATACCATGATATGATTCCTACCCTTTTCTATTTTGTCTTTCATTTTCCTTTATTAGTTTTCCTCTAACTAGTTCCCATGGGCAAGGCCTTTATCTCACCAATTGCTTCCCAGACATAAACCTCTCTCTTTGTTGGCTATTTCGTGCCTCTAACTACATCTAGATCATTAACAAACTTGCTCCACCTGACATCTGTGATGACCTTTGATTATGTAACAATTTTTTTCATATCTACTTCTATCTTGAACATAGCATCAATCAAAGTATAAAACAAGTCTTCATTAACATCCCTAGAAAAAATTATTGCAACTTTCTCTAACATTAGAATATGATCAAAGGATGTTGACCACTCTTGCCATTCTTTCAACTTATTCTCTTCATCAACAATGGAAGGAATGAAATTTTCAATACCCTCACTCATTATCTTCATTTTTCCTTGAACTATCTACAAATTATTTGTAAATAATCCAATTAATTCTCTCACCATCTCTAATGCTTCCTTCATTATGAATATTATATCAAGCAGCTTTGGCTTCTTTTCCATTGAAACAATTAGTCTGTCAAAGAATTGAATGTAAGGGTGCCATTAATTAAAAATAGGGGAAAGCCATGTTAAAGACTCATTGCACACATGTCCTATAGTTTGTAAAGAAATGAAGATACTGTGAACTTGTTGGGATATTCTTTTCCATACCTCCAATCTATGAAATAGCATCCCTTTCAGCACATCCACCTTCAATTGATAACTTTGACTCGACACTTCAATCTCCATAATAGAAATTGTATGTTCAGATTTAACTGGCTTTTCTTCAAAAATTAGGGCAAAAAATTTGTCTGTCCCTTTAGGATCTTTAGTTCTTGCCTCTGCTCTAATCTTCTCTTGAGCCTTGAGTTGCTCCTTCAAAGAGACAACTTCACTTTCCAATTTTTGTGCTTTACCCTCAAGCTCTTTAACCCTCTATTCAAACACATAACTCTTCCTAAGCTATTCTTCATACAACTTCATGGTATCTATATACTCCCTGAATGTTTGTGCAAATTGATTCTCAATCTGATCAACCTTGGCTTCATTCATAAAATAAAAATATTTCTTTATGCTAGAAATCTCCTTACCAATAGTTGATTTTGATGTCCATAATAACACATTACCCTGAGTTGTGTCTTGCACATCCATTAATCTGGGCTTATTTGATTCAAGAGCAATGTTGCACACAACAAGTGTCTTTGTATCAATGTTAAAACTAGAACACTTATGTAAGTCCTGTGCACAAAATGCCTCATATGAAATTGACTCCTCCTATCTTCTAATTTGGTCTAGAACAAATGTTGTCCCTAGATCCCATCTAGGTACAAGTAGCATTCCACTCCTCTGTACATGGACACTTTCCTTATTTACCATTACTGTCCCACTATTAGGGACATTTACTAGTAATTTATCAATAAGTTCCTTTGTCTTTTCTTCTTACTCCCATGGTTTAAATGTCAATGTTAATTCATTTTGTTTGACTCTATATAGGAAGCTTTTAAATTCTTATGACTTAATGAATTCATCATCCTCTAGGAATTTTTCAGCTTGAATGATTCTATCATCTAATCTTGCAACATTTGACTATAGATTTTTCAAAGAACTCTCAATTGCCTTAATCCTCTCTTGTAGGAAACTTTTCCTAATAGCAAAAACATATTAACTTTTCCTAGGCATTAGGTGCAAAGTTCTCTCCTTAACCTTCTCAGGCATATGTATAATTCTTTTCCTTTTGTTCCCTTTTTCCACCCAAGTGGATGCCTCAGGTTGATCATCTATTTCCTCTAGAACTACATCTAGTTCAAGGGAATCTAGGTTCACTCTTTCCTCCTCTCGTATAGGGCTTTGTGGAAGTTCAGACATTATAGGATCATAATTCTCTAAACATTTCTTCAATATGAAAGGATAAGCAATATTAAAATAAAAACCCTTTAAGGTGGGATCATTCTTCTTCAATTCCTTCATCACCCTTTGAATATCTTCATACTTCATCAACCTTTCCTCCACCTCACTCTCAATTGGATTATTTTTTATTATATTTTCTTGGGGAAACTTGATGTAACACCCCAACCTTGATTCCAAACCCCAAGCTCTCTCTCAGGGCTACCTTAGGTCATTCACTAGACCCACTAGGGCTTCTTCACACCCTATAATTACTAGGACCTTGCTCAAGAGATCCTAATCCTTCAGTTGGGGGTACACCAACAAAGTAACATCAAATTTCTTACTAGCCGGCTCCAGTCCGCTATTAACCCTCAAGTCCATCTATAGCTCCAAGGGTACCAGTTCTTCATCTAGGGTTTTTTTTAGACTCCTTCTAACATCCATGACCCTAAACAATGCTGATTTCATAGGCGCATTCAATCTACTAGGGAAGATACACCAAATTGCTCCAAAAAGGCTACTAGGAATTAGCCCTCCTAAATAGCTGGAAACAAGATTTCTTGAAAAAATTCTTAACAACCCTACAAAAAAATTATATTTTTGGATACCCTTTTTAGAGTACTTCAAGATTCTGTAATTTTCTAGCCTCCAAACTTTCCGTACAATGAAAGTACAATTTTAGGCCAAAAATGAGGATTCCAAGTGCTTTATCGCTGTTGTGATGGAAAACCACCTTAGACACCTTTCCAAGACCTCTCCTTTGGACTGGAGCAAGGTTAGACCTTCTCATTACTCGCTGTGTAGCCAGATTAAGGTATTTGTACACTCAATCCTCTCCATAACTCATTTTCCAACTGTGATTCCTAGCCAAGTTGCATTTGGCTTGCCTAGGGCATCACCTTAAAAATGCTTGCTGATTCTTTCAAGGGCCCTCCTTCTTGATAAATAATGTACATGGATCCTAGTTCCAAATCCCAAAATACCAGAGGTTTCCAATGGTGGGAAGTGGCCCTAAGATCCCATTTTCTAAGTGCAGCCCTGTTCAGATCAGCAACTTGCCAAGAACAAAAAGATTTTTCTACACTAATGCAAACGAATTAAAATGATCAAACCAACACTACAAAAAGATTAAAAACAATATTTCATAACTTTTCCAACACAAAAATCAGGCCATTCAATCCTCCTCTATTAAAAATGCCTTCAAATGCATAAAACCAGCAACAAAATACTTGCTCAATTCGTACAAAAAATGCAAAACCAACTTGTCCAACCCCCTGAAAATGGCTGTCCTCACATTTTTAAAGGCTCCTCCATCAGTTCCATAACTGTTCTAAACAGTTAGGATGTTCTAAACACACAAATGCCAAAAAGTTGCTTTTTGCAAGAAAATGTTGTCATGACAACATGACAACATTTCAGCAACTTTTGTTCTACATGGAGTTAGACCTCCAAATTTGGAACAAAAACAAAGTAGACATATAATATGCATAAAATGACTTCAAATAAACAATTCAAAGCCATTGGAACCTTTCTAGACCATTTTAGCCTTTTTCGGACCTAAGTCACCTAGTTGACAATAGTCGGCAACTTCTAGCAACTTGGTCACTTTGGGTCTTGCCAAGTCTCCTAAACACACCTAAGGACCACATAGGACCTATTATTAGAATATTGATGTGGCTAGCATCACTACAAGCCAAAAATAAATAAATACCTAGGTTTCACACTTAGCCTACCTAGGTGCTCCTGCACCATACTCCCCCCTCCAACAAAGAACTCAAGGTGGATCAGTTTGCAACAAATCTAGAGGTATGCCAACCTTCTTGAACTCTGTCTCAGCAACCCATGTAGCCTCTGAAATTGGTTTCTCCTTCCATTTGATGAGGTGTTCCATGTAAACCTTGTGCCTTGTAGTCTTCTTTACCCTTGAATCTAACACCTTTTCTACCTCCAACTTGTTGTTTGTAGGTGTTGAAGCAAGTTCAAGATCTTCATGAACATCGGGACTGAGCTGAGATGGGTCACCTTTGTATGCCACCAAGTCTTGCACATTAAAAATAGGGGATATGCCCAAATCGGAAGGTAAATCTACCTTATAGGCATTTGCTCCATATTTAGCCAATATTTTGCAAGGCCCTACCCTCTTCATCTGTAACTTAGTAGGAATGCCTTTTTGAAGCCTTGCTTTGTTCAAATGGACCATCACATAGTCCCCAATAGCAAACTGAACATCCTTCTTCTTTTCATCCACCTTGGCTTTGAGTTTTAGAGTGTTGTCTTGAATAGTCTTCTTGACTTGCTCCTGAATCTCCTTCATGGTTTGTACAAAGTCTTCAGCTTGACCACTAATCTGATCCATGTTTCCAAGACACCTTAGTTCACACACACCTCTTGGGTGCATGCCATAAAAAATTTCAAAAGGACTCTTTCCGGTAGTCCTATTCTTGCTATCATTGTAGGCATATTCTGCTTGTGAGATGATAACATCCCAAGTCTGACCATACTCCTTAGTTAGGCACCTAAGAAGGTTACCTAAAGTTCTATTAACCACCTCAGTTTGACCATCAGTTTGAGGATGGTAAGCTGAACCAAAAGACATGTTAGTGCCAAGCTTCTTCCATAAAGTCTTCCAAAAGTGACTCATGAATTTCACATCTCGATCCAACACAATGCTTAATGGAAGTCCATGAATCCTTACAACCTCTTCAAAAAAAAAATGAGCTATATGACTTGCATCATTAGTTGTCTTACATGGAATGAAATGTCCCATTCTACTGAATCTATCAACAACAACATAAATTCTATCATACCCTTGCTTAGTTTTAGGCAAACCAACAATGAAATCCATACTTAAACAATCCCATGGTCTGCTAGGAATTGGTAAGGGCTGGTAAAGACCTGCATTGCTCATTCCTCCTTTTGCCTTCATACACACCATACATTGCTCCACATACTTGGTTACATCTTTGACCAATTTAGGCCAATAATAGAACCTTTGCACTAGTTCTATTGTCTTGCTGATACCAAAATGCCCACTCAAGCTGCCATTATGCTTCTCTTGTATTAGGTTCTCTCTCATGGAACCTCTTGGTACACACAACTGGTTACCCTTAAATAGCAACTCATTTTGCAAAGTGTATTCTGAAAATCTACTATGAAAGTGGTTTCCAAAATCCATGCATACCTTATAGGCTTCAGCAAAGTCCTCATCATTCTTGTAAAGATTCTGAAAACTCTCCACTCCAATGCTATGGAGTTGAATCTCTTGGACTGTTAAAACCCTTCTACTTAATGCATCAGAAACCTTGTTCATTTGTCCTTTCTTATGCTTGATTGTAAAGGTGAAGGCCTGCAAATATTCCATCCACTTCAAGTGCCTGTTGCTCAACTTCTCCTGTGTGTTGATGTAGCTAAGAGCTTGATTATCTGTAAACACAACAAATTCTTTTGGCAACAAATAGTGTCTCCACTTCCTAAGACACTAGACTAAGGCATACAATTCTAGATCATAGGATGAGTATTTCTTCTTGGCCTCATTTAGCTTTTTACTATAGAAGGCTACTGGTCTACCTTCTTGACTCAACACCCCACCCACTGCTAGGCCACTTGCATCACATTCTAAGGTGAACAACTTTTCAAAGCTAGGCAATTTTAGGATGGGTTGAGTAGCTACTTGTTTTTTTAACATATCAAATGACTTTTCAGCCTCTAAAGTCCACCTAAACTTGGACTTGACTCCCCCCTTTATGGTATCAAGAAATGGTGCACAAATACCACTAAAGTTCCTAATGAACTTCCTATAAAATTGAGACAAACCGTGGAAACTTCTTACCTCACTAGATGTGGTAGGTGTAGGCCAACTTAGGATAGCAGCAACTTTCTCCTTGTCCATCTTCAAAGTTCCTTTAGACACCACAAAGCCTAGATACACCAACTCTTGCTTGAAGAAGTCACACTTCTCAAGGTTGATAGATAGCTTCTCCTCATGAAGCCTCTTCAAAACCGCTTCTACATGCTTGACATGTTCCTGTTTGGTCTTGTTGTAGATGAGGATATCATCCAAATACACCACCACAAATCTGCCTGTGAAGTCTTTGAGCACTTCATTCATGAGCCTCATGAAGGTGCTAGGGGCATTGGAAAGACCAAATGGCATCACAAGCCATTCATAAAGACCATCAGTAGTCTTAAATGTTGTCTTCCATTCATCTCCCTCCTTTATTCTAATTTGGTGATACCCACTTTTCAAGTCCAGCTTAGTGAAATACATAGCACCTCCTAGACAATCCATAAGGTCTTCAATTCTTGGAATAGGAAACCTATACCTGATTGTAATGCGGTTAATGGCCCTTGAGTCAGTACACAACCTCCATTTTCCTCCCTTCTTGGATGCCAAAACCACCGGGACTGCACAAGGGCTTATGCTCTTTTGGATCAAACCTTGGTCCATCAACTCTTGGACTTGTCTTGCCACTTCAAGGTTCTGATCTGGGGTTAACTTGTAGGCTGCCTTATTAGGTAGTGAGGCACCTGGAACAAAGTCAATTTGATGGCTGATAACTCTTCTTGGTGGTAGGGTAGCTGGTGTACCATCACTAACAATCTCCTTATACTTTACAAGCAACTCTTGTACCTCTGCTGGTAAAGGTTCTTGGACTGGCTTTTCTTCAGTTGCAGCCTTTAGTATGACTGCAAATCCTTGGCTCTCCTCATGCATGAGGTCTCTAATAAACTCTTTCTCTCCACATAGCAGCACATTAGGCACCTTGGACTGTGGTTCATCCCCTTCTAACAATGATTGAATTTTGAAGGTCTTGCTTCCTTTCTTAAATGTTATGGTATTTTCCTTGCCATCATAGACCACTTCCCTATCAAATTTCCAAGGTCTCCCTAGCAAAAGATGACAAGCATCCATTGGCAAAATATCACATAATAAGCGGTCTTTATATCCTGCAATTGAGAAGTCCACCCATGCTTGTTCATTCACTAGGATGCTTTGCCCTTTGTTAAGCCATGTGACTTTGTAAGGGTTGTCATGAGGTATCTTCTTTAGTTTGAGCTTTGTAACAGCCTCCTCTAATATTACATTATCAGTTGATCCAGAATCAACCACCACCTTGCATACTTTTCCTAGGATCTTGCACTTGATCCTAAACAATGCCCTTCTATGTCTAGGCTCATTAGAAGCTGGTTGCTTGATCAGCACCCTCCTAAACATGAGGTTCTCACCTTTTTCAGACTCAATATGGTCTATGTCAACATCCTTGCAATTTCTATTATCTTCTTGTGCATATGCTAGCCTTTTATCTTGGCTTGAGGAAGAGGGTTTGTCCGGGCACCTATAGGCAGGATGGCCTAGTTGACCACAATTGTAACACTTCATTGTTGCAAAGTAAGAGCTGCTCCTACCTCCTCTACCCCTACTTGATCCTCCTTGATTGCCTCTCCCTCTATTATAACCACCTCTTGAAGAGTGGTCAATAGTTTGCTCCATGGGTTTGCTTTCACTTTGGCTCTTTTGATCACTACCTTTGCCTTGGTAGCCTCCTCTTTGATTTTTCTGATTTCTGCCTTTGCCTCTATCTTTGAAGTTAGAATCTCCTTTCCTCTTGTTCTTTTCTTCTACCTTCAAAGCTAGCTGATGACATCTTTGGATAGTGGTAGGGGCCCATAAGCTAAGCTCCTCTTGAATGTTCCACTTCAAGCCACCAAGATACCTTGCCACCTTGAGTGACTCCTCTTCTTGCTTCTTGGATCTCAAACACAACCTCTGAAATTCTTCAGTGTAGGAGGTCACATCAAGATCTTTTTGCTTCAGTCCTTGCCTCTTTTTATGGAGTTGGATCTCAAAGTCTTCAGGTAGGAAGTTCTCCTTGATTTTGTTTGCCATAGCACTCCAATTTGCAATTGGATTCTTTCCCATGCTGACTCTTTCATCTTGTACATACTTCCACCATGTTAAGGCTAAGCCTCTAAGCCTTGACTTAGCAACCTTAACCTTCTGTGCCTCTGAGATACCCTCACACTCAAAGTGGTTCTCCATACCCTCTAACCAATCCATAACTGCATCAATATCCATCTTACCACTGAAAAGTGGCACTCCTTCCAAAGCTTTACCTCCTAAGGCTTTGATTGCCTTCAAGAAGGGCTCTTCTTGCAAGATAGGATCAGGTTCAGGTACAATATCTTCCTCTACTACCTTTTTACCATTCCCATCTTCTTCTTCATCTCTTTTCTTGGCTGCCTCTACAACTGCATCTAGTTTTTGCTTCACCTCTTCTAGTGCTTCTTCAAGAAGCTGATTTCTTTGCCTTTGCTCATCAACTTCTTTAGCTAACTCCACATTTTTCACCATCATGGATTCTCCTACTGATTCTTCAGCGGCTTCCAACATTAACTACCTTTCCCAAATCTTTAACTGGCTCTGATACCACTCTGATGTAACACCCCAACCTTGCTTCCAAACCCCAAGCTCTCTCTCAGGGCTACCTTAGGTCATTCACTAGACCCACTAGGGCTTCTTCACACCCTATAATTACTAGGACCTTTCTCAAGAGATCCTAATCCTTCAGTTGGGGGTACACCAACAAAGTAACATCAAATTTCTTACTAGCCGGCTCCAGTCCGCTATTAACCCTCAAGTCCATCTATAGCTCCAAGGGTACCAGTTCTTCATCTAGGGTTTTTTTTAGACTCCTTCTAACATCCATGACCCTAAACAATGCTGATTTCATAGGCGCATTCAATCTACTAGGGAAGATACACCAAATTGCTCCAAAAAGGCTACTAGGAATTAGCCCTCCTAAATAGCTGGAAACAAGATTTCTTGAAAAACTTCTTAACAACCCTACAAAAAAATTATATTTTTGGATACCCTTTTTAGAGTACTTCAAGATTCCGTAATTTTCTAGCCTCCAAACTTTCCGTACAATGAAAGTACAGTTTTAGGCCAAAAATGAGGATTTCAAGTGCTTTATCGCTGTTGTGATGGAAAACCACCTTAGACACCTTTCCAAGACCTCTCCTTTGGATTGGAGCAAGGTTAGACCTTTTCATTACTCGCTGTGCAGCCAGATTAAGGTATTTGTACACTCAATCCTCTCCATAACTCATTTTCCAACTGTGATTCCTAGCCAAGTTGCATTTGGCTTGCCTAGGGCATCACCTTAAACATGCTTGCTGATTCTTTCAAGGGCCCTCCTTCTTGATAAATAATGTACATGGATCCTAGTTCCAAATCCCAAAATACCAGAGGTTTCCAATGGTGGGAAGTGGCCCTAAGATCCCATTTTCTAAGTGCAGCCCTGTTCAGATCAGCAACTTGCCAAGAACAAAAAGATTTTTCTACACTAATGCAAACGAATTAAAATGATCAAACCAACACTACAAAAAGATTAAAAACAATATTTCATAACTTTTCCAACACAAAAATCAGGCCATTCAATCCTCCTCTATTAAAAATGCCTTCAAATGCATAAAACCGGCAACAAAATACTTGCTCAATTCGTACAAAAAATGCAAAACCAACTTGTCCAACCCCCTGAAAATGGCTGTCCTCACATTTTTAAAGGCTCCTCCATCAGTTCCATAACTGTTCTAAACAGTTAGGACGTTCTAAACACACAAATGCCAAAAAGTTGCTTTTTGCAAGAAAATGTTGTCATGACAACATGACAACATTTCAGCAACTTTTGTTCTACATGGAGTTAGACCTCCAAATTTGGAACAAAAACAAAGTAGACATATAATATGCATAAAATGACTTCAAATAAACAATTCAAAGCCATTGGAACCTTTCTAGACCATTTTAGCCTTTTCCGGACCTAAGTCACCTAGTTGACAATAGTCGGCAACTTCTAGCAACTTGGTCACTTTGGGTCTTGCCAAGTCTCCTAAACACACCTAAGGACCACATAGGACCTATTATTAGAATAGTGATGTGGCTAGCATCACTACAAGCCAAAAATAAAGAAATACCTAGGTTTCACACTTAGCCTACCTAGGTGCTCCTGCACCAAAACTCCTTATTATTTGGGAGAGTGAAATTTCGTATTTCTTTCAGAGCAGTTTTTACTACATTCTAAGGATCATACATCCTATAAGGAGCAAGTATCTTAAAAAATCATGTATTTTGATCTACGACCTCTTTGCCAAATGAAATTTGACCTATTTTAAAACACCTACATAGAAAAGTTCCTTTTTATAACTTAGGGCCTAAATATTCCCTATCCATCATAATAATTTTCCACATGAATTATATTATCCCTAGTCTAGTAGGTATGTATCTTTGAAATATGTATGGAGGTTGAGGACAAGAAAAAACTCTCATAACTGATTTGTTTTAAAACAAAAACACATCCCCTAGTTATGGTCTAATTTTCCATCATCATGCAATAAGGCAAGTCTCAACAATCTCTTTCAAAGTATCTAGGTGTGTGCATAAAACATGTCATGCTTCTATAAACCATTATTCTTGAGAATGCTTAAGAAAAGGAGCATCTCAAGAGGTAGATTATAGCTCTCTATCTATGATGTGCAAAGGTGCCAAATAATAGTATGGTGGCTCTGAAATGAACCAGTGCAATGCAACCCTTGCAAGGTACACCATAGAATGAGAGCTTCAAAGATGGGAGAAAATTTGCTAACATCCAAGAATCACAATGATATGAAATGCAAGATGAAGGATGCAAGAAATAAACTAAATAATATGGAAACTAACAAGAGATAACTAAGCTATAGAATAAAGGAAACTAAGCTAAAAATGCCATAATGCAAGTAGAATGATAACTAAGCTAAAATGCCAAAATGCAAGAATGCTTCAAGTCCTCCAAAGCTCCAAAAGAACCTAACAATCTAGAAACATAATGTTAGCATGAGAGTCTAAAATTAGAGAATGAGGAGAGAGCCCTCCTATTTAAAGAAAAATGGTTGTAGAGATTAATAGGAAAAAGAAGCATAATCAAGGGAGGAGAATGCATTTTGAGTGATCCATGTGCACAAGCATCTCAACCAATAATAAACAATGGTTGAATTCTCAAAGGAAAAGAAACGTGTGGAGGATAATTAAAGTCATTTTAAAAATAGAATATTCCTTTCACATAGAAAATTGTGCATTCATGTGTAGATAAAAATGCATTTTCCTCTTATTTTTAAAATAGGAATAATGCTTTATGTGTGCACACTTAAAATAAGTGGGAAGTGGGGATTTTTATTTAATTAAAAGGAGAAAGTTATTTTAATTAAATTGGATCTTAGGATATAGTGATCAAACCATAGGTTATAATTGAATAAATGGATTTTTGAGAATTTGATCAAGAACAAGTGATTGATAAATTAAGAAAAGATGTTAGAAAGGGGGCCTATAGTCTAGATGACCATTTTTAGGTGATTACACTAGGATTGTAACTTATGGGGCACCTAACATCTTCATAAAAACAAAATTAAAATTATTGAAAAATGACACGAAACTAGAATAAGAATAGTGTTTATCGCATACTCGGGTCTACAGCTGAACTAGCAAATCTCTATCAAAGTCTAAATTTTGAGCTAAAATAGCCAATGTTCTTATATAAAATTAGATGCATCAATAATGAGTAATAGTGGAACTTTAAATTCCTCAATTCCCCTCTCTGGGAAGCTTCAATCTAATCTATCATTTTTTCAATAATATATCTCATGTAATCATACTCAATATTTGTATATAGGTTTTGATTTTGAGAATCATGAGATAGATTCCTCTGTATACCACATTTGAGCCCTCAATTGCAAGCACCTTATGAAAGCCATATATTTTATTTTGAAGATAATTGTAGAAATAATTCATGGGAGCACCTTCTCCACTTTCTTTGATATATCTCCCACTGATTTGAGTTCATAGGGAATATGATGCAACATCTATTTTCTAGTATAAAACTTGATATTTCTCTCAAATTTCTCTTGGAAATCTTGAATATCAATCTCTACACTCATTTGGCCTTCAAGCCTAAATGCTTCAATAAAAGATGCACGATCCAATGTACATGGTATGCTCTTATCCTTCTTATGAAAAGATTTTGTTGCAAGTTTGTAAAAAGCTATGAGAGACTTCAACATATCCACATCCACATACACCTTTACGAATATAAGTAGCACCAGAGAATTTTAATGTTACCTTTGTAATAGACTTTATGATCTTATGCTTTCCCTTAGTCATGGCATCAAAGGATCTGACACCTTATTGGTATTACAACCTACACAATTTCACTCAAGACCTAACCATAACATCAAAGCTCATACTCAAATTTAGGAACCATAACTTATGACCATACACACAATACTTGAAATGTAAAGTTGGAAGACATATTTATGCCTATGGGAATAGACTTACAAAGATACATTGAAGACCTAGACGTAAGTTCAAGACACTTGATTTACAATACAGAGTTGACACTTATGACTCTATACTCAAGATTACATCAAGAGATCAAGGCGCAATAGAGGATATTCCATTTGACACTTACGATGTTGCACTTGTGAATAAAACCAAGGAAAATGAAGTAAGGCGTCGACTATAGTATGAAATGTTTTTGACTAGGAAAAAAACATGATCACCTCTGTTAAACACTTAACCTGATAATTTTAAGTTATAAAAGACAACTCAAAATTAGAACAACATAGGGAAAGGGCTTATTAACTTAGGGTTTTTCTTCTAAAATCTTTGCACTACAATATATGAAACCCTACCTACACACAATTTCCTAATTTTCACAATATCTTTCAAATTTGTTTTACATGGTGAAAAAGTAGACCATCAGGCACAAAGCAAGAGTTGAGAATGAAACTGGTAAATTATTGAAATGTTTAAGATATGATAGAGGTGGTGAATTTATGTATACTAAATTCACTAAGTTTTGTGCTGAGAATGGAATCAAAAGACAATTATCTGTATCGAGGACTCCATAGTATAATGGTATTGCTGAAAGGAGAAATAGATCTATCATGGATTGTGCAAGGACACTGATGATTAAGAAGGAGGTCTCTCAGATATTCTAGAGAGAAGAAATCAGTACTATTATCTACTCTCTCAACCGAGTTCAATTAAAGAAAGGAATAAACAAGACACCTTATGATCTATGGTGTGGCCATACACCAAATGTAAGTTATTTCAAAATATTTGGAAGTAGATGTTACATTCAAAAAGATGCTAGGAATGGTAAACTTGATGTTAAACGAGATGAAGGTATATTCCTAGGATATTCATCTACAAGAAAACCTTACAAATATTTGTTCAAGACTACTAATAGGATGATTGAAAGTGTAAATGTAAGATTTGATGAGTTTGCAAAGAGAAATGATTTGCAAAGCAAGAAAGAACTTGAATATTACAATAAGTTTGTCTATGTCTATGATGATGCACTAGATACTCTATTTGAGTTATAATAAAAGGCTAATGAGTACCAAAAAGTAGTACCTGAGCATTAGACTATTGTACCCAAGCATCAGACAGTGGTTATTGAGTCTTAGAAACTTAGAAGTTGAACTCCCACCGAGTAAAGAAAACATTGAGAATTAGAGAACTAAACTTGTATTAACCAAATATGTGAGAAAGAACCATTGGCCTAAAAAAACTAGAGATAAAAGTTTTGGAGTACAAACACAAAGAAAAATAAGAGAAGGTACATGTCTATTAGTTGATTTTGAGCCTAGATCAATTAAATCTACATTAATAAATGATTAGTCTTGGATTAATGCTATGAATAGGAGATTGGTCAAATTAAAAATAAGAACCCATGGACACTTGTTGATCAAAACATAGTCCAGGAAGATGTTGAGGATGTTTTCATAAGAAAAAATGGAAAAAATTCAAAAAAAATAAATTTGTATTTTCTATGTTTTGGTATATTGCATTTTCAGATGCCTCCAAGGCATTTTGGGCTTCGGCAATGTGAAGAAGTCATAGCTATAATTATGAATTTGGACACTGAATGTAGAACTTTAGAAGATATTTCCAGAAATTGTGATGGTTCATGATTTTGAACTACTAGTAGAAAGTTATGACTTCTACAAGTAGATATAATTTTTAATATATGTTTTTGTAGTTTTTATAGTTGTTAGAGTTTATTTTTTAATTAATTAGCTTGTGGACTTTTCATTTTCTTTACCAAGGAATAATGGTGACCCTTGGGATCAATCA
Source organism: Cupressus sempervirens (assembly GCA_028749045.1). Classification (NCBI taxonomy): domain Eukaryota; kingdom Viridiplantae; phylum Streptophyta; class Pinopsida; order Cupressales; family Cupressaceae; genus Cupressus; species Cupressus sempervirens. Next base: position 293,093,760 of record CM053790.1, on the reverse strand, counting down.
AACTCATATAAACTCTTTTTTTGAAATGAATGGATCACTTTTTGGCTTGCAGAAACTATTGTCAATTAAGTTTGTGCCTTTGGAAAGATGAAATATCTAGCTATCCTATTGAAACATGGAAACTCTCTCAGATGGTGGGTTGTCCTAAAATGAGAGATGAATCTTCAAGAGCTAGGTCGATTCCTATATAATGATCACCCAAAACTTACCTAAATGATGGAAAAGGGATAAGAAGATTAATGATAAAATGAATACTAAACCTAAATGAGGTGATACACAAAATATTAGTATGTAACTTTAATTGAATCAACATAAATTACCCACAATACAATGATTCACAATACCTGGACAAGCATGCAATTACAAAAGTATTTCTATTCAAGGACCCAAAATCTTTTTCTTTGAAAGGAAAACCTAGGATTTACCATTTTTTTGCAAAAAATAATGACACAAACAAAGACTTACAAGTAATCGAGATTCTAACATGTAATAAGGAATATAACTTGAATGAAAGATGTACACAACATAAAAGCAAAGAACCCACAATATTGCAAACAATAATCAATGAGAAGGAACCATTGAATTTGTATAATCAATGCTGGAAAAAACTCTACTACAAAGTGCTCCTACAATCAACTAAAAATTTTTCTATGTGTGAAAATCTGAGCAAGAAAGAAGAGAACTCATAATAAAGTGAATGTAGAATAAATAGAGCTCAAATCCCTAACTTGGATATCAGAAATATGCATGGAAAAAAAACCTTAAAACTGTTCCAATCTATCAAGAAACCCATCAAATCTACCCTCAAGAACATGTCCAACTAATAGCCAACTAAAAAAATTGCCTCTATCTCCTCAAAAGCATGCACAAAACCCTAGGTCAGATTTCAAAACTAACCCAAAAATATAACATGTCGAACTGCTCAAAAATATGTAAAATATGCATAAAAGAGACTTCCCAAGTGATCTGTAACTGAAACTAGCCTCAACTGCCCCATAACTGGCTAAAAATAGCACTTAACTGCTCCATAAATGCATGATGAAATCACACTTCCCCTTGACTGAAAATGAACTCCACATGACCCTCAGATGACGAAAATAATCTTCCACTACTAAAAATAGAACTCCGAGTTGAATTGGAAGTAACTTTTAGTTTTATTTAAAATTACAAGTGCCCCTTAGTTTCATTTAACTCTTTCCATATATGATAATTAATTATTTTCAAGTACTTTGTAATTTCAACACTTTGAAATATTAATTTTACAATTATTTTAATGCAAAAGAGATTATTTATTTTTTATCTATCACATATTTGTGATATTTAATATTTACTAAAGCATTATTTAATAAATATTATATCAAAGAAAGAATAGTGATAAATAAAAAATAAACTTTAACTTTAAACATTAGTCCATATTCTTAAATGAAGATTAATAAAAAATAAAAAAGCATATATGCATTAACATATAAAGTTTATTCAATTTTAAAGACCCCCTAATATACATGGACCTGACATGCTCTTATAAATTGCATTTAAACATTTTAGGTTCCTGATGTAATTTAAGGAAAAAATAGCTAAGTTATGCTAATTTTGTTCTTTTCATATTTTTCTTTTCTCTCTAGACTTCCATCAACTATTATTGAAACCCTAGCTTTCAAATCCCTAAGTATGAACCCTGTGAAGTATAAATGGGGCTATAAGCTTGGATATTGACAAATTTCTACAAAGTTGATCCTAGTCGATGCTTACTGGTAAGATCCCTCTAGTGGTGGGAGAAGTGTATAGGGTTTTCTATGATCTTTGTTGGAAGAAGGCTCTAACGGACTAATTTTGTGCAAAAATTGGTGACTTTGCAAGGTATGCATTGGTATTGTGCTCTATTTCTATAAGCTCTAGTTTAGTAACTGTCATTACCTCATGTTGGGTAAGCTTTTTAAACATTCTTGCACAGGTCTTTAAAGAAAAATGAGGCTTTGCAAGAATTTCTAAATCACATATTATGTTGTAATTGGAAGACCAAATATCTCTGAATGTTGCTATCTCCATCTTTCAATGAGAGCTGGAATCTTAATGCTCTATTTTTTCATGTAATGTGGTGACCTTCTATGAGATGGGTCTAGTTGTTTTCTGTGTGCATTTAAGTCACGTTGATTTTCAAAAAACGTAATTATCTCTTTGCTTGTTGCTCTTCTGTGGATTCTATCTGCATAAAACCAAATTCTCCTCGTTCTAGACATAACCCAGAAATCATTTTTTAATGATCATGCTTAAATTTCCAAGAAAACACCATGCAAAATGATTGTTCTATCTACACCTTCAAATATGATTGGAGAATGAGGCATTCATTGATGCTTAAGAACTTGATTAATAAAATAATTCCTTTGGTTATTATAATCAACAATATGATTGTCATTTTCATTTAAACTCGTATCATTGTCATATAGAATTTATTGTTACTTCCCATTTTGTATGCTCACTATCTTTTTGAATGTTATGTAAATATTGTCTCCACCCAGTGTATGATTGTACTTTGATTGTGAGTTACATACACATATCATTTGTAAAATTATTGCACTTCCTGCAGTAGGATGACAAAAACTCCATTGCAACATTCATCCATATATTTTTGCATGTGTATTGATAAAGTTGTGACTCATAGCAATGAGCTCCTATTTTTTGTAAACTACTCAATAACACCTTTATTCAAATCTTTATCAATTTATTTCATAGCTTTTTATTGTGTAAAGCCTTCTTATATCACTATTGCAGCCTTTGAAATTTGTATCTAAGAACCTCATTTGACATTACTTGGTAGATTTGTTGCTTTTATATTTTGGAGTGAACTTTTTCCATGTTTATATGCTTATCTTTTGTTCATCAATGACTACCATGAGGCTTAAAGAAGATAACACCTTAGGACATTGATAGTATTCCTATAACTGCTCATATGAACAAAGTTTTTGGATTAATCATGAGTTCTTTTCAGCTTACTCTTGAGTTCTTGGCTTTCTTTGATCTGTTTGAAATATTCATTGTAGCTTTCAATGGCATTCGTAGTTTTATATGCATTTATGTGTTTTTGAAATACTTATGATTGTATTATTGTGGTACCTCTTGATGTTGTTAAACCTTCAACCTTGGCTCCTCCTGTAGCATTATGCTAAAACAATTTCTTCATGTAGCAACTTGTAATGCATATATGAATATGATAAGTTCTTGCATAACTATTCTTGTAGCAATGTAAACTTCCCGTAATAGTTTTAATTGAGCCAATAGGTTTCATGACAACTTATCATGTCCCTTCAACAACCAATCTTTTACAACTTCACTAATTAAAGTCCCATACCTATAGTGTACGTATCCCCCATCTACAACCTCCTTAATCAATATTTTCCTCTACATGACTTCAATCAGAAAGTTTCACACCTTTGCGTATGTGTGTCCCTTCAACAACCTACTTGGTCTTCATACCTAAATCTACACATGAAGAAAAAAACATTAGCATCAACCAAATTTTCTTTCTATTTTGATCCTTCTCCTTTGCTCCTTTTAATGCATTTATATGAATGAATATATTGTAGGAACACTTAGTATTGTAGAGATAGAATTGTTTCCATTACTCGTTCATATGAACTGACCCCCTCTTTACATTCTACAGATATATTCAAAGATGGAGATGCGGGCCTAGATTTTCTTCAGTACTCAAGTCAACTACCTTCCATTCAAGAAATGGAGGCTTTTCTTCTTATCTCTTCAAGGATTTTTTGCTTATGCAATGTGTTTATTTTGATAATGTATTAGGAGCTACCACAACTTGTGTGGTATCTGAATGCATTGTATCAAGTATTTTCTAAAATTTGAGCATTTTGTTCCTTATAAAATTGTTCTGAAAAATATTTCAATAAAGGTGTATTATTTTGGTACTTGTATGTAATTTGAATAAAATGATCAATTTCTCTTATTTTGTGCATTTTGTACTTTACATTATGCATTCAAATCATTCTATAAAATGTATGGACAACAACTCAAAACACAACTCAATATATAGGAAAGTTCAAGACTTAACCATTTAGGTTGTAGGCTAAATTGGTACCAAAAACATCTACTGTTGCATTTTTATTGCTTTCGATCTAGTCACAATACCATAGGTTGTATTGTAATCTAAATTCCTAATTTAGATAACTTGTGCCAAAACCTTTTGATAAGAATGTGATTGGAACAAAGTGGATTTTTAGAAACAAATTATATGAGAATGGATAAGTGGTAAGAAACAAGGATAGATTGGTCTGCAATGGTTATGCCCAAGAAGAAGGAATTAAATATGGTGAGACTTTTGCACCTGTTGCAAGATTAGAAGTTGTAAGAACTCTATTGGCTTATGCTACATACAAGAAATTCAAGGTATATCAAATAGATGTTAAATTTACATTTTTTAATGGAATACTTGAAGAAGTCTACATTGAACAACATGAAGGATTTGTTGAATCTAGAAAGAAGGACATGGTCTGCAAATTGAACAAAGTGTTATGTGGATTGAAATGAGCCCCAAGAGCATAGTATGGAAGGTTACACTCTTATCTAATTAAGATAGGATTTTCTAGAACAAGTAAAAATGGTAATCTCTATTTGAAGAGTGAAACACAAGATATGGTGTTGATTGTTGAAATATTTGTTGATGATGCAATATCTGGAGGAAATGATATGTTGAATAAGTCATTTTTTGATCAAATGAGTACTAAATTTGAAATGTCAATATTTGGAGAGATAAAAAAAATCATTGGGTTTACAAGCCTGTGAAACACCAAAAGGTATCTATGTTACTCAATCTAAGTATGTGAAGGAAATATTGAAAATATTTGGGATAGATGAGTCTAAACCAGTCGGTACACCTATGGTAACTAGTGTGAAACTATCAAAGGAAGACACTACTATTAAGGTTGATCAATGATCTGAATTGTTTTGTCAATTTAGAGGACAATACCAAAGGAAGAAATAATGGTATTGTAAGCACATAATAAGCAATATCAAGAAACCAAATTTATTCATAAAATAAAATTTCATACAATCATGGACAATCTTGTAAGTGAGATGTATGTCTGTAAATCAATCAAGTTTGGACAAACTTGTGGAGGAGTTGTGTGTCTGAGCTCATAAAAGTTGGGCTATCCCATGAATGAGATGTATGCCCATGAACTCTATAGGAGTTGGGAAATCCCGTGGTTGAGATGTCTTCCCATGAACTCCATATTGATACAAATTAGCAACCTCAGCAAACGAGTTGTCTCTACATATCATTCCTTTTTGATGAATTTGACTTGAGCCTCTTTATATATCTTCATGGAAGTTGAAAGGTCACTTTATCTACATCTTCATTAGAAGTTGAATGGATGATTCCAAATTGAAAAGTCATTAGAATTAACATAATATGATTTACTATAATATGCTTGTTCAATTCTAACCATTCCTCCCCTCTTATGAGGCAATTGGCCCCATTATCTTATCACCTTCCGTAGGATATATACTCAATAATGATTCTACCAAGCTACTTGAAAGTGAGAATTATGTAGTATATTAATTCCTCCTTTCTATAACCCTAATCAATGGCCTTCAAAGGATAATATTCCTTCTTGTCAAAAATAATGATTTTTCTAGCTGTAGCTTAAATGATCATTAAGAACGGGCATGTTGAAACCAATAACAACAATATTGTAAGTTAAAAATGGCATCTTCAAACTAACATTTTGCATGAATATCAAAATCATACTAGATAATCATCATGTAAATATATGCTGAAAGAATGCTCTTCTCCACTAATCATTATGCTTGACCACAAGAGTAGTTTTTCTCATAATGTCAAGAAATATCATTCAATATCAAATAGTGGCAAGCTGCATGAGTAATATGTACAAAGAACAAAATTATAAATCTTATAACCATATATATCCTAGATTCTCCAAGCGCAAAATGTTTTAGAGTTTCAGCCCCTAGCAAACAAGGAAACAACCTGAAAAAAATTATAATGTTATTTTTCAATTCAATGAAGCATCCTTCTATCATTTATTTATTCTTCTATCTTATTTACCTTTATTTCCATCAGTCACTCTGTTGGTTGTCGATAAACAGGGCGATGATTGGTCTGGAACATAAGAACTTTAGCACATTCATTGCATATTCACATATGTCGACGGGGAAAAATAGTTGTGTCACTAGGTTCTGACATGTAGATAACACATTTCTTTCTAGAATCATTCGCATCAAATTCAATCCTTGCAAAGTTTCCAATACCATAAATTTCTTGTAACTTGTATCGTACACCATCAACCCACAAAATCTATTTAATAACTTTGACCCTATACTCTCCACCTTCCATAATAATGTGCAACCACCTATAGTGGTTATCTCCACATTTCAATCATGAAGTACTCACTCATGGAGACTTTTTATCCTTCAGTTGATTGAATCTAGCTTTGATACCACTGATCTAAATCGTTTTGTCAATTTAGAGGACAATACCAAAGGAAGAAACAATGGTATTGTAAACACATAATAAAAAATATTAAGAAACCAAATTTATTCATAAAATAAAATTTCATACAATCATGGAAAATCTTGTAGTGAGATGTCTGCCTGCAAATCAATCAAGTTTGGAAAAACTTGTGGAGGAGTTGTGTATTCGAGCTCATAAAAGTTGGGCTATCCCATGAATGAGATGTATGCCCATGAGCTCTATAGGAGTTGGAAAATCTCATGGTTGAGATGTCTGCCCATGAACTCTATATTGATACAAATTGGCAACCTCAACAAATGAGTTGTGTCTAAATATCATTCCTTTTTGATGAATTTGATTTCAGCCTCTTTATACATCTTCATGGAAGTTGAAAGGTCACTTTATCTACATCTTCATTGGAAGTTGAATGGACAATTCCAAATTGAAAAGTCATTAGAATTAATATAATATGATTTACTATAATATGCATGTTCAATTCTGACCAATCAAGCACAATATAGATCTATGATTGGAAAATTATAATATGTTGTGCATAGTAGAACAAATATTTTCCTAGATGTTGGAATTGTTGCAAGGTTTTCATCTAATCCAAGGGAAACATATTGACTATTGTGAAAAGGATATTCAAATATTTCAAGGGAACTCAAGATTATGGCCTATCGTATAAATAAGAAGATGACTTTAGTCTTAAAGTCTACACAACTGTTGATTGGGTTGGAGAGGTTGATGACCAAAAAAGAACAAGAGGAGGAGCATTCTTTTTAGGAGAAAAGTTTATTACATAGATAAGCAAGAAACAAAGTTGTATTTCATAATATATTGCTGAAGCTAAATATATTGTTGTTGTAATTAATTATTCAAATATAGTATGGATTAAATAATTGTTGTAAGAAATGCAAGAGGAAGTAACTGAGATTGTCACTGGCTATAAATATATCAAAAAATCCAATGACACATGTAAAGAAAAAACATATTTCAATCAAGTATCATTACTTGAGGGAAAAAATATAAGAAAAGAAAGTAAGCCTTGAATATGTAAAGTCTAAGGAATAAATTGTTCATGTATTTACCAATTCATTTCCTAAGGATGCTTTTGAGTATCTAGAGGTAAACTAGGAGTCATACTTGTATCCAAAATTCACTAGGTGAAGTTGCATGTTGCATAGATTCATGAATGAATTGAAATATCTTTTGGAGTTGATGCAAAAAATGTTCGCACTTTATGAGTATTTTCTAAAGTTGTGAAGTTAAGTATGATGAATTTGATGTACTATGTATATGCAAGGTACAAGGGTTACTACAAGGTTTTATAAGGTTCATATTGAAATTTATAATGATCTTTGGCATTGTTGTCAAAGGAGGAGAATAACCTAGAAAGGGGGAGAAGTGTAATTAAAAGGGAAAATATACTAAAAGGAGGAGAATAACCTAGAAAGGGGGAGAAGTGTAATTAAAAGGGAAAATATACTAAAAGGAGGAGAATAACCTAATGAAGAAGAATCATGACAAAGGAGAAAAACAATGAAGTGATCAAAATCAAAGGGGGAGTAATGTTGTAGAGTTTTTTTTGGCTGAAGATACAAACTGAGTTCCAAAGTTACAATTTGAAGAACTAGAATTGCAAAGTTTGTTATTGACAATGCATAAATTTGATTATCTTTTGTAAATATTTTGTAATGTAAAATCTTATGTTATGTGGTGTCATCAATTCCAAAGGGGGATATTGTTAGCCCCAATTGATATTGTAATATATAATGGGAGATTGTTAGGTGATGATGCTATGAATGTATGTAAAATATTCATATCAATTATTATATTGTCATTGATGTCAAAGTCTCAATTGGCTAGACATTATGCTAGCTCAAGAAAGTACCATATCATTTGATTGATGAAGAGGATTTGAAGAAAGTATGATGAAGTCAAAGTTGGTATGTAAGGTATTCATTGGGTACTTAAATGAGCTTGACAATGATTATGTAATATTGGATTTGATTGTTTCAAAATCATATCTTATTGTAATGTATTGAAGATCACAATCTTAGCTAAGTCACAAGGTTAATGAAGGCAGACTGTATTCACCGAGTGACTACAGTATTGCATGAGCAATTGGTAGGAAGAAAGAAGAACATAGTGTTTTGCAAGAAAGTTATTATTACCTAAGTTATATGTTGCCCGAGTAAATATAATGTTTACCAAGTGACAACCAGATAAACAAGTTGGAAAAATTGGAATTTGAGGCCAAATTTTGATGCAAATTTTGAAAGTTTGAGAAGGTATAAAGTGAGATTCAATGTTTGTTGCAAGATCTACAATGGATAAAAATCAAGAAGGATTTAATGAAGGAAAATGAAGAAGGATAAGGAAGGACACAAGGTTCTGTGTAAAGTTATATTTTTAATGTGTCCAAATTCATTGTATGAAGAAACTCTATTGTAAACCTAAGATCGGCAATTCTAATTAAGCAACAAAAAGATGGAAGGATCTAGAAGCATTGAGAATTTTATTTAAGGAGGAGAACAAGATAGTTTTAGATTTTTGGTTCAAAGTGGTTGATGATTTCATTATGATATTGATATGATAATGTTGATTAAAAAAGGTTGTTGATCTCATGTTGTTGAATAGAAGGTGATTATGTTGAAGTATTAAAAGTTTTAATGAGTACAAATTTTTGAAGAAAGTAAGAGAAGAAATAAGTGTTAAACCAAGTGAATTGAGCAGAGTAGAGAGAAGAGAAGAAGAATAAGAGTTTGTGGAAGAAAAAATCACCCGAGTGAGTAAATTATAGAAAGAGAGAAGGAACATAGATCTAAACAAGAAAAGGTAGTTGCTATTTTTAACAGATCACTTTATATTGTTACTATTTAACCATTGCAATAAAAAATATCAGAAGTACTAAGTGGACCTATCAAATCCTGTGACATCTTTATGGTAACATCAATTAGTCATGTTTGTAAGTCCTTTAAATAAATCCACTCTTTTCAGTCCTAGACAACTAGTGATAAGGTCTAGATGACCTTTTGGTGAAATCCTCTAACAAGGTTATTTTGAAAAATTTATATAACCTTTAACAAGGTAGTCTCCTAATAGAGATCACTTCAGAAGAGTGAAATTTTTGGGTTTCCGATCCTAGGTGGTTTTTCCCTTAATAGGGTTTCCACATTAAATATTGTTGTCAAATTGTGTGAATGTTATTTGTGTTAAAAGTTGTTTTACATGTCTTTACAGTTTATTGCAACTTAGTAATAACTAAGTTGTCACTAGGTTATAACTATAAATTTACTAATAGTCAGTAATGCAAGGAACTATTTGATAACAATTTGGAAAGACATTGATGTATGTGTTGAGTTTTATGTTGGATATGTCTACCAAGTGATTGGATGTATTGAAGTTATTTTTGTTTCTTTGATGGTGATGAAATGTTTGAAGGGACTGTGAGATAAGTAGACATAACACATTCACACCCCCTCCTCCTACTTATCTAACATTATTATGGAATTTTTAGTCATTATTATGTGTTTTCCTATGCTTTATGATATTTTATTAAGGGTGGGGTAAAATAGGTGCTCTAGATGAGTGGCTTGTCAAATGTTTTAGGACCCATAAGTAGTCATTAGAGGATTCTATGAAGTAGGAGGCTAGGGCCCTAACTAGGATGACTTCTACACATTATTTTTTTAATCAAGTGAAAACATAAATAAAATGAACAAGGTATTGGGGGATTTGGGTTAACACATTAATAAAGATAAATATGGTTAAGAGGTTGCATATGCTTTGTTGGAGGGCTGAGACCATATGTCATTTTGTAGAAGGCCTTAGTGCAACAAGGTGTAAATTATTTAAGAGGTTAATCCTAATGTTTGAGGGGTATGCAATGATATTAACCTAGTCAATAGCCCTAGAGTCCCTCGCTCTTGATTTATTTCCTCTAGTAGTCCTTTTTGGAATATTATTTTTTATAACCTTGTTGTGCTTTATTTTGGGAAGGGTACTACCACCTTAGGAATATCCTAGTTTACACTTCTTGTGTGGACCTTTGTTTCTATCTCCTATCTTGGGAGAGTGGACCTTTTTGGTTCCACGTGGTTGGGTGGTTAATTTTATAAAGGTACTATGCATGGTCTAATGGATAATCCTTGTTCATGTTCCCTTCTAGGTTGGTCTTTGAAGACTTTTTATTCAAGTATTTTATTTCATGTTGAGATTATTAATGTATATGTATTCATGTAATTATTATTGTGTGAAAGGAATCATAGGCATATGACATAATGATGTTTATTGATCTAACTCATTTTGAGAGCAATATAAACATAAAGGGTGGATCTAAGAGAAAGGAAAGGGAAAAGTGAACATGTATTATTTTAGAGAATTTAAAGCTTGTTGTTTTAATTGTGATATTTCTTTAAAATAACTCTTTATTTTGATGGTTAGAAGGAAAATGAACTAGGAATAGTAATACTATGGTGTATTTAAGTGAATGATAGAATGTGTTGGTGTTTAAAACTACTGAACCACAAAATACTCAATACCAAAAGGATAACACTCATATAACCTAGGTATTAGCCATTTCTCATTAACAATTACATGAATAAACCATTTGGAACCAACTTCAACAAAACCAAGGGTGGTTTCCTACTCTTTAGGCTTTGCAAAACCAAGGTGGGTATACCTAGGGATGATTCCAATGTAAATTATTGTGTGGAGATTATCTTAGTTTCATTCTTATTCTCATCTCTTATCGCCAGACACATGTACAATTTACCAATTTCTTTAATGCTCTTAAATTTATATGCATCCCCTATAAGTAGATCTGGTCATAATTCTCCTAGAATTTATGAGTATTCCTAGAAATATCAAATACCTAAAACTCATAAATTAAATGTAAAAAAGTGGTGACCAGCATTATAACCTTGAACACAATGGAATGAAAATGATTTTGAATTAAAAAAAATTTTTGACATGTAGAAGTAGAATTTACTCTAGAACACCTCTGATGTATATGACCAGTGCTTTATCCATGGGGTAAAGAGTCAACTATTAGCAGGAGATCTCGTTCAATTAACTTGTAATTGAATTTATCAATTGTAATCACCTATTTCCATTATTATTAGATATCCTTTTCATAAACTCATGAATATTGCTGATCTACTGAAGCATTTACATAATCCCTTGAATTAAAAGCAACAATAAACCAATATACAACCCATCTAGACTGCATTCAATCCAATGAACCTTATTCAGATGATCTCAAAATTAATAAACTCATGAAATAGAGATAGAAAATGGTGACACAGATTTAGTGTAAATACCCTTTTGTATTATCCTTTTGTTGACTAATACAAGAACCAATAGAAACTCAATGAAAAGTCCATGAATTCATACTGATACTATCATTTCTATTTGTCATCAAAAAAGTACATAACTAGAAGTAAACTCAAAAATAGCTACACATGGCTAGACCAAATGTACTTTCTTGAAAATTGAACACATACAAAAGTTCGAACCATCACATTGCCTTGAAAACTCATTTATATAGGCATTAGTTGCAACAAGCAAAGGGAAAATGAGATTGGCAAGTGTCCTTCAAAACTAGAAACAAATACAGTTAACAAAAGACAAAACAATGTGTAACAGAATGCCAAGCACATCAAAATATTTATTGGTAGGTTCATTTATGTTAAATTGCTACAAAATATCAACTCCCTGATTTGCCACCACTATTCTGGATCTTCAGAATATGTAGCTACTAAACTAGCCAATGATGAGTCATCCTATGGTGCTTCTAAATCAATTTTTATCCTATTTTCACTATTTTCATCTTGGACGATCAACATTACTTTTACCCTTGATTGTTCCTCTATCATGTCCACTTCTTGGGCTTCTGTACCTGTAACTGTAGCTAACTGGTGACCTTCACCTTCTTCATTTTTTAGATCTGGTGTTGATGCGTCAATAATCTACACCTTGTCATCTTGTATCTCATCTTCAACTATTTCAACTTCCTCAAATTGCTCATCAGAAGCAATATTCGTCATCCATGTGTCAAACATTGTATCATTTGGCCAATTGAATTGCAAAATATCATTCTATCTTTTGAGCACATACTCAACCTCATTATCAATACTAACAAAATCCTATTTGAAAGAATCAAAGAATAATTGAACCTATACCAACTCTTCAGTTGAAGTGGCCCACCAAGCATGTCCTTTTTCATTTAAGATTTTATTCATCCTTAAATAGAACAAATCATCTAATTGTTTGGTCCACTCATCTTTGCTTTTCAATTTATTCTTTTTGTCTATAGCATGAGGAAACAAATCAAATTTTTGGCTCTTGTACTGACTCAAGTAGCCCACTATTATTCTTTGCAAATAAACCCTCTTGTTATCAAAATCTGGCAAATCAGTGACAATTTCATAAATCCTTTCAATTTGGTCATGGGATGAGCTTATGACTGAGTAGCACAAAAATGTCACCTCTTTCCTTCTCCTTCTCTTTTACCACTTATTCATAATAGGCTTTAAAGCCTCATCTTTTTCTTTCAATTCTTCCCAAATGCTTACTACCCTTGCTAATTGATCATAAAACAATGGCCACTCAATTTTGTCTACAAGGTACATGAGAGCTTTTCTTAATTTATCTTCATATTGTATATTAATCTCTACATGTAAGGCCCATAGCTTGCTTTTTTCTTCTTTGAAATCTTCAGTTGTATAATATTCTAGCCCTTGGGATGTGCCTGGTATTTCTACAAGGGGGGTGGATTTGAAAGGTTCCACTGGAGGATGAGGGTATGTTATTCTAGGTCTAGAAGATCTTCCTAACACCTTATTTTCTAGCTCAATCCTCTTTTGGACCTCTTTATTATAGGCTTCCACAAGAGCCTCATACTTTCTCTACAACTCAAACATCTCCTTTTCCTCCCTCTCAATAGTAGCCAAGACAAAATGAGAGGTCCCCACATTCATATGGGTTGCCTATACATGTGATGTGTCAACAATTCTCCTTACAATTATGCTTCCCATTAATCCAAACTCATTTGGTTGTGATGATATGGCTCTAGATCCTCTTCTTAATGACCAACTAACCAATGTAGCCTAATCTTCACTAAATGCAGTGCCTTGGAAGTCTTTTTTACTTTGATCTTGAAAATTCAATTTATTTGAAACAAAATTGAAAACTAAGGCATCAACAATCTCCCAATTTGGTAACAATAAAATGTTTGATGCCTTCATCATTTGTCTTCCCTCCTCAGGGCTTATATTCTAAAATTCTTTTATCATTTCTTCTTTTACTTGGTTTTGGATGGAGGCTTCATCCATTTCTGGATGCTCTATTTTCAACTTTTTGCATCTTTCTTCAAAATTATTCATATTTTCCCTCCATGCAAATTGATGGAAAGCCCTAGATTTTACAAAACTATCATCAGCCAAAAAGTGATGACTTGTCTGCTCTAAAATAGGGTCCAATTCCTTGCCTCTATAGTCTACTATTGTTAAATTCAAATTTGGTGGAGGAAGTTCTTGAGGGTTATCCTCATCTAATTTTGCTTGGGTAATAAAAATACCTCCCTGTAATCCTATCTATTCAACCTATTCATCAATGAGCTATTCTCCTTCTATTCTCAGAGGGGATTGAGTAGGTGAATACTCTTGATCATGGGATTCCTCTTCCCTTATTATTTTTCTCCTCTTTTGGGATGGCTCAAGAGGCCTTTCCTCTAGGACTGCACTGGTAGATCCCACTATCTACTTGTCCTTATCTTTAGTGGTTCTTCTATTTTGAATTATATTGTAGCCTAGCCTCCTTTAAACAATTGGATGACCAACTCCTACATTAGGAGTGAAAGCTAACCTTCTCATGGCCTCTCTAGCCCTATTAGGGTAGGAATCAATAAAAAATTGTTTCTTTTCATTCATTGCTTCCATGATGTTAGGAAAAGCATTCATGAGTTTGTTAATCTTATCTACCTCTGGGATATCTTTATCCCAAGGACTGTAATCTTTATCAAAACAATGAATGAATTCTAGCACTCTGGAGTAAACTCTCCATTTTTCCTTTTTGGTTTCTTGTTCTTGTAATGAGAATTCATTCCTTACAATATCCTCATGATAATAAGAATCATGCTTTATCTTTGCCAAATTAATCCTAAGCTTGAAGGTTAGATTGTAGAACCCCTCAGTATCACAAAAATGAGGATGGGAAACAACCATTTTATATTGATCCAAACTTTTGTACAAAAATATCCAACCCCCTTTGGTAATCACAAACTGGTGTGCCATAGTAAAAGTAGGAAAAATTGACCCCAGTAACCTTCTAAACAGTTAAGTCTCCTCCAAGCCTCCTATCTACCACAAAACCTCAACCATCCCTACCTTCAAAGGTACTTGATAAGGCAACACATGAGGAGTTCCCTTGAAACCATAAATTCTAAACATAGTAGAAACAGAATAAGGAATAATATCTCCCCAATTGTGTGAAACTTTCAAATCATGGGGGTTATCCATAGGCCTGATGAGGTTCATTAGTGGCTTAGGGATTCTGGGATTATCACTTAATATGAGGCATCTTAGCTTAGAAGCAAAATACCTATCAAATCTAACAAAACTAGCATTATCAACATCCCAGGTCATATTAGCACTCCATAATTGGACTAGTAGTGCTACTCCATCCTACTCCCTATTCAATTCCATCTCTTTACCAAAATATGTCACCCCCTTAAACAGGAACATGTGCATCAATAGAGAATAGTGTCCAAAGATATTCTCCACTTTCCCTTTGGCAATTCCAACCAAGCCAACATGGATTTCTTCAGCTAAATAAGTGGCAAAATCAATAACAACATCCACCCCAAAAGAAGTAATCTAAATCATCATATACATAAAACTGATAGGCATGGCATTTTGCTCATCTTCACCAAAGACTCTGCATAAGGTCCTATATGCCTCTACAGCTCAGGAAGTAAAAAAGTCTTTCTTGAAAGGCTCCCTTCAGGCAGCTATAATTACTAGCAAAGTTCTAATTGTGCCAATATGTGCCTTTGGTGCACCTCCCCTAATCACATCTTTCTTCACCATATATTCCTTTTCTAACTCTTACAAATTGATTGGCACATGATAATCAGTTAGGGGTTCTAGGAAAAAAACTTCGCTAATCTCATCAGGGCTTATTGTAATCAAGGGCACTCCATCAATCCTTCTTACCACCTTAATGGCCTAGTCATAATTTCTAGCAATGGCCTCAAGCAAATTATAATCCATAAACACACTAGGAACCTCTAGCTTTCCCAAATCAAAGTTCCAAACATTTGAATGTGGGGAGAAAAGATTCCTCTCTGAGAACCATTTTAAATATAAAACAAGGCCAGTATGAGCAGTTATTGCATCCCTAACCCAATTTCCCTTATCATAAAGGCCATCTACAATCTTTAATCTAGGGTTTAGGGAAGTTAATTTTTTTAACCTGAATAGTCTCGATAGTGGATTCAAGAAGCAATTCTAACAAATCATCATGAACATTCCTAGCCTGATAATCACTTTGTCCTGAGAAAACTTTCGTAGGAGGCATTTTGAATACAGTTTGGAGGAATTGAAATTCTACAGAGATTTTTTTTTATAGAAAGTTACTTGATTTTCTGTCCACTTGCTCTGTTAAACTACAATATTCCGTGAATAATTGAAAAATTGCTACACCTTGACTCAAGCTTCACCACAATACTGTCTATGATTTTCTTTCTCTCAGGAAACTCAAAATCTTGTTTGCGTAATGTGAAAATGGCAAAATCCTCTGTGATATACTTTGTTTCTACTTCACATGCGAAGCCTTCATATCTCATAAATGAGTTGTAAGGGAAAAATAGGTTGGCTCTTCCTTCTGTATTTAAATTTGGGTCGTTGATCTCAAAAAATCCTATAATCCAAGAATTAAAATAGATCTAACTCATATTCTTCTCAACATGGTGGCAGTCAAACCAATTAGAAGTTTCCACCTATAGATTTCCTTCTTTGTTGGTGCTTTAAATTGGACCCACTTTTCGTTGAGGACATGTGTCACTAAATCGCTACCTCGCTATGCATAAAGAGTGAGCATATTGCCATAGCAAGGAAGCGATAACCCTTGATCTAATCTTGATCTGATGGTAGGGATTTTACTGCATTCTTGTTACTATAATGGTGGGTTCCTTGTGTATTTTCCCTGTTCACTATGTCGCTATGCATAAAAGGTGAGCAACTTTCAATAGCGACAAAGCGATGATCGTTGATTTCCCTTTGATCGAGTGGAGGACATTCAATGCATCATACAATATGAACATGGTGGGCCCCATCTTTATCTATCTCACTTGCTATATCGCTATACATAACCTTCGAGCAACTCACCATAGCGAGTTAGCGATTATCATTAATCTCAACCTAATCGAATGATCACAATTTTTTATCTGGCTTCTGACTTGGAAGTGGGTCCACATTTCTTGGTGATACTAAGTTGGCTTGACAAGCTAGCACATATGTATTATTTTAATCCCTAGTGACATCACACCTCCCTAACTTTTTTGTGTTTGTTATTTTTTAGGTGAGTCACTACATCGCTACCGGTGAAAGCCATTAACTTATTGGTAGCAACATAATGACCTCTAACGAATTCAAAATTTATGGCATATAATTGCTTAGTAGGATGTCACTATGTCATTAGATTTGCACAACTCATTTTTGATGAAACACTCATTTGGGGCCCACCTTTTGAAACTGTCATGACATCATGACATTTTGGCCAATTGTTACCTCACTATCGGTGAAAGCCATCAAATTTTTGGTAGCGACATAGCAATTTTTGGTGATCTTTCAAAGTTCTATGTCGAGAAAAATTAAATAGAATAACCATAAATGATACGACTCTCACATAAATAAAAGCATACTTTGCTAGATGTCTTTCTTGGGATCTTCATAATCATCATCCCTTTTTAAGAGAATGTTGTCTTTTGCATTATCTAGGCACTCGCTATGTCACTACCAATGAAACACAATGATTTCTCGATCGTGATATAGTGACCTCCGATGAGAATCAAATTCTGGTGATAGAGAAAATATAACACATCAATTAAAATTTCACCAATTAATACTGCTATCAGAAATAATGGTCGTGCACATTTATGGTACTGCATGGGAATTCTACGATCACCATCAACTTTAAAAGGTTGCCACTGTCTTCACATTCTGAGTACTCACTATGTCACTACCGATAGGGCAAATAGATTTTTTGGTCTCGACATAGCGAATCGATAGAAAAACTTGAATTCTAGTGACACCACTTGCAAATTGCTCCATGTGCATCCTTTCTGATATTGACAACCCTAGGACAAAGCATCTAACCATAATGTATTCAAATCAATGCACACTTTCGGTGCTAGACCTCATTTTTCAGTACCATAAAAAAGTTTTCTAACGGTCGCTATATCGCTATAGTAAACAACCTCACAAATTTTTATAACGAGCACACGACATCTGTGGATCCAAACAAGATCCAACGGTGAGACAAGACTTTTCAAAAAGGACTCAATAATAACTTCAAAGTAGGTGGGAATAGAATATTCAGTCTTTTTAAAAGATTTCGCACCAAGATAAATTTAAAAGAGCAAGACCTAGGGTTTTACATAGATTTTAAAAGGTATCAAAAATACAAAACCAAAACCTAAAACGCTAGGATCTAATAAATGGACTCACATCTAATTTTTTATACCATGATTTTAAGAAAAGTTATTATGTAAAAAATTAGACCAACAAAATGGATACCATATTTTAACTTTATATTAATAGGAATTATTGTGAATGATAACTTATGGAAATTATACTTGTGATCAATGGGTAGCTATTATACAATGGATGAAGAAACTAACTTTATTGTATTGATTAGTGGCTAGTCAATGTTTACCCTATGCATTGGAGATGAGTGTAGACTAATAAGATAATGTATACCCTAATGAATTTTTATATATATCTTAATGTCTAAATAAAAATAATATTAATCATAGACTAATAGGGGTTATGAATTTTGATGATTAGTTTTGAAGTAATGACTTGAGTTGATGATTCAAATAATGATAGTTGATTAACTTAACTAGATATGAACACTGAGATGATCATAGACTAATAAAGATCATATTTCAATGTATATCTTTATGGATGGAAATTTTCTTGATAATATTTCTTTAGGAAAAATGCTAGGGAAACCATAAGGACTTAGGTTGGCTAGTAATTCCACATTTGAGTTTTATAAACAAGTGTATTTTTGGTATCATGATGAGGTGTTACATTTGGCATCAGAGTCCTAATTTGTCATACTTGGAACTTTGGGACTCGTATTTTTCCTATATAGAACACTTAGTGTTTTGTGTTATTTCCTTTTGATATTATTATTATGTTAGAAAACATGAATCTTAGACTTGAAAAGTATTTTTTTGTAATCGTGTTATATTTCTTTTGATGAGTACAATTGTTCTTCAAGAAATGATTTGTCATTTCTCAAATTCTTATATATTTTTAGGATCTATGTGATTCAAATAGATGCATTTCTAAAATATTAATAGTGATTAGCCCTATTTATTGATCCTATTATTATGAATACTTTCCAATTTGATTTTAAATGTTTTATACTATACTTTCCTATAAATGCTACTTGTTGAATTTATGATGTATTATGTTTGATTATTTATACAAGTTAATGTGACTTTACAAGCTAGAATTGAAATATTTCAAACAGGAAGCAAGGCATGACTATAGTAGTACTCACTTTTATAGGGTCGAAAGGATGATTGTGTTGAAAAAATATGTGTTAAAGTCTAAATTTTGTATTTATTCCCTAGGAACTTAGGAAATTAAGGAAATATAATCTCTTTGAAAATGGTATAGAATTTTTTAAAATTAGGTAATTTCTAATATTTGTAGATCTGGTGAGAGTAAGAAGTTTCTTTCACCCAAATACCTTCTTGATGTAGGAGATTGAAAAAGAAAA
Organism: Cupressus sempervirens; assembly: GCA_028749045.1. Taxonomy (NCBI): domain Eukaryota; kingdom Viridiplantae; phylum Streptophyta; class Pinopsida; order Cupressales; family Cupressaceae; genus Cupressus; species Cupressus sempervirens. The sequence continues at coordinate 293,074,250 of CM053790.1, read as the reverse complement.
GAACTATAATATTGTTGATAATATAATGTGTATATCTCTTTCATATATAAGGAACAAGTTTTACAGGACTAAATTTCTTACACAAAACAATATGTTGTTAAAGTGAATATGCTTAACTAGAGGAAACTCTTGGGCAAATTACCCATGTTCCCCAGGTTTTATTATAAGTAGGATTGTAGTATCCATTTTGAAAGAAGTTTTTTATTTATATTGTAAAAAAAATGTCTTAGGCATGATCCATGTTATTTGTAAACCAATAATTATCAAAGAAAACTACGATGTTGTATAAATGAATTATGGTACAAGTATAAATGAAAAGAAAATAAAGTATCTATCCTACCAATTGAAATAAGATTTTTCTTAAAAAGGGATTTTAACATGTACCTTTTTGTTAGATGCCTAGTGAGGGGTTAGGATCCTAGAAGGGTATTATGAAGATGAGTTCTTGTGGCAACCAAATACCAAGAAATCTATGTTTGATACTTTGTGTATGAATTATGAGTATCAATATAGTTGCACAAAAATAACAATATTATTACTAGTGCAAAGACATGATTAGTCAGTTTAAATAGAATAGATGTATTTTTATCAGAATACATTTAATTTTACTATTAGAATTTTCTTTAAAAAGAAATATAGAAGAATATTTATGATGCAAGAGCATCCTAGGGTAGTCAACAATTTTGTGTGCAGGAGCATTGAGCTCAAACTTGTGGAGTTATGTTTCACATAACTAGGAATATGTTTAAGGTACATTAGGGTACCTTGTCATAAGCACACATAGGGCTTGGAGCTATCATCTCAGAGTTAGAGTCATTTTGGTGACTATTGGTCATGTGTTCTTGATTTATTGGATAGACTTTAAGGATTATTTCCACAAGCTTCAATCCAAGATTTGGCATGTGTGCTCTTGGATTTAGATAATTAAATGGCACATGGACCTATGAATAAGTTTGCATACACTAATGTTATCATATGAGTTAGTTATGAATTGTAAACATGGGGCTTGTCCTAAGTATTTATTAGTTTTTTCATGCATTTAATATTTGTTGCAAGTCGACCTATGCCTTGAGGGTATATTTGATATGTTAGTGTTTATTTATTTTAATTAGCTAGGCTAGAATGTGGCTTGGTTTAGTATAAGTAGAGGGTCTTGTGGAGTCTAGAGTCATGATTCATTCAACAGGGAGAAAATGGAGTAGCTGAGAAAAGCGAAGTTGAGTAGATTAAGTAGCTAAGTGTGAGCTTGGGAAACAAGAAGGTTGCTTGGTGGCTAGTGAGTGCAAATTAAGATTTTTCTTGGAGTTTCTACCAGATTATGGATTTAGTCTAGCTAGGAGTTAGATCATGCAACATCTTCCATAATTGTTATTGTAATTAATTTGCATTTTTTTGTAACCCAGAAGGCCTTATAGTCAAACATGTTGGATGTAAATCTTATGATTCTATTATAAAAATTGGTATTTTTGTGGATCTAAATCTCTTTGTTATTGTTTATATTCAGATGTGTGGTTTTTTGGGGGGGATAGGACATCTCCTTTAGGGATTCTCCTACCTTGTACTGTATCAAGTGGTATTAGAGCGAAGGTGGGATCTAGCTGGCCTTATGGAGCTAGTTGATTTTTTGCTTTAGGTTTATGAAGATCTTGGAAGATGCCTCTGAGAAGATTGGATCCTAGGGCTATTGATGATATCTATGATGTTTTGGAAGATATGATTTTAGAAAAGGTTATATTAGATTTCATATCTAAGATGGCATTGATAAAGAATAAGATCATGAGAGCTATTGTTGGTGTACCTAGGAATGTGGGCACTCGAGATGGTTATGAGGAAGCTACTACAGACTTTGAAGTTGTTGGATATAGTGGTAAAGACCAAGATGATTGCATGGATATACCTATAGAAGACAAATCAGGTCAATTGGATAGATTTGGAGCTCAATTGAAGTTGAAGTACAAAATGGATGTTTCTAATTTCTCAGGTACTTTGAATCCTGAAGACCTAGTTGATTGGATTGGTGGTTTGGAAGACTAATTTGAGTTAGAGGATATTGGAGATTTTCTCAAAGTGAATTTGGTACAAATTAAGTTGAAAGGACATGTTTATTTATGGTGCAAATAAATACAAAGAGGTACAGAAGAAGAAGGTGAAATAAAGATCACTAGGTGGAGATTGATGGTGACAAAGTTGAAGGCTAAGTTCATTCTTGTTGATTATGAACTTGGGTTGTTTAAGAGACTGCAAAATATGGATTAGAGGGATATGACTATGAAGGATTATACCAAGGATTTTTATAAGTTGATAATTTAGTCTGGACATAGAGAGTTGTTTAAAGAAAATATGGCTAGATATATTATTGTATGAGATTCAATATTTAGGATGAGATTGATATGCTAAATATAGCTTTAGTCAAGGATGTTTATCATTATGCTCCTAGGGAAAAAGAGAAGTTGAAGTGAAGACATCAAGGTAATGCTCAAGGGAAGGAGAAGTAGGTGAAGGATAAACATATTGTTGAAGATGAACCAAGACTTGTTGGAAGGAGAGAGAAAATACATACGGGTGCATTTAAGGGTACTTGTTACAAATATGGTGAAGAAGGACATAGATCCTTTGAATGTTCCCATAAGGTTGGTCATTAAAGAGGAGTTGTGGTGAATGAGAATGTGGATTTAATGAATGAACCTAAGGTGGAGAGGTATAATTTTCTGATTCGAAGAGTATTATTTGGTAAGAAGTGTTGGAACCTTGTCAATTGAGGAATTTGTTCAAGACTTGATGCAAGTATGGAGGTGAATATTAGAATGTGATTATGGATGGTGATAGTATTGATAACCTAGTTTCTAAAGAGATGGTTCATAAACTTGGTTTAAAGAGAGTGATACATCCTTTTCACTATAGGATTAGTTGGTTACAAGAAGAACATGATTTGGAGGTGAGGGAGCAATGTCTTTTTGATTTTTAGATTGGACATTATGTTGATCAAGTGTGGTGTGATATTGTAGACATGAGTAGTTATCACATTACTTGGTAGACCTTGGTTATATGATTGTAGAGCAGTGCATGATTATGTCAAGAATGTGTTTATTATTGAGAAGGGTGATAGGAAGCATTCCTTGATTCCTTTGTAGAATGTTGAACTTGGTAGGAGGAACTTGAGTTTTGGTAGCCGAGTTGAGGTGAGGGATTCTCAAGGGGTTAGAGATTGACATGGAAAACATACCCATGGTAAACAAAAAATAGATGATAGTTGCTGGAAAATATGTAGAAGTGGAAAAAAGGCAAGAGTGTACGAGTTGATGTGATGGAGGATAGGTATGTAAAGAACTAGTTTAGGGTTTATGTGTTGAAACCTAAAATATGTTCTTCTAGTTGTTAAGAACATCTTTTCTTTGCACCTGAGGCATTTGACATAGTAACATCCTAGAGTAGTCAACAATCTTGTATGTAGGAGCATTAAGCTTAGATTTACGGAGTTATGGTTTGCACAATTGGGAATATGTTTGAGGCACATTGGGGTACCTTTTCCTAAGTGTGCATAGGGTTTGGAGTTATCGTCTTGGATTTAGATCCATTTTGGTGACTGTCGGCCACATTTTCTTGATTTAACAGACATAATTTGGAGATTGTTTATGTGAGATTCGATCTGAGAGAGTTGGCATGTATGCTCTTGTATTTGGATTGTTGGATGACATGTGGACCTATACCTAAGTGTGCATACTCTTATGTTGTCATATGAATTAATTATGCATTTTAAACTTGGGGTTTGTCCTAAGTATTCATTAGTTATTTAATGTTTGTTGCAAGCTAACATGTGGCTTGAGGGTATATTTAATATGTGAGTGTTTATTTAATGTAATGTGCTAGGGCAGCTTGTGGATTAATTTAGTATAAGTGGAGGTTTTTGTAGATTCTAGAGTCATGATTCATTCAACATGGAGATGATGGAGTAACTAAAAGGAGAAAAGTTGAGAGCTAGTAGCTTAGTGTGGGCTTGGGAAATAAGAAGGTTGCTTGATAGCTTGCGAGTGAAAGTTAAGATTCTTCTTTGAGTTTCTATGAGATTGTGGATCTAGGTTAGCTAGGAGTTCGATCTTGCGAGGTCTTATAGAATTGTTATTGTAATTTCTTTGTATTTTCCCATAACCTAGAAGGCCTTAAAGTTGGTCATGTTGGATGTAAATCTTATAATTTTATTATGAGAATTGACATTTTTGTCAATCTAGATCTTTGTCTTATTGTTTATATTCCACTTTTTGGTTATTTGTTGGGGGCTATGACATCTCCTTTGGGGATTTTCCTACCTTGTACTATGTCAAATTACACTTATATGATGTTATATAAATCATAATATTAATGCATATAAGGATAATGATACATGTATTTACTCCTTGATATGATTTCATTAAAGACATTAAAGATAGCTACAAAATCTATGTGCATAAGGCTAATTGGTTGAAAGTGTTAGTGAAATATTTGACTGAATAAACATATTATTCACAAGACTCATGTGTTTCTCCCTCTCTTGATGAATATATGACTATATTTGAAAATAATGAATTTGAAACAAACTCTTCATATTAATGTTTAGAATTAGGAATATTCATAAAGGGATATATAAGCATAAATATAACTAATTAATATGTAAAGCTTGAGATGGAATGTCTCTAACTTAAAGATTCATGGTTAATTTTCTTAGATTCTCTCTATGGTATGGATATAGTTTTGATAATATGATACTAACAATTGTTATAGTAGAACTATAAAAGATGTCTTAGATTATGTTCCTTAGAGAAGGTGTCTATTAAGTCTTACATGTAAGTTTTATGTTGGATATTCTCTTATGATATAGCATAGACCCTTAAGGGTAAGAAGAAACTTTGTTTTATAAAAGATATCTATGTTATATACTCTAAAAGGAAACACATAGAACTATGTGCTAATGTAAATGGTGTGTTTAAATATTTGCAATATTTTAGTTTTGAATGATTTCAAAAAGTGAATGTAAAATAATAGTGTTTTTTGTACTCCCATTGTGAAAGAAATAACCCCCATATCAAATTTGTATTGGCACCATAAATTTGAGCCCCAATTCACAATTTCATACTATATTTAGGAATTTTAAATTATGTCTTGTTATTGGATGAACCCCTAATTCATGATGTGTAAATTTTGTTTAATATATCGATGAAATATCTACAATATCATTAATACTTATGAATGATGAGTAATTTAGTATTTTTTGACTTCCAAGAGTAAGTTGAATATTAGGGAGGGAGGATGTAATGCTCCTAATTCAGACCTAGCATGTCTTGATACATGTGTTTGAAGTTAGGGAGTTTTTATAGGGACTTGTATCCTTGTTTTGATAAGAGTATTATCCTTCTTGAGGTGTTTGCATAACCCATTCTATTCCAACTCTACTTACTGCACATTATAGTTTGGGAAATGATAAATCTTTTTAGTTATGTTCCTTCATGTCTTCTTATATGTGTCTATGAAATTTTAGGACCTTAACATTATGATACCACTTGATAGATATATATGTTACAATGTGAGGTATTCCTTATCAATGAATATGATTACCTTAAACAAATTACTTATAATAACTAAGGGTTAATTATGATACCCACCTTGATGATACTACTTGTTATGCTTAAACCTTGATAGGATTGTGATATTCTATCATTTGTGGAGTGCGCTATGATTTAGAAATATTTCTTATATCTTTGATTATGCTTACATGTCAATTTTTCATTATCATTAATGTTGGCTTATCTTCTTTTAGTTAATTTACATAGTCATGATTACATATGTGCTAACAATACTAACAAATCATGTTTTAGTATGAATCTTGTTTGATGTACTTGTAGGATGAGGGGAAACATTCATCATCACTTCTATGGGAGATCTATATAATATTGCATTCCTCCTTCTTGTTTGCTAATTTATTCCTACACACACATATATGTTTTTCTCATTGTAGTAATGCAAGGTTATAGGTACCAAGCATCGACTCCACCTAACTACTCAAGTTTGGTGTGCCTTTAAAAACCTCAAAGGTTGTCAATTATGGGGATAGTGCTAAGGTCCTTGAATGAGCCTCCCTTTTTCTATTATTTGATCCATTAAAATTGGAATTCCTACTTTGTGAGTTGACTATCGAGGTGAATAATTGATATCCAACTCATCTAACTTGCCATTGTTGTGGGTATTTCCTCATGGCAACTTACATTCTTTTGGTTATATAATTTGTTTAACAATTTTATTTATTTATCCTCGGGAAATATATTCTTACATTCTTACATTCTTAGATGATATTTTCTATGTTATATTAAAGGGTTTAGTACTTTGTTAGGAGTCTAGCTTGACTTGTCTTATTGATTGTGGTTGACCTTGTTTGATCTTGTGGTTTTTTCTATGTGTTTTATAGTTGAGTGTTTTTTATTGAGTAAAATGAGTTTTAAAGGGGCATTGAAACCCTGTACAATATATAGAATAATTTAAGCCATAAATCCCATCAACCAAAATAGAACGTAACAAAATGAGATAGTACAGAGACAAAAAGCCATCCAACAAAGGACAACAAACAAAAGAAAACACCAAATAGAACAATAAAAAAAATACTAGACAAAGACCACAATACAATAAAGACCCTTTAGGCCATGTTCTTTAACAACTCCACAACCTATAGTTTGAGCTATTCCATCCTTTCAGTATCCTTTTTTATTTTCTTAATCTTTATAGTAGTTGTAGAAGCCATCTTCCTAGTGTTGGATCTAGTTCTTTTACCTGGTCCACCCTGGCCACCTCCAAGCTCCTCCTAATCTTCATTGACTTTCACAATGGCTTTATCCCCCATACAGCTCTCCATCTTGTTGATGATAATATTAATGTGTTTGTTGGTTCAACCTTCAATATTTCATAGCTCTAATTATCAATGTTTTTCAAAGTATTCTCAAGACTGGAAGTTATGTTGTCCAACTCAAGAACCTTTGTCTCTAGCCTATAAAAATCAACCATATCCATGAGAGAGCTAATGTTCACCCCATCCCCATCCATGTTATTAGTATCCTTACAATTATAGATCTTATTTTATATGGAGTTCACCCTACCCTTCATGTCAACAACTTCATAAAAAAGCTTATTTATGGACTCAAAGTAGTCCAAAAGGCAATTCCTGACATTGTTAAGGACAACCAAATTTAACTCTTTGTTGGAATTTCTTAAAAACAACATTGAGATATCAATAAGCTCCCAGAGATCAACTTCACCCCTCTCCTCACCTCTAACCTCCATCTCAATCTTCTCCTTGGGAATACCCATGCACATATAATTGATGTCAAATTTTTCCACACAATCTTCTCTACCATAAGGGTAATATCCCTAGTAGGGGAATTATTAGTGTTATCCAATAGAGGATCCTTGAACAACACATGGGGAGACTCAATGGTCTTCTTTTTACCTTATTTACTAGGGTTCTTTATGCTAATCTCATAAGACTCCCTCATAAGCTCTTGGGAAAGCTTTACTGGAGAATCAAGAATTCTTTACTTCTCGTCTCTACTGTGGGTTTTCATAACAATATTTTTCTACCTTTTACTACTCCTAGCTGATGAAACCCTCTTCTTCTTATTGTTATCCAACTCCTCTATGTATGTCTCGATGTCATCATCCTCCTATTATATTCTTCATCTGAGGAGATAACCACTTTGTTAATATATTTTTTAGATGGCAAGCCCTTAAATTCTATCTTCAAATTCTTCATGGGGACTTTGGGGTCTTTTCCTTTCCTCTTGTGAGTGGACACTTCTACATTCTCAGAGTGCATATCTTTACTATCCTCAAGCTCTAATCAGTCCTATTGAGTCATAGAGTCTTCAGACTCTATCTTTGACCCGCCTTTAACCTCAATGATCTTCTCCATAAAGTGAACCAGGATATATTCAAAAATCAAGAGTATTAAACCATCAGGCAAAGGTGGATTCGTAACAACTTTTTCCATAGTTCTGTGGATACTAGAGTTCATGGAAGTATAGAGATAAAATGAAATATAAATATTGATGACATGCCTAGAATGATTCAAAATCACAAAATGGATGCAGATACATGATAATCTACCATCAAGAGTAATGTAATACACAATAGCTCACAAGACAAATATCTAGAGCTTTTTAATACAACTAGGTTGGTAATAGGTTTTACCTTCTTTAGTTATGGCATCACATTCCTCCTCCTCCTTAGGGAAATCCTCCACATCCACCTTTGAGATTTTCTGATCTTTATAAAACTTCTTCCCCAATATTGAGATGTCAATAACCTAGGAGATGAGGTCTTCTATGATAGTGACAGACCACCAAGAAATTTCAAAAGTCGCCTCTTTCCATACCTTAAGGAACGACTTGGTAACCTCAAGTTTTCCTACACACAATCTCTCCATAAAAGGAGTAATGCCCCCATTTAGTAGGATATCCCATTCCTTGGTCCTCCTCTGCTATTTATCATAAAATGGTAATGGACTAAGATGGTTTTAGGTTCACCATGTCATAGAGTTCATCGAGATCTTTTTGCCACTTTTGTAAAAAAAACTTCCAAACAAAAAATATAATCTTTTCCATGTAACCCATAATAGATCTGAAATACATATGCAATTAAAATCCACGTGCAAGAGAATAGACAACATATCCACAAAAATATGATGCAAGATATACCCTTGGAAACCCTTGTTGAAGGAAAAAACCTAACCTCCAAAAACATCCATCACCATGTATTATTCAACAAAACACCATTGCAATACAACCATGGAAGCCTTCAAAATAGCCACAACCAAGCAATCCATGTGAATAAGCACGAATCCACACACCTAATGTCATTCTTCCAACCTTCACAAATGCTCCCTTGGCTAAACTATCAAGCTTTATCCCACTTGATTCTTGCCTTTTTGCCTTCTGTCTTATACAACTACCCTTGTGGTTGCTAATATAGTAGAAATTCCCACAAAACCACCAAGTGGTATTACATAAACCATGTGCTAAAACCATGAGCTACCTAACCTACTGACCCCACATTTAATATTGGACATTTAATTCTTTTCCCCAATATTAAGTAATTACATCAAATGTTATCACAATGTTACAATACAACTCGTTAAAGATATCTCATGTGAATCTTTACATGTTGCACATCCATCTAGGTGCTCCTAGGTGCAACATTAAATAATAAAATAATACAACATTAAAATATTATGCAATGTGTGCAACAAATGTTATCTCAACAATCACCCACTTTTTTTATACATTGCATAGGGTCAATTTGTAGCCATATAAATGAATAAGGAAACAATCCCTCCCAACACATCTACCATAATAGATTAAAGTACACCATGTGCTCCATCTTGGTACTCGCAAGAAAACCAAAGTATCCAAAATATCAAACATGAATGATCCCACCTCCTACTATGCCACTACCACCAAACATACATAGAAGCCATCCAAAGAGAAAGCCACCCAACCTATCATATTAAAAGATCATAAAATCTCATACCAACTAAAATACCAAGCACAAAAACTTGATCCAAAATTAATCACATATATCTGTAGTTGTAAAAACATCCATAGCTAAAATAACACCCACAACAAGTACCAACCCATCCAACTATTCATACCTCCAAAGGTATACCAAGTAAATCTCATATCATCAACATATCTGATCTGTAACTTGCAATCATAAGCCTCAAGAGCAATATCTACCACATGTATACCATAAAGCTCTCATTGCAAAAGATAATGTCAAATTTTAACCAATCCACTCACAACATATCAAAGAAGTGAATCTATGTAGTATCAAGGACGTCCATAACACATAAACTAATAACTTGCAAGAACAACTATCATAACAAGTCTTAAATGCTCTCCCAAATTCTCTACAACTAAAAAAGGAAAGAGATAAATGAATAACCATGTCATCTCTCACATGACATACATGAGCAAAAACCAGTTATCACAATCTCTAACCAATCTCAAATCCAATGTAAGTGAAAATTGAACATCTAGGAATATAACCAAGACCAAAGAGAAACCATGCAAATAATAACTTGCATCATGTCCTTCTACACACACCTCTAGATATAAATTATGTAACTATGACCTCCTCCATAAAAACCCAACCAAGAAGCCACAACAACACCCAAACCATACCATATAACTAATCATGGATGTAAGCCTCCCACAAGAAGATCAAACTCATAAACCATTCCTAAATCAAGGAATAACCATTTCTTATCCAAAGAATATTCCCAATATAAAACCATTTCCTAAACTCAACCAACATAACAACATATAAACAAGGAGATAACCAATGGAAAACAATCTCTCAAATGAACCCTCCAGAACTAACTCATGTACCATAGCTCAGGATCCACATCAATGAAAGATGAGCATAAATATAATGTGCCTACGAGAAACAATGGGCTATACCTCTCAAGTAGAAAACTGCCGAGTAGACCAAGAGTGGGGAATGAGAATGCTCATCTTGAAATCCAAGTCTCCAACCAAGACTTATCTAAGAAAAATCTCCTCTCAAGTCCATGTCAGGTGAATGCCCCTCAGAGTTCCTATTGAAAACTATCAACTATCCCAACAAATATATCTCTAATCACAAGAGAAATCATCATCACCATTGTCTCTAATTATCCATGAGCACCTATAGCCAATCAATCCATGCCAACTCCAAATGCAACATAGCAATATCATGAAGTATCCAACAAATGATCTATATACTCAATACCAAGAAACTAAACCAAGAGCAATGTCAAAGTCCCAACCATGGCCTCAAGAACATAAACATGACAACATGATCTAAACCATCTCAACCAAAGAGATACCATGCTCCATATGAACATACTATAAGATATCAAAATTCTAAACATGTATCAAGAGTATACAATAGAATAATAATGAAACCATCCTAATACCAAGGATAACATGTCAAATGAAAGAATAAACCACACCTTTATCAAGAACCCAATGAGTCCTCAAGATTCAACCATCTCCACACACCATGAAGAAAACCATCTCCATACACCATGAAGATAACAAGTGTACCATGAAAATGTCAAAGATGCTTTTGCAACAATAGAATCTAAGATAAACCTCCAACATTTGCAAACACTCAATAAATATATCAATGCCAACAACTCTCACTCAATCATGGTATCAAGGCATCATAACATCCATCTTATATATGAAGATCCTCTAGGTCTACACACAACCAAATTGTCAGAACAACGTGAAACCAAGATCTCCAAACCAATAAGATATGAACCAAACTAGGAACTAATCTTACACTGCCACCTCATCACTGCCACCAGCTCTCACTAAATTATGTATCCAAGCTATCCATGGATACCATCCTCTAACCATGAGAATAAATCAAGGCATTAAACCATCAAAGAACTCAAAGTGCACATCATGAGCTCCTCAAAAGAAACCAAATAACCTTGATCTTTAACCAAGAAGATATGCCACCATAGCTAAATCAAGTTTCCAAACCAATGAACATCAAGGATGTACCTATATATCCAATTTTGTCATGCCAAAATCCATGACACCATGATCACATTCATGAACCGAGTAAAAAATTCAAAGTATCCAATCTGTCAACATAAAATAGTCAATTACAATCCTCCACCATGATTGTACCTGGTAACAACATCTCATCCCTTCTACATGAAGAAAAAATCAAAAAATCATGTGACTTAGGTCATAAACAACCCAAATCTAAGCCACCAATCTAAATATGCATCAATAATGAAAGATCAATGGGCAAAGACAACCCATAACCAAGCCATAAATGTAACCCACAAGTATAGACCACTTACAATACTACAAAACTTGTAGACCCAACAAGTCATCATACATATCCAAATCAAATACTGATAACCATATCATCATGAGACCAATCTAAAATATGAACTAAGTATATAATGACATCAAATACAAATCTCCAAAATATATAATGTCATAAACTCACAATGTTACCATAGTCAATATATATCATAAACCATTTAGATTAATATATCACCAAATAACTCATTCAAAACCTACAACAAATCTAAACCAATGTGTAGAGCTTTCTGTTAACTACTCAAAGTCCAAATTTTGACTCTGTATGCCCAAGTTATGCCCTAATTTATACTCAAAATAAATAACATCTAATTTTTGGGCTCTTAAAACCTAACAAAATGTCAAAATCATAGGATCAAACCCGTACCAAGTTATAGTGTTCTAAATTAGCTTCCAACGATTGTAAGAGGTCCAAAATCTAATATCCTAAGAGAAAGTCATGGTCATTTTACTAAGACAGTCTTTTTACCATTTTCATTGCATTTTTGTTTGACAAAAATTTTGATAGGAATAAATTTGACGACCATCATGAGTTGAAACTTAAAAATTCTTTCATTTCCTCTTAAAATGGCCAAACTAAGGCATATTATATATCAAAATTTATGGAAAAACCAATCCAGATGCAATGGCGAGGTCTATTTTTATCCTAGAGGTCATTATTGCAAGCCACCCCCTAAAAACCTCATTTAAATGAAACATCCAAAAAATCATTTTGACCAACAATTTTACATGCCCAAAATCTACCAATATCTCATCATAACAACAAATCCAAAACTCTCATATCTACAATAAAAACTCATATATCTTGCCCTTTCTTTTATCCTCTCATACATTCCCATGGATTCAATCTAGGGTTACAATAATAAAACCATAGCTCTAATACCACTTGTAAGGAAACTTGCAAACAAAAAATATAATTGTTTCCATATAACCCATTATAGATTTGAAATAAATATGCAATTAAAATCCACATGCAAAAGAATATACAGCACACCCACAAAAATGTGACACAAGATATACCATGGGAAACCCTCTGTTGGGACTCAAAATTGAAGCCTTGATTTTGAGTGCCAATAGTGGCATGTTGTGATGGTTAAGTTGTTGAGTTGTTATCCTTGCCATCAAGGTTCAAATCTAATGGGGATGAGGTCCCCCATTTGTGGCCTCACTGGTTCATAGCTCCAGGTCAAAGCATTTACCCCTCTTTTAAAAAAAAAAAAAAACAAGCCTTGATTTTGAGTACCATTCTAAAAAACAAGCCTTGATTTTGAGTACCATTCTAAAAATCAAGCCCTATAAGTGCATTTAATGCATATGTATGCAACTACTCTTTTGAGGCCTAAGAGGTATTTAAAGTTTCTAACACCTTGCATTAAGTATATCCACTTGTCCCATGAAGATAAATGGTCATTTCGAGTCATTCTGTGAAGTTTCATTTTGAGCAATGTCCAAATCTACATTTTTTCCTAAGTGTCAAACAATGATAGGACACTAGTGCATCTTACGCTAAATTGCGACCAAAAATTGTGACCAAGTATTTTAAATGGGTTGGTTGGTTGAGTTATAAAGCAATTTTTTTTTTTTTTATAACATGCTTGTGTTGGTCTCAATTGTGAAAAATTATTTTTCTCGCAATTGCGACAAATTATTTTTCTCGCAATTGCAACACACGCCGCAGCATAAAAAAAAAACAAAAAGGACAAAAATGTAACACATTTTGTTTGGTTCGAGGGTTGCTATGAGTCCAGAGAACAAAACATAAGGGTGAGCTTTCGATGGTTCACGATTGCCATATCATTTTAGGCATAGAATTGTATGGCAATCGCTGGAATGCTTCTTGATGTGCCGATGGTCAACCTCCATTGACCCACCACTTCAACTCCTTCACTTCTAGCATTTCGCTCGCAGGAGGGCATAGATTTTCAAGGGCAGGTTTCGAAAGAGAGGACTAGGCATTTTGTAGGGACCATTGTAACAGGTAAGAGTTTAGTGCTATATGGTTTTCTTTACCACAACATTGTGTAGGGTTGTAATATATAAAATTTGTGTCAGCTATACAATGCAATTTCTTTTAGACACTCCAATGGTTTGAATCTGCAGCCTGTGACCTTTTGTCTACCAATTACTTTGGTTATTGGTAAAATTGATTAATAATATTCTATATTTGGAGAAGTTATTATGGATTGAAGAAATCTTAGCTTGTTTAATAATATTTTATATAGGATCATGAGCTTTAGATTGGAACTTTTTATATTGGGAGCAACACAGTAATTATATTTTTTATTTGATATGGAAGTAGAATTCTTAGAGTGAAACTTTTTGGATTGACAATTGAGAATGATATATTTTTGTTATTGGATATAAGAATATGAGTTCTAGATTAATATTTCTTGGACAAATAATCAAGAATAATAATTATTTTTTATTGTTTGATATGAGAGCATGAGTCCTAGATTAGAGCTTCTTCAGTTGTAAGCTAAGAGCAATAATTGTTTTTGTTCTAGTCTACATGGGAGCAAGAGCCTTAAACTGATACCTTTTCAGTTGAGTGCCAAGGACAATAATTATTTTTGCTACTTGGTATGGAAGCCTACAACCTAGCTTGAAAAACCTCTTTGATAAGAACCAAGAACCATAATTATTTTTGTTACTTGATATGAGAGCACAAACCTTAGATTGGGATATTCTTAATTGGTAGTGAAGAACACCAATCATCTTTGTTACTTGGTATGGGAGTGTGAGCCTTGTATTTAAACCTCTTCAACTGAGAGCCAAGAACAATAATTTTTTATGTTACATCACTAAGGGAATTTCCCTCTCATTTGCTTATAGGCCCTCCAGAAATGGTGGAAATTAGGAAACTGATATGTTGACTGGTTTGAGATTTCTTTTCTTCTACATTAAATGGAATCTACTTGAAACTTAATGGAAGTTTGGTGCTTTTGCTAATTGCATGTTATTCGCAAGGTTACAAAATAATGTTAGCAAAAAATTTCTAGTTGCATTTGAGATGCACAAATCTTAGCTTTTTCAACTAGTTATGGGTATTTGTAAGGGTAATTAAAAATGTGACATTTATCACTTGTAGTGGTGCATTGACCGGCTAGATTGGAGGCATCATAGAAGTTCAATTCATTGACTTTATTTTAATGTTCTCCATGAGCAATTTAGTGTTCCTATTTAACAATTTTCTCCTATACTTCTTTCCTTCTATTATGTGGCCTTATCTCACCAAGATTTTCTTCTTTGCTTTTGCATTGATCTATGTCTTACCTATACATCTGTATTTTATTGATGGAAACTTATGGCTCAAAATTAGTGTTTTGTGTTTTAGTGAGGAGATAATGGAAAATGTAGAAGTATCATTTTAAATGGAAATGTTGAAAATATGCTTTGCATATATACAACTAAGCTAGTCTTGATACCAAGGATGTCTATGAGATAAGGTAATATCTTCCAAAACTCATAACACATTTGTACATGATCCATAAATAAGCATTACAACAAGTGAACAATAAGGTAAAGGCCATGTGAGATAAATGTACATTTAATATATAGTAATTATTCTATTGCAATTTGAAATGATTAGAACTCTTGAGTAGTAGTATATGAAATACTATACATCTCTAATGTAGTTTGTCTAGCATTTAGGAAAAACACTGGCATCATAGAATATCATTTCTTTAATATTTTGAGAGTTAAAAACTATGGTGAACTACTTATATATTTTTAATATTTCAAAAGTGTCATATAAATGTGGAACCAATTTTTGTTGTGTCTTATAAATGTGGAACCACGTTACAGTGTGAGTTTGGTATATCCCTACCTTACCTTCACCCATTTTGTTAACGGATTTTGACTGCAGTGAAAAAAAAACCTTCCATAATTATTAATTATAAGTCAAGTAATATTTTGAATCATAACGATTCTTCGATTTATATACATAAGTTGTCTATTTTTATCTTTCAAATGTGCTTTACCTGTTGTAGTTATTTCTATAAATTAGATTTTTCTGAATGTAATTTTTTGACATCTCTGGTAAAACTTAATCTTGTTTGGCATCCTTTTGGGTGATGGAGTTAAACAATCACAATATAGGAGTTATACACTAGTATAGGAGTAGTTATGCATATAATTTCATACATCTGCATTGTAATTTTCAGAAATGTGGAAGCACAACACTGCAATCACAATACCAAATCCAACTCCATAACTTAATATGTCAATTTCAATAGCATGTATTGAAGATGAGAGAAGTTCTCTATTAGATTTCAAGGGTGGCCTTTATCTTTCCTCAAGTCAGTTATCCTCTTGGCGTGGATTGAATTGTTGTGAGTGGGAGTGTGTTGGCTGCGATTATCATACATCGCATGTGATTACCCTTGAGCAATCAGTTGAGTGGTGAAATTCATCCATCACTGTTTGATCTGAACATATGCAACACTTGGATTTCAACTAGAATTACTTTCAAGGTATTTCTATTCCTCCACAGTTCTCAAAACTATAGAGGCTTTCATTTCTTAGCTTGTCAAATACTGGATTTGGCAGTGAGGTTCCTCTAGTGTTGGGAAATATGTCAAGCGTGCTTCATCTGGATCTTTCATATAATTGAGAATTTAAGGGTGGTAAGTTTGATGTATGGGCTAGAGGTCTGAGAAGCCTTGAATTCTTGGGAATGAATGAAGTGAACTTGACAATGGGCTCAGAGCGTTGGGGTGAGGCCCTCAGCGGTCTTCACAATCTCACCCAGATTCAACTATCTATCAAATCTGACCTCATTTATCATGGAATTCATTCCCGTCTGAACTACTCTCTTGGATTGAGAATGCATCTTCATTGGTTTCACTTGATCTCAACTACAGTAATCTAAATGGCTCCATCCCTTCCAATTTCATGCCCCGTTCAAAATTGAGAAATCTTGACCTTAGTGGTAATAATGAGTTGAAGGGAAACCTTTCTTTCATTTTAGGCCATTCCAACTCACTTGTTGCTCTATCTCTTTTTGGCTGCAATTTAAGTGGAGAGTTTCCCCACTCTGCTGCAGACTATTCAAAACTTGAGACCATGGATCTGTCTCGTAATAATTTGGAGGGAACTATGTCGTCCTCTTTTGACAGCCTTTTATCCCTTACACATTTGGACCTCAGTAACAACCAGCTATCAGGAAGAATCCCAGACTCCAATTCAAAGCTGGAAAGTTTAAGAGTATTTTTACTCAGCCATAATCATCTGACTAGCTAGATTCCACCCTCTCTATGTGAGCTTTCAACATTAAGTGAGCTGCATCTGGGTGATAACCAGATGTCAGGAACAATTCCAGATTCTCTTTTGAAGATGGCTAGTTTAAAAGTGTTGGCACTTGCTTCCAATAGATTAAGAGGCAAAATTTCATTTCAGATGCTCAAAAATTTGACTCACGTATGAGGATTGGACCTTTCTAAAAATCAGTTATCTATTACTATATCTACAAGTTGGATTCCACAGTTTGACCATTTGGAGTATTTGTCATTGAGGTCTTGCAATATAGAAGGTGATTTCCCTACATTTTTGTCCCAACAATATCAATTGAAGGAACTAGATCTTTCAAGTAACAACATTGTGGGAAATATTCCTTCGTGCTTATGGGATCTTCCTAATCTTGATACGCTCATTCTTTTAGATAAAAATCTGGAAGATTCTCTACCCTAGCAGATATCCCATCAATTTTCTACAGTGGATTTGCAAGGGAATAGATTGTATGGCACACTTCCTACTCTGGATTTTGTTTCATTCCTATTAGATATGTCAGATAATATGTTTAATGGCTCGATTCCAAACATTAGACCTCCATTAGATATTTGGGCATCGATCTTTCTGTCATTGTCAAGAAATAACCTCTTTGAAGAAATTCCAAGTTCTACTTGCACAAATTCAGATAGAGTGGGCATTTTGGACTTGTCAAATAACAAGCTGATGGGCAAGATCCCTGCAACTATCAAGTCGTGTTCTCAATTAGTGATTTTAAAATTGGCTCACAATAATTTGGAAGGGGAGATTCCAAAGGAGTTGGGAAATCTCACAACTCTTCATGCACTAAATCTCAATGGCAATAGGTTTCAAGGTAATATTCCTCTGTCCCTTTCAAATTGCACAAGTCTCAAAATATTTGATTTGGGAAATAATAAATTTGAAGGTAAAATTTTTGTTTGGATTGAAAAGCTAAAAGATTTGAAAATTTTGAGCTTAACCTCTAATAATTTCAAAGGTAAAATTCCATCCCAACTTATGAGGTTGCAGAATCTCCAAATTCTAGATTTATTGAGTAATTGTTTATCAAAAAGTATCCCTCAAGATCTAAGTAATCTATATGCTATGGTCAATCAATCTCAAATTATTGATGAATGACTTACCTTCTCTTATTTCACTAATTTAAATATGGACTCTCCTTATGAATCAAAGTTCGAGGATGAAGTAACAATTTGGATAAAAGGAAGGGTTCAAACATACAAGAAGATAATCTATGCAAACAAGTTCATGGATATCTCACATAACAACCTCTCAGGCAATATTCCTCTAGCATTGAGAGTCCTCCAAGGTTTAATTTCTCTCAACTTCTCAAATAATCAATTATGTGGTTCAATTCTTGAATCCTTGGCAAATATGGCTCATTTAGAGTCTCTAGATCTTTCAGAAAACAATTTGTCAGGAAAAATTCCTTTCAAATTTTCAAATCTAACCTTCCTCAAAGTATTCAATCTTTCAAACAACATGTTTTCAAGATTAATACCACAGGGAAAACAATTCACAACATTTGAGGCTTCCTCCTTTTTAGGAAACCCCAACCTTCATGGGTTTCCCCTTGAAAATACGACACTAGGTTGTGGTTTAGGTTGCAGAGAGCATCAAGCAGAATGGAATAAGACTACAGTTGGTAGCAGCAAAGATATAATTGAGAGTCGATTGTGGGCAGTGGGATTGGGATTAAGTTATGGAGTTGGATTTGGTATTGTGATTGCAGTGTTGTGCTTCCATAGTAGTTATAAACTAGTATAGGAGTAGTTATGCATATAATTTCATACATCTGCACTGTAATTTTATTTTTATGCATGGTTAGAATACTAGCTATAGTTTCTTAATTTAGGAATTGAAGCATTATATAAACAAGTATGTACAATGTAAATAATATTGACAATTTTTTTGCAATAAAGCTTTATGCAATTGTTGCTTCACTCATGGTGTGAGAATGCTTATATCTATGTCATTTGATTTTTTTCCACATCTTGTTCAAAACATATAATGCAATCTCATCTATGAAGCATATTAAAAGCTAAGGATTTGGAGTGACTCGTATACAATTCATTTTTTGTCATTTCATTATATGGTTTGAACAAGTGTGGAAAAAAATCAGATTTTTATTATGAATTTTTTGTTCACCAATCTATGTTGAACTAATTAGCAAGGTCACTTTCCTAATACTTTATGAATTGGATTCTATTCGCAAGGTCAGTTTCCTAATAACTATAGTACTTGCTATTCAATTGAGATAGACATGGCTCATTAGTTTGTTTGTATTCTCTTTGGATTTTGTTAAAGAAGACAATTGAATGCTATATGAACTAAAAGTTTTATGGTGTCAACAGGCTTGTGCATCTCTTGAGCCAAATTACCAGCCCCAGTGACATTTTTTGTTGTTCAAAAGCGGCACCATACCAGACTATTTGCAAACAACCATGCAAACATGCATTCTATAGATAGACTTGGGAACATCTTGCCAAGTCTTCAGTACATAATAAAGCAACTGAATTTCATAAATTATTTTTTTGATAGTTGATTTGTTTAAATATTTCCCATCAAAAATTACTTAGTACATCTCATATTTTTTTTGCATAGGAGCTTGCAGTTCTGAAGAATCTGATAGCGAAGAATTTGAAGAACATATTGTAGCATAGGTATATTTTGTGTTCTTTTTTAAGTGAAAATGTGATTGGAAATTTTGTATATTGTCATATTTCACTTGTAGAAAGGTCAAATTGTAAATAGAGGTGAAGTTGTATGGATTTAAGTTTCTTCTTCATTATTTATAATGCTCTCGATTCCTCCTTTGTAGCTGTAAAAATACTTGTTTATTTTCACCTTTCCAAATACCCTTTACCAGGTTCTTCAAGATTCCAAAATATCTTGGGGCTGACCCCACTCCAACATGTCCTAACTCCTACTTGGTTCAAAGACCTAACTCCTTTTTATATGTGTCTTCCTCTTACTACTCCATCTACAGGTTGCAAACAAATCATCCTTCTTCCACCAACAAGTCATTCCATTCAAGAAAGACCATGTCTGACGATATCAATGCACAAAAAAATAGGGAGACAATTGCTAGACTGTGGTCTAACTTAAAAATAAAAGGTGATGGAAAATGTTATTGTCCTTGCGAAATGTGTAAGGGCTTAAAGACTCGAAGATATCTAATCACAACAACTGAGCAACATTGTAGGCAACATGGTCACATTGAAGGGGGAAACAAGTATCGCCCATTGGTATGTATTTTAATAGTTTATAAATTACATAAGATATGATTTGATGATGACATCATGGTCATGGTTAATATAAGGTCATCATTTTCATAGAGGTCAACATCCCTGAGTTTCATGTTATGGACCATGACAATTCGGAGAATGCAGATTTCCAAACAAAGGAACATGGAGGTGTGAATGTTGAAGTAGAAGGTAATGATACCATGGAAGAAGACCAGGATGATGAAGATCACGATGATTAATATGATGATGATGATGATGATGATGATGATGTAGAGCTTGATGTACCTTTACTTGAGAAGGCACACCAGTCCCTATATGAAGGCTCCAAAACAACTCTTCTTGCCGTTGTATTGTTATTGGTGAACTTGAAGGTTATGAATGATTTATCCAACATAGCAATGACACGTATGTTAAGGTATGCCATCTTCTTTCATTATTTTACTCGTAGTTCCCTTACAATTAACATTGGGTTCGTGTACCAATTAATATTCTTTAAATTAAGAAATTATATTTTTGGTCGTAGGCTGATAGTTGAGTGTTTGTTACCACCATCAAACATTCTACCTCGCTCGTACTAAGAATTATCTGCCATCATGAAAGATATTGGAATGGAGTATCAAACAATACATGCATGTCCAAACGATCATATTATATATCATAAACAACATGAATTTGCAACACAATGCCCTACTTGTCATATTAGTAGATATCAATCAGATCAATTAACAAAAAAGGTGCCTTGCAAGGTTCTTCGACATATTCCCATTATTCCACGTCTACAATGATTATTCAAGTGTAATAGCTTGGCATAATTTATGGATTACCATGCATGCAATAGAAGTCAATATGACATTATGTGAATGCCTGCAGATGGTTCAGCATTTAAGGAAATAGAGGAAAAATGGCCACACTTTAAAGAAGAACCTCATAATCTCAAGCTTTCATTGGCATCAGACGATGTCAATCCTTATGGAGAGATGATATCTACTTACTCAGTGTGGCCTATTTTTGTTATCAACAATAACATACCTCCTTAGTTATCCATAAAGAGAGAGCACATAATGCTGACACAGATTGTTCCAGGTATTTTTTGATTTAGTGGTCATCTAAATTAATTTATTATTACTAATCCATCAAATGGTCAAAATAATTATGTAATGTTTTTGCTCATTCAACCAGGTAAGTACCAAGTTAAAGATATCAACATATATATTGAACTCCTTATTGATGAGTTGGTGGTGTTATGGAATGGGGTTACTATGTTTGACATTTGTAGACCAATAGGACAAAGACAATTTCAATTTCATGCAATGTTTGTATGGACAATACACGATGCCCCTGGGCTAACACATTTTTGTGGTATGTTCTCTTCTTGACACCTCTTTTTTGGTATGTCATAGTTAACACATTTAATCCAATTATTCACGATCTTGTAGGTCTTCAAACAAAGGGTAAATTTGCATGTCTAGTTTGCGGTCCAAAGATGAAATCTCGTCATTCAAAAAGTTTAAGAAAGTGGGTGTTTGATGAGAATAGACACTTTCTGCACAAAAATCATAAGTACCAAATTATCAAAAAACATCTTTTCAATGGTCTAGAAGAGACTACGTCAAAGCCACAGAGAATGACACCTCACCTATGGAAGTTGGCATACAATAAAATAAATCGTCGAGATAATGTCATTCCATTTGATGGTTTTTGTTTCAAATTTATATTTTGATATTGTGTTTTGTTTACTAATGATGTGATTGATGCTTGTGAAGGTCGTCAAGACATCAATGACCAACTTCCAAAAGGACTAAAAATTTATCCTACGCAATTTACTAGGTTGTCGTACTACGAGCAACTCCCAACTGTGCATTTGTTTGATCCTATGCATATTGGAAAGAATGTAGCAGAGAAGTTATGAAAAATCTTGGATAAAAGGTGTGACAAAGATCAAATTGTCAAAACTTGTAGTGACATTGAAGAATCCAACCATGCAATGAAAAATGGCATTCGATCAAATAACAATGGAGACTAGATTGATACAAGTGCCCTTAGTTGGTTATTGTCAGAGCAGTAAAGCAATGCTATAAAAAGAAGTCATAAAAAAAATACGATTTCCCACACGATTTTCTGCAAACATAAACAATGTCATATCAAATAAAAGTGAATTTGGGCCAGGGTTGAAAACACATGATTGGCATACATTTATTAAGGTAATTCATGTTATTTTGTATTCACTATATATTTATATACTGCATGTAGTTTCAATTGCATTCTTTTATAAAATGTTGACAAGATCATTTTACAAATATTGCAGTACGTTCTACCTCTATCTCTCCCATGCCACTTCGCCAACAATGTCAAACAGGATATATATGATCTTGGAAAATATTGTTAGGATAAACCACAGACAGAAATAAAAACTACATGCAAATATAACCAATAACAGAAAATAATAGAACACACAAAAATGAACACAAGGCACCAAGATTTAACGTGGTTCACCCAATCCCTGGGCTACGTCCACCAAACAGCAAGTTCAAACTTATTACAATCCAGTGATTACAACCTGATTACAATCCGTAATCCCTTACAACTCAATACCACTGCAAGAACCAATTTCGTATCACAACATTATGAAAAATTCCCAACCCTAAGCCCTTTTATACAAGTATTAAACCACTTTAGGGTTATAACATGTCGGCCATAATATGTACAGTACTTTCCTGATCAGTCACCACAATCTAACAATCTCCCACTTGGGGACTGATCAGGCTCCACACTAAACAACAATCTCCCACTTGGAGACTGATCCTGTAGCAATACCACTACCACATGGGGCTCCCACTGGATCAAACCATCCTGGACTCTACTATTCTTTTATTCATGTTCAGTCTAAAAGACCAACCAAAGCTGAAGAGGAGTTCAGCTTCTCCCTTGTTACAACCTTTGTCAACATATCTGTTGGATTGTCATTAGTATGTATCTTCTCCAGCTTTAACTGTCCATCCTCCAAAACTGACTGAATGAAATGGTACCGCAACTGGATGTGTTTGGTCTTAGAATGCAGAGCTGAATTCTTAGCAAGATGAATGGCACTCTGACTATCTGTGAACAAATAATTATCCTTCTGAGGATGTCCCAATTCTTCCAAGAAGAACTGAAGCCATATCATCTCTTTGGCTGCCTCTGTAGCAGTAACATACTCAGCCTCTATAGTGGAGAGAGCATTAATCTTCTGTAACCTAGAAACCCAACTCACGGATGCCCCACCAATAATAAAGACATAACCTGTAGTACTCCACCTGGTATCAATATTCCCAGCCAAATCTGAGTCAACATAGCCCCGTAAATCAGTAGTAGAGCCCCCAAAGTGTAAACACTTATTGGATGTTCCTCTCAAATATCTGAGAATCCACTTGACAGCATTCCAATGCTCAAATCCTGGATGACTCATATACCTACTAACGACTCCCACTGCATGTGCAATATCTGGCCTAGTGCATACCATAGCATACATCAAGCTTCCTACAGCTGAAGCATAGGGTACCTTGGACATCTTATCCTCCTCTTCTTGTGTCTTGGGACACATTTCCTTAGTCAATTTCAAATGACCAAGTAAAGGTGTGCTGACAGCTTTAGCATTCTCCATAGAGAAACATTGCAACACCTTCTCAACATAATCAGCTTGAGATAGCGTCAATGTTCTGTTCTTCCTATCTCTACAAATCTTCATACCAAGGATTTGTTTTGCTGCCCCCAAATCCTTCATAGCAAATGCATGTGCTAATTGGCGTTTCAGCCCCTTAATATGATCCATGTTAGACCCAGCTACAAGCATATCATCAACATATAAACATAAAATAATGTAGCTATCATCATCCAACCTCTTAAAATAAACACAGTAATCTGAATGACACCTATTATATCCATGCTCATGCATAAAACTATCAAATTTCAGATACCATTGCCGAGGTGCTTGCTTCAAGCCATATAAACTTTTCTTCAATTTTCACACTAAGTTCTCCTTACCTTTGACCTCAAAACCCTGTGGCTGAGCCATATATATTTCTTCATCCAAATCACCATGAAGAAAGGTTGTTTTAACATCCATCTGATCTAAATGCAAATCTTCAGTAGCCACAAGACTTAAAACAGTACGAATAGAAGTCATTTTAACAACAGGAGAAAATATCTCATCAAAATCAATTCCCTTTTTCTGTGCAAATCCTTTTACAACTAACCTGGCCTTAAATCTTTTCTTACCTCCTTCCTCTTCTTTCAACCTGTAAACCCATTTATTCTGTAAAGCCTTTTTACCTGCAGGCAACTTGCACAAATCCCATGTCTTATTTTTTAGCAAAGAGTCCATTTCATCTTTCATTGCAGACTCCCACTGAATCTTAGTATCCACCTGCACAGCTTCATCATAACTTTTAGGTTCACTAGCATCAGTAAGTAAAATAGAATACAAAGAGGGAGAAAACCTTTTTGGAGGTCTAATTTGCCTTGTTGACCGTCTAACATTCACTGGTGTGTGTGGTATTTGTTGTTGCAGTTGTTGCACATCATGAGGAATGGCTGGAACATCAGCTTTTGGAGTATCATCCAGCACTACATAATCATCTTCTTTCTTCTCATGTTGCTGCAACAGATCTTTGTACAACACTTTTTCATTGAATATGACATCCCGGCTTCTTATAATTTTATGATTTTCAAAATCCAAAAGCCTATAGCCAAATTCATTAATGCCATATCCAACAAAGACACATTTGTTTGATTTAGCTTCTAGCTTGGTTCTATTTTTAGAGTCTATATGAGCAAAAGCTTCACAACCGAAGGTCTTGAGAAAAGAATAACTCACCTTCTTACCAGTCCATGCTTCCTCTGGAATACCACAACCCAAAGGAGTAGAGGGACCTCTATTAATCAAATATACTACAGTATTGACAGCCTCCACCCACATGTGTAAGGGTAACCCAACATGCAACCTCATGCTCCTTGCGCGCTCCATTATAGTCCTGTTCATGCGTTCAGCCACTCCATTTTCCTGTAGAGTCCTTGGAATAGTTTTTTTGTCTATGAATACCATTAGTGGAACAATAATCTTCAAATTCATGATTGCAATACTCACCACCATTATCAGATCTAAGACATTTTAATTTCTTACCAGTCTCATTTTCAACCAAGCATTTCCATTTCTTAAAAGTTTGAAATACATCATATTTTTGTCTAAGGAAATAAACCCATACCTTTCTAGTTGTGTCGTCAATAAATGTAACATAATAATGAGAGCCACCAAGGGAAGATACCTGAGCCGGTCCCCATACATCTGTATGCACAAGCTCTAATTTCTCCTTTTTGTTTTCCTTCCCTGCCTTTACAAAACTCACTCTCTTTTGTTTTCCATACACACAACTTTCACAGAAATCCATATTCACACATTTTAGACCTGGTAAAACTTTCCTTGAATGAAGTAATTTCATACCTTTCTCACTCATGTGCCCAAGTCTATTGTGCCACAGCACTGTATCAGAATCTACAGCAGCTATTTGTTCTCCATGCTCAACTGCAGTAATTGTTCCTGAATATTCATTTTTCTTTGAAACAATCAAAGTAGAAGGAACAATATGACCTGTACAAAGATATAAGGTGCCTACTTTCACACCTTTTGCTACTACAAGGGAACCTTTTGAAACCTTCCAACTTTTATCATTAAAAGTAACTACACAACCCTCATCACCGAGTTGCCCTGCTGAAATTAAATTTCTACTTAGTTTTGGAACATGTCTTACCTCATGTAGTAGCCAATGATTCCCATTCTGCAACTTAATCTTAATTTTTCCCTTTCCAACAATCTGACAGGGTTCATTATCCCCCAAATAAACAAGCCCAAAATCCCCTTGGACATAATCAATGAAATAACCTCTATGAGGTGTAGCATGAAATGAAGCACCAGAATCTAAAACCCATGAATCATCAACACTCTCTAAAGAAAGAAGCAAAGCATCCTCTTCGAATTTGTTACTTACCACATTTGCCTCCTTGTCTCCATCTGATTTATCTCCTTCATTTTTCTTTCGATTCCAGTAATCTTTCTTTTTGTGCCCTGGTTTCCCACAGTACCAGCAGTCATTTGGTCCTCTCGATTGAGACCTCCTCCCCTTTGACTTTCCTCTTGATTTCTCACGATTTCTAGAGTTACTTCCTCTTTCAGTCATTTTGCCCCTGCTTTGTGCATTTAAAGCACTTCCTGATGTAGATCCACCTGAGGATTTTCTACGAGTTTCCTCACTTAAAATAACACCGATCACATCATCATATTTTAGGGTACTAGATCCAGGAACAGAATTACTCACCGCCATTACCAAGCCATTCCAGCTTTCAGACAAAGAACACAAAATCAAGAGAGCCCTAATTTCTTCATCAAAATTGATACCCACAGAAGATAATTGACTACTAATAGTATTAAACTCATTTAAATGATCTACAACAGATCCACCTTCTTCCATTTTCATATTAAATAAACGCTTCATGAGAAATACCTTATTTGAAGCGGAGGGCTTTTCATATAGTGTCGCTAGGGTTTTCATCAAATCTTCTGTCGTCTTTTCTTTTGTAATATTAAATGCCACCGATGGTGCCAAGCATAACCGAATGCTTCCGAGTGCCTTTCTATCCAAAAGATCCCATTCAGCCTCTGACATAGTTCCCTGATTCTTGGCTTTTCCTTCCAACGGCTTCCATAAATCCTTCTGATATAAATAGTCTTCCATTTGCATCTTCCATAACTGGAAGTTATACCCATTAAACCTGTCAACCCTCAACTTACCCTCATCTGCCATTGCTCCCACTCAACTATGAGACTCCCACTTAACCGTGAGACTTTCTTGCAAAGGATAACTGAAAGACAACCTTGCTCTGATACCAATTGTAGGGCCCATTTTCCATTGCACCAAAAGCCATGACTGTTAGTGAACATGGAACACCACATAATTAACCACCTATGGGCAGCGGAGCACGTCGCATCACCCAACAATCTCCCCCTCGACATGCATACCAGGTGCTTACGCGGGTCGGGAAGGCACTGGGGAGATTTGAACCCATGACCAAGCCAAAACCAGGCTTTGATACCACTTGTTAGGATAAACCACGGACAAAAATAAAAACTACATGCAAATATAACCAATAACAGAAAATAATAGAACACACAAAAATGAACACAAGGCACCAAGATTTAATGTGGTTCACCCAATCCCTGGGCTACGCCCACCAAACAGCAAGTCCGATCTTATTACAATCCAGTGATTACAACCTGATTACAATCCGTAATCCGTTACAGCTCAATACCGCCGCAAGAACCAATTTTGTATCACAACATTATGAAAAATACCCAACCCTAAGCCCTTTTATACAAGTATTAAACCGCTTTAGGGTTATAAAATGTCGGCCATAATATGTACAGTACTTTCTTGATCAGTCACCACAATCTAACAAATACATGAGGTGGTTGTCATCTAAAGAAATCAATAAAGGAAATATAAAATATTGGAAGAGAAAAATTCCTCTTCTGATGTGTGAAATGCAAAAGTGTCTACCTCCAAATTTTTCAATGCACAAGAACACTACCTCATACATCAAGTTGAGGAGATTGAATTGTGTGGACCTGTACCAACCAGGTCAATGTGGATGGTTGAGAGGCACCTAAAATTTTTAAAAGGCTTGGTTCGATAGAGAGCACATCCCAAGTGTTCAATGGTGGAGGGATATATGGTATACCAGACCATGGTGTACATTAGTGAATATATTCCTAAGTTTGCAGCAAAGATCCATGTAGATCGTATTTGGGATCTCAACTCAATTAACAAATTTAAAGGGGAGTACTTGATGGGCAAAGGTAGATTGAGGAAAGTGAGAGGTAAATCTAAGATGTTATTGTAGTTAATTAATTCTTATAAATCTTCAATATAAGTTATTTTTAATTGGTGTATTTTTTTGAAACAGGTGGTCGAGAGTGGGATGCAATACATTGGTATATTGTGAACAATCTTGATTGGATGACGGAATGGATTGAACGATGTCAACAAAATGGTTTCTCATTGACATGGGAAGGTGTTGCTTCATTAGTTACAGAAGCTCATCGTAATGGAGATTCCAATGTTATGCCGATGGTAGTTGATCTAGTAAAGGGTTTAAGAGGTGGAGAGGTACGTAGAAATTTATTAATGATCATAACTCGATGTATGTTTCGTATCAACTCACATTGCAAATAATTTACACACACTTCAACAATTGTAGGTCAAGCACCACAAACCTATGTACTATCATGGCCACAAATTTCGCATAAAAAGGTTGGATGACACAAAGAAAACTTGTGATTCTAGGATAACTGCAATTTTTGAGGTCACCAATATATCATCTAGAAATGACATACATCCTCAACAATCTCAAAATCAATGCTATGGCATCTTGGATGATATAATTGAGTGTGAATTTAACACCTTCAAAGTAGTTCTATTTGTCATCAAATGGTACAGGTTATGACTAAATTAAAATGATCTAGATAGAACGGTTATTCAACATGATAATGGATTTACAATGATCAATACAAGGTCATTTGAGCCAGTTGGAGATGAGCCCTAAGTTCTTCCAAGCCAATGTGAGCAAGTGTTTTACTCAGAGGTTCCACATAAAGAAGGTTTTTCATTTGTTGTTAGACATGATCCAAGAGGAAGGCCGATAAAGTATAATGTTATGGAAGAAGAAGATATTGAAGATGATGAAGAAGTAGATGATGAAGATCAAGATGATGGTGATGATGATGATGGTGATGATGATGATGATGATGATGGTGATGGTGGTGATGGTGATGATGGCGATGATGATGGTGATGATGGTGATGATGATGGCGATAATGGTGATGATGATGGCGATGACAATGGTGATGATGGCGATGATGATGATGATGATGATGATGATGATGATGATGATGATGATGATGATGATGATGAAGATAATCAATGACTACAAACGTCGTCACCCCTTTTGTTGATGATCTTGCATTCCATATATAAGGTAAATTTGTTCATGTTTACGATGTTGCATATTGTTCATGTTGTCTTCTAAGTTATTTGTAGCATACACGTATCATGTAATTTTTAGCTAACTTAAGATAAATGATTAACATATGCAGGAAATTTGATTACATATTTATTGTGTTCATTTCTAATGATTACAACATATGTTATTTATAGTTACCAATGTTTATGTTGTGTCTGATTATGACCCTTTTTGCAAATAGTCAATTGACTATAGGTACATCGTCACCCCTTCTGTTGACAATATTGCATTCCATATATAAGAGAAATTTGTTCATGTTTGTGATGTTGCCTATTGTTCATGTTTTCTTCTAAGTTATTTGTAGCAAATGTGTATCATGTAATTTTTAGCTAACTTAAGGTAAATGATTAACATATTCAGGAAATTTGATTACATATTTATTGTGTTCATTTCTAATGATTAAAACATATGTTATTTATAATTACCAATGTTTATATTGTGTCTGATTGTCACCCTTTTTGCAAACAGTCAATTGACTATAGGAAATTTGACCTGTTTGGCATGGATTGTGCACAGTGACATGGATCAACAGGTATAAGTCAATAAATAGACATAATTTTCTTATATTCTTCTTGTTTATCATTGAGCACATATGTTATAAATAGACATATTATATAATCATATAATGTATATATAGACAAAGAAGGTCTGTATAGAAATGTAATTGTATAATCACTTTCAACTTACTTCATTTTATATTTGTCACTTTCACTTTCCATTTGATGGATTGCAGGACCCACCAAATAGGTACTTGTTAGATCTATCTACATCAGATGAGGGAAATGAGGAACTAGTAGATGAAAGCTCTACATGTAGTACAGCTAAAATAGGGAGATCAACTAGAGGTCAAAAGAATAGAAAAAAAATTGATAAACGCATGCAATTTTTCCTTGCTAATGGGGGGTCATGTTCTTATGATGATGAGACCAAAGGCGACATCAAGGTGCCCTTTCGGTACTCACACATTGAGAAAGAATGGGTACCCAATGAGCTACCTCCAATTAACACAGATTTTTGTGTTAATGAGAGGATATATCGCATTGCTCCATCCTCATTACATGGTTTGGGCCTATTTTTCATGGATGAGATAAAGGTATGTTACAACAAATTTTTCAAATTGTTCAAGTATGTCGGTCCATGTTACAATTACAATGATTGGATGCAGATTGTTTGATATAAAAAAAGTATGAGTAGGTATGGGGTATCAACTAATTATATACAATGGAAAGAAAATGATCAAAGTAAAAGATTTTCTATGTACATTGATGGGAGACCAAAAGCAATAGGTAATATTGCAGGTTTTATAAATAGTACGTGACCTTCTTCAACTAGTAAGTAACCCAATTGCATATTTGAGGCGCATAAGGGGAATGAAGTTTTTGTTTGTGCAATAAAATCAATAAGTGCAGGGGAAGAACTACTAATCGATTACCATTTAAATCGCATAGATACAAACAAAGTTACTATCATGAGGGATGTAAGTACTATTTACCATTTTGTTAATAAGATTTTTTTTTGTTGTCTATTGCTTTCAGTTAGCTAAATTTTTTATGTTTAATCTTTGTGACAGGACGATATGGATCCGACAGATGATAGAGGTCACCAGGATGCTACTCCCACCCCTTCTTCAATGAGGGTAAACCTTTTTGAAATTGTACAAATTAGATAGTTGAAAAATGTTATATTATTACGTTACTTTATTTATGGTGTAAGTACTATTTACCATTTTGTTAATAATTTTTTTTTGCTGTCTATTGCTTTCAAATAGCTGAATTTTTTATGTTTAATCTTTGTGACAGGATGATATGGATCCGACAGATGATAGAGGTCACTAGGATGCTACTCCCACCCCTTCTTCAGCAAGGGTAAACCTTTTTGAAATTGTACAATTTAGATAGTTGAAAAATGTTATATTATTACGTTATTTTATTTACGGTTTTTTAGTTTTTATGATAGTTTTACTGATATTCCTCTCACAATTTGATGATTAGGATAAGGGTAAAGCAGCATCAGTAAGTACCGAGCCACTAACTATGCCTTCTGATGAGGATATTGCTGAATCTCACAATTTCATAAAAATGTTGAAGAAAAAACTAAAAAATAATAATTTAGAAGCAATGAAAATTTTGGATGAGGCAAATATGGAATCCGAGGAGATGATGAAGAGGCTATCAGATTTGAGAGCACAAGCTCATCGTTATGAAGTAAGCTCCAATGAATATTTAGTTATAACAAAAGTTCAATAAAGATTTATATTTTATAATCTTTTATGTTGTGAAGTAAAATATGTAATATGTGCAAAAATACTTTGTGTTGCATAAAAATGTAACTAAGAAAATAACACTAAGCAACTAATGCACATTCCTACATTATCATGCAAAACTTCAAAATATGAAAGAAGACATGTAAATGAACAACATGAAACAAAAAAGAGCATAAAAGCATTCAAAATATCACTATGCAAACCTCATGAAACCATCAAGTCTAGATGATTTCATTGCTCATGGGATGTGGTTGCTCACAAGTCCAGCAGCATAACAATAAGGTAGATGGTCTTTCATAAAAATGAGGAGAGGGCTCTCCATTTATAGGAAAATAGATGCAATGGACGGTTGAGATTGAATGCAACATGAAGGGCTAGGATCTCTCAGGATCGATGAGGTGTCCATGAGGTGGAAGCCAAGTAGACTCCACATGGATTAGGGTTTTGACCATTCAAAGAGGGCAATATGCTCACACATGTGTGAGCAACCTTTGATGGTGACATGATCAATGAGGTGTGAGAAGCATGGCTTCTCACACATGTGTGAGACAACATGATTCTCATGCAAGAGGACAAGTGTGCAAGGGGTGTGAGAAGGCATGGCTTCTCACACATGTGTGAGACAACTTGACTCTCATGCAAGAGGACAAGTGTGCAAGAGGCATGCAAGACATGAGGGATGAGGAATGTGTGAACATCTCTCACACATGTGTGAGGATTCCTCACACATGTGTGAGCACACACTTAGGATTAAGAGGTGATTACCTAGGATGATTAGGAAAAGAAAGCATGATTAAGGAAGTGACTAGGTTTAGCAAGGTGGGTTAGGTAGGCTAGTGAGGTTAGGTGAGGGTTAAATGTAGGAGCTAGGTGCTCAAATAGGATTAAATGTAATATTTAATTCCTAGTGGGATTAGGAGGGAATTAATTAAGTAAATGACATACTTAATTAAAGTGAAAGGGGTTAGATGCAAGTGGGAATAGGTTAGGATTTAAATCAAGGTAATGCAAATGTAATTAAATAAATGCAAATTTATTTAATTAAGGTAGGGTAATTAAATAAATAATGAATATTTATTTAATTAGCTAGTAACGAGTTTTGGACAATTTTAGGTATCTACAATTTGCCCCTCTTTGATATCGCATTAGTAATGTTATATCAAAGAAGAATAAAATATAGTGGCTAGGAGGATAAGATTAGTAGCGTGATGCCCCAATCATGAAAGGATGAGGAAGGATGACGAGGGTGGAAGGGTATGCCCCCTCGAGAGGACATGCGGGTTAGGAGAACACAGATGTTCTCTTGAAATGGATAGGAAGATGGAAGGGAGTGGAAAAATTATGCTGCAATGGTGTGAACAACCTAAGTTTGATATTGTACTCAACACTATGCACCAAGGTATGAGGAACCAAGATGACAATGTGTCAAGTACGTGAAAATAGGGGTCTAATACAACCATGTGCCTTATGAAACCATGATATGGAAGACCATGATTCCTGGGACAATAGGATGCAAAGACCATGAGAAATGCAAAAAATACTAATGCAGACAATTAACAAGCAATCATACACAAAAAACCAAAAGCAAACCAACATTTTGCCCCTAGTCAAGCTGAAAACCCATTAATGGATCGATTGATGATGATTGATTAAGGATGGCAAAGCTAATGCTAATCGTAATGCACATCCAAGGATTGGGAAGGATTCATCCTATGATAATGATGTTTGAATATGGTCAATGGATTATCAACTAATTGGGTCAAATTGATGAACTGATTAAGGATTGATGTACAAGATTACAAGATTAGATTGATTGAATTAGTATTGATTGCATAGTTGATATGTTTTTTGATTTTTTGATTTTATGGTGGATAGAAGAATGAATGTGGATGAGATTGGAAGAATAGATATTGATAGGATGAAGAATGATGAGAGTAGAATCGATTTGATGTGAAAGAATTAGAAGAATTAAAAATTGATTGACTTAGAGGATAAATGAATTTGATTGAAGTGAGTTGGAAGAATTATGTTGATAGGATGAGGAATGATGAGAGTAGAATAGATTTGATGTGAAATAATTAGAAGAATTCAAAATTGATTGAATTAGAGGACAAATGAATTGGATTGAATTTAGTGGAAGAACTAGATTGAATGTGATATGAACGAATAGAATGGATAGAAATGAATTTATTAGACGAATGTGTGAGAGAATGGATAAAATGAATGTGAGAGAGAATGAATAGAATGGAACCAATGACAAGGGAGAGTCAAGGTAGGGTAAATGGAGGAAAAGCAACGTGATGTTGGTGGATGCAAGGAATAGTGAAAGGATATGAGGGGCCAAATGATATGGTGGCAAAAAAATGCAGGGCCAAGGATCATGTTTTGAAGGAGTCCAAATGCCCCATTCCAAGGATAGGAAAATGAAAGGAAATATGGTGGGAAAGGATGCATGAAAATGGAAGGAGAGTGTAAAGGCTAGTTGATGGAGGAAGAGAAGGCATGTGCTCTTCCAAAGCATGTATGAACGTTTTGTAGTGTGCCTCTAATAGTGATCACGAGCATGGGTATGAAAGGGGAATGAATAAGGGATATGGGAGGGAGGTTATGAAAAAGGGATAATGATATGAAGGGTATGGAAAAGGGATAATGATATGAAGGGTATGGATGCAATGTGAGATATGAAGTGGATGAAATGAAAGGGATAACCAAGATCAAGAACATATGAAAGGGGGATGAAAGTATGTAGGAGTATGGATGGAAAATGGATGAAATGAGCATGACAAGGAGTATGGAATGCAAGAGATGGATAGTATGTCAAGATCAAATATATGAAAGAAGTATGGAAGTACGTAGGAAAATGTATGGATGATGCGCAAGGGATATGGAAAGTGAGCATGTGGATGGATGAAAGGAAAGTGAAAGTCAAGATCAAAGATGGAAAAGGATAATGAATGGTAGATGGAAGTATGGAAGATATGTAAGGAAGAGTGGTATGGATGGAGCTTGCCCCTAGTGTAGAGTGCAAGTGAATGGAGGGATAAGTGGAATGGGAAGGAAATGGATACATGATAGGAGAACGAAGGGAGGACTCAAGCATCTATTTTCCTAGATGGTATCCCTTGATATTTATGTGTTTGTTATTTTCAAGGAATTTTTATTATTTTCTCATAGATGTTAATAGGGTAGTGAACAGAGGAAAATGGCTTATGAAAAAGGTTGGACTAAGGGGGTGGAGTGGGTGGGAGGAAGACTTGTGAAGGAAGCGAAAAGATCTTCATCGGCACACATCTTGAAGGGTGATGGAAAGGAGGGAATTGCAGAGGATATGTAAGTTTGGATTTTGGGATATAGGGATCCAAAATGGAAGAAGGAGATGATGGATTTGGGAAGGTGGATTTGGGTATATGAGGAACCAAAATGGATGTGGAAGCCTTTGGATTAACCAAATTGGATGTCATTTTGAATCTTTCATTGAGATTCATTGCTACATTAAGTATCTTTGGTATCCACAAAATTTTTGCATTTTTTATTTTTAGCCTTTGTGGCCTTTTGATTTTGCTTTGGATCATATTTTTCTTTTCTTGGACATGTCTTTTAGAGGGGACATGTTGATCCTTTTGATTTTGTGGATAGTTGGCATTATTTTCTTTTTCTTTGGCATCCAATTTGCTTCCATTGGCTATGGTATGGGTGTATGAAGGTAAATGGGGTGGAGAGCATATGGATGGTGAATGTTGGAAGGAATTCAAAGATGTGTGCCTTTTTTGATCTTTACTAGGACTATGAGGGGATGAAGGGGAAAACATGGATATGGTGGATGGATGTATGTAAGGACCCAAAATGGATGGAAGGGATGAAGGGTTTGATGATGGAACATAAGGACCTAGAATGGATGGAAGATAAGGACCTAGAATGGACTTGGAAGATGAATGATGGGAAGCTTTAGGTTTGGAAGGGGGAATTTGGGATTTGGAATAAGTGGAGGGTGTATCAACATCTTGAGACGCTATTTCTTCAATGGGATACTTATTATTTTCAACACAAGATGCAAGTCCAGGTAGATGGGGTTCATGAGTGGTAGGATCATGTGAAGGATTAGGATCACAAGGGGGATTATGAAGGATAATAGGATCATGAGATGGAGTGGGATCATGAAAAGAAAGTGAAGGGGTGCTTTGATCTTGACTTGAAGGAGGATCATATAGTGGAACAAGTGGATGATGAGATGGAATAGAATCGTGAGATGGAGGGATTTGATCTTGACATGGAGGAATATGAGTGGATGGAGTGGAAGGAACTTCTTCATGAAGTGGAGGATCTATGGAGGCTAATGCTTGAGATGGCGTGGAATCGGTAAGGGGTGTGGTAGATGAAATGCCTTGATCTTGATTAGGAAGGGGATCATGAGATGGACTAGGAGGGATAAATAGATCTTGAGGGATAGGGGAAGGATGGGATGGAGAAATGCTCGAATCTAGAGGAGAAGAGGCATCTATAACGTCATGCTTTAGAGGAAGGTCTTGAGATGGAATGGGGTGTATGACTTTGGGTGATTGGCTCTCTTCATTTTGTAATTTACACTTAGCCAAGAGTGATGTGAAAAACCCCTTACGAGGTGGGGATGAGGTTTTTGGAGGACTAGAATTGTGTGAAGGTGTAACTATGGGTAGGGGATTACATGGAGGGTTGGGGTTGGATGGGACATGAGGACTATGATCTTCGAAACATGGAGGAAGAGGACACATGGCATGGAAGGCAGCCTCTGTCTGTTGACTTGCTAAAAGATAATTCTTTAATTGTTCCATTTCCATAGCAAGGGCATTTGTGTTTGAGGAAGTGTGTGGGCTATGAATGGAATCATATGTAGTGGAAGGGTAATGAGGTGGATTTCCCTTGTCAAAGGTAGAAGAATAATGCACATGAGATGGATGAGAGTCGGATATGAAGTGGTGAGGATGAATTTGATATGTAGGTTGAACAGGAGGTACAACTCCATATTGTCTTTGAAGATTGTCAACCATTTGATTAAGCAAATTCAAATCCATAGATGTTAGAAGAAGAAAGATGGATGATGAATGAAATATGAACTTAGGACTAGGAGCAAGTTTGGACTTTGTGTTGACTTGATTTGAATTGAATCAGACTTGATATTTGTTGGATTTGATTTTGATTGGATTTGATTTGATATTGATTGGATAAGGGTTTGATTTGATTGGATATGATATGAATAAGGGTTTTATTTGATTTGATAAAAAACCCTAACCAAGTGAATGTGAGATTTGAATGAAAGTCCAATGTTAATGATAATTCTCCTATGTCCAAAGTAGAAAATTTAATGAAAAGTTGAATTAGAAGAAGACGAATGAAATTAGGAAGATTGATTATGGAGGAATACGTAAATGGATTAAATTAGAAATTGATTAGAAAATAATGAATTGGACAAGGGACTGGATTAGAAGGATGATGATGTGGAGGATTGAATTAAGAATGCCTTATGAGATTGGCGGAAGAAATTGAAGTTGGATGATGATGAAGCATGACTAGGATGAAGATTAGGAATTAGATTGAATGACAAGGATTTGATTTGGATGAATAGAGATGATGAAGACGTCAAGGAATGTTGTGAATGATGAAGACAAGAGATGTATGAGTGTGATGACTTGGATGGAAAGAAGATGTGACATGGAAGTGATGTGGAAAACTTGACTAAGAAGACCTAGACCAAGACGTTTTTTTTTTTTTTTTGATTTTTTTGGATTTTTGAAGTTTTATAATTTTTTTGGATTTTTATGTTTTATGATGTTTTTGGGTTTTTAGATTTAAGATGCAAAATATATACAATGAAATATGTACAAGGCAAGTGAGTTTCAAGAACATCAAACACACCAACAATCCTATAAGGTTTTGACTAGGATGTACAAGGATCAACTAAAGGGCGTCCTCGATATACACAAGGTACATGAGGCCCAAATCTGTAGATGAAAGAAAATACTGCCACACAGCCGGGGGGAGACGGTAACCCAAATCTCCTCCTTCACTTCCCAAAGGTATAAAGTTCTTTGGGGCTTAGCCAAGAGTGACAATATTTTGCTTCCAAGAGAGGTTTCTTTCAATTCACCTCCCAACTTTTATACTCTGCCAGAATGCTGGAGTTGAGGTCGTCCCAAGGGGTGATGAAATCCCCAAGAAGGCCTCCTAAAAATGAAAAACAAGACCACTTATTTCTTGTGCACCCAAGATCACCTGAAGGCATGAGGGGAGAGAATACGTAAGTGGCTTCGAGGTTCAAAAAGACACACATTCCTTCCCAATGAAACTTTAGGTTTTGTAATCTAGTTGAAGACACATGTGTTTATAACATACAATGTTCTTTCCAATTTTAAATAGTGCCAACGTAAATGAAAATGCGGATTCGTCAACAAGAAAGTAAATCGAGCGTGTACATAAGCAAAATTGTTGAAAATGAAATTAATTTCCCTTAAGACATTCAAGATTTTGTGGGTTCATTTTAAGCACCAATTCCAAATGTTTGCTAACCTAAGAATACATGTCCATTCCCTTAAGGCATTCAAGATTGAATTTGATTGTTTTAGCGTTTAACCATGTGTTCAAAGATGAGTATTTAAGCATACAAGTTCATTCCCAAAACAAAATTAAAGTAAAAATCTCCAAGCAATATGGTTAGTGAGAAAATATTCCTGCAAAAACACAAGTTAGGGCAGCAAAAATGTAGGACGAATGCGAAACAACTCTACAATGAAAAGGTTAGCACAAAGTTTTGTCTTTGAAAAGAAAAATAGAGATATAAACAACATAAAAATCTCATGAAACTAGAACCATGACGACGGGCTCAGAATCAGCTTTTCGGCGATATTTCATTTTGCAAAAACAGAGCTCGTATGCTCAAGTTATGAGCAAAAAATGGAAGACTACTCCTTATGGCTTAGAAAGGCATGCAGACTGTTGATGTAGTGCTGACATCAGCGACCTGCGAGCAAAAATTTGATGATTAAGAGAACGTCAAGAAAAAAAATTTATTGTTTTTTGATGTTTTTGCTTAAAAAAAAGAGAGTCATAAGATGCTTGATTAAAAAAAAAGATAAATAGTATTTGTAAAAATGGAAAAGACAAACAAAAATTTTGGTATTTTATTTATTTATTTTTTTTGGTTTTTGCATTTTAAAAAAAAAAAGAAATCCTATGATTTAGAAAAATAAATAAAAGTGAAAAAAAAATCAACACTTATATTTTTCATCTAAATATCCCACAAATAAAAATACAATAGAAATCCTTTGGTTAAAAACGACAAAGGCGGGAGAGTTGCGCGGGTTGTGGAAATGAGGGTTTGCAGGGAGCGAGTGGCGAGTGAGAGGGGGGGTGGTGGCGTTCGCAGGGGAGTCAAGCCGGGAGGAGGGCAGTTGACATAACGTTACGAATAGTAGCGGTTGTTGCATGAGTGGGAAAGAAGTTCGCAGAGCGTTGGGGATAGGAGGTAGAGTGAAGAGTGGAGGGGATGGATTAGCGGCGCACAAAAAGTGTTCAGCCACGGGGAGCGACCGACAAGCGGCACAGGAGAGGGCATTGGAAGCGGTGGTGAGGGTTTGAGGCGGAGTGGGTTAAAGGGGGGAAGCGGCGCAGAGGGCTACAGACGTGGGAGGAGGTTTTTGCAAGCACCGCGGGAGGGAGGGAAGCAAGGTGCCACGGTTGAGCGTGGGGAAGGGTTTTGCAGGGGAGGTAGCGAGAGGCGATGGTTTGGACAGCGGATCGTGCGGGAGAGGTGGTGAAGCTGCTCGGCTGCAAGGAGAAGTTGCGGCAGGGAGTGGCGGGAGTTGCAGGGGCAGCGGACTACGCAGTGGGCGAAGCAGCGCCCGTAGGAGGACACAGAGCAAGCGGCGGGTTAAGACACGGAGTGAGGAGGTTTGGGAAGCGGCCGCGAGGGTGGCGCCCTGCACAAAAATAGAGTTTAAAATTTTTTATTTATTTTTATTTGTTTGTTTTTTAATTTTTTTTTTTTAGATTTTAGATTTAAACTAACCCCATTTTTTTAAAAAAATTAATAAATACAAATGATTTTTGAAAAACAAAAACGCACAACTACAATAAAATAAAATAACCCCCACTTTTTTTTTTTTTCTTTCAAACAATTTATATATTAACAAAAAGGGATTTTTTTTATTTTTTTATTTTTCTTTAAATTTTTCTTAACAATGAATATTTAATGCATATGTACCCTAGAACTTGGAAATAAAGTCATAAGAAATGAAACATAGAGTGTTATATGTCAAAAAACTTCTCTTATGCGCTCCAAAGATTATTATGGACTTTGTGGTTTGCTTAGAAGCTCCTCATGAAACTTGATCCCCAAATGCTTCTTCAACCTACAAGCTCACAAAATACTCAAAAACAAATTAGATCGTTAGTTTGAACCTGTGAAGTGGGTCCCACCGGGCGTGCCAAAATGTGTTGCATAAAAATGTAATTAAAGAAATAACACTAAGAAACTAATGCACATTCCTACATTATCATGCAAAACTTCAAAATATGAAAGAAGACATGTAAATGAACAACATGAAACAAAAAAGAGCATAAAAGCATTCAAAATATCACTATGCAAACCTCATGAAACCATCAAATCTAGATGATTTCATTGCTCATGGGATGTGGTTGCTTAACAATAAGGTAGATGGCCTTTCATGAAAATGAGGAGAGGGCTCTCCATTTATAGGAAAATGGATGTAATGGACGGTTGAGATTGAATGCAACATGAAGGGCTAGGATCTCTTAGGATCAATGAGGTGTCCATGAGGTGGAAGCCAAGTAGACTCCACATGGATTAGGGTTTTGACCATTAAAAAGGAGCAATATGCTCACACACGTGTGAGCAACCTTTGATGGTGACATGATCAATGAGGTGTGAGAAGCATGGCTTCTCACACATGTGTGAGACAACATGATTCTCATGCAAGAGGACAAGTGTGCAAGGGGTGTGAGAAGGCATGGCTTCTCACACATGTGTGAGACAACTTGACTCTCATGCAAGAGGACAAGTGTGCAAGAGGCATGCAAGACATGAGGGATGAGGAATGTGTGAACATCTCTCACACATGTGTGAGGATTCCTCACACATGTGTGAGCACACACTTAGGATTAAGAGGTGATTACCTAGGATGATTAGGAAAAGAAAGCATGATTAAGGAAGTGACTAGGTTTAGCAAGGTGGGTTAGGTAGGCTAGTGAGGTTAGGTGAGGGTTAAATTTAGGAGCCATGTGCTCAAATAGGATTAAATGTAATATTTAATTCCTAGTGGGATTAGGAGGGAATTAATTAAGTAAATGACATACTTAATTAAAGTGAGAGGGGTTAGATGCAAGTGTGAATAGGTTAGGATTTAAACGAACCTTAGTTTATTTAAATCAAGGTAATGCAAATGTAATTAAATAAATGTGAATTTATTTAGTTAAGGTAGGGGAATTAAATAAATAATGAATATTTATTTAATTAGCTAGTAACGGGTTTTGGACAATTTTAGGTGTCTACATACTTTATTGACGCAATTATTTTAAAGAGTTGTAAGAAACTTTAACTACTAAATTCTTGTTATACAGGAATTTTTGTCAACTGATCCACAACTTGGTCAAGGACAACACGGTGAGGCTGATAGTAGCAAAGCTCTGACTGCCACTGGTAAAATAATCTTTTAGTTGACAAGTTAGAAGGAATTTTTTATTTCGATCATTCAAAACTTCTTAAATCTTACTTCTATTATTTCAGAATGTCTTTGCTAACAATGTATTGTTTAAGTCATCTAGTATAGGAGACTCCTACAAGGTTGATGGTTTCCTGTACGAGATTTTCGATTGCAATGTCAGCAACAAGGGGACGTCTAGCTGGTAAATCCTTGTTTTGCTATGTTTGGTTTTGTGTTAATTATGAGTTGATAATATGTACTTTAATCTTGGGTGCATCACATAGTGTATTGTTTTTTTTGTGGTAGGAGATGCACCATCTAGTATGCTGCCAAATGCGAATCATAGTGCATGTATTGGTGATAATTCATCGTCATTTCTTGGAGCTACCCGTATTTCTAGCACGGGAGCTATGCAGACATCGTTGTTGATTTATGATAATGAATCAATGCCTTTGAAATGTCCTAAGATTCCAAGTACTTTAAATAATTATTTTTTATATTGTAATAAGGATTTTCTTACAAGACGTAAACATGATAGGAAGTGGTGAATGCAAGGGCTTTTGATGTGGAGTGATGCCTCATGACCTTCTTTAGTATGTTGTATTGTGCAAGTTGTTTAATTATTCTGGAATTTTTTTTTATTAGGGGTTTGGTAGGATCATCTAAATTATCAATGACCTTTTGTCTATACTAGTAATTCTCTAGTTTAGTAATTCGGTTTATTGCAATTTCATGCTTCCAGTAGAAGATACTAACCAATTTTTCTATAGAGAACCAAAAGTGGGAGTCTTCTTTCATATTCAATGTTCAGTTTTCAATGATTTCCCACATCATTGCTATTGCCTGTTAGAGTTTTAGAGTACTCACTTTCAACTTCACTATCTATTTTAGCAATATTTGTTTTCCATAATATCCCAAGTATGATCAGTGACAACATCAATTAAGAATGACAAAAAATGAAGGTCATGGCAAGTTATATGTATTATGCACTATATTTTTTTCCAAGGGATACTGATTAATATAGTCACAGTACATTTTTTAGTTTCAGAACATCAGCAACAGAACCCTGGTAGAGTTTGACTAGTTTTAGACATTTTAAAATTTTTTCCAAACTTCTTTTTTGGTCAAGTTGATCCTCCAACCTTGAAATAGATCACTAAAAAGATGAAATGTATCTCATTTTATGTATTTTTTATTCACTATGAAAAGTATTCTTCACATTATTCATTTTAATGGTTCTTACTATTAATTATCCCATGACATTTTTTGTAGGAAATGATACATTTTATAGGAGGCTTTATGACCTCATGCTGCAAAGATTTGGGCCCACCATACATAAAAGGTGGAACATCATAACTAAACTAATTTTATCCCACTATTTTTTTCATATCATTAATTGGTGCAACATTTTTCCTTTCATTCAGGTCTTTTCTTATACTAGCTATATCTAACAATTTTATGTTTTTTCTTAAAAGGTGGAACTACAAAGATCAAAAATTAAAAGATGAGCTCATCAAAGATATAGAGCATGAGTTTGGTAGTAATATTTTTTATCATAAGAAATTGTTACAAAAAGCTTCCAGACATCTTAAGGTTGTGAGGGACACATATAGAAAGAGCCTCGTCCTAATCTCGAAGTACGAGCGTCCTCCCTTTGTTTCAATGAGGGACTAGAATGAGTTCATTTTGGATGCAAAGGAGAAAGGGAAACGTCCAAAAGAAAGTACAGCAATAAACTTGAAAAGGTATGCAATAGCATTAACTACTAGTACATTATTGAGCAAATTTAGGGTTCAACTTCAGTATCAACAATTTCAACTAGCTCAATTTAATCTATCTAGATGATGAAAGGTATGTAATTCATACGCTGACACAATTGCTTATAAATCTCAATCTCAATGCTAACACAACTATATATATCTCAATCTGGGCATAAATCCTACATAAGATATAAATTGTGCGCTTATAACTTCACATATAGCTATATTATGTCTTGAAAATATAGTAATGCTCAACTACATGTACCATAGTTGTATGTGTTAGCAGTATAGGTGATAAATGATATTCAGTAATTGTAATGACAAGTACAATTTTTTTGAAAAACTTTGCAAGAATTTTACTAATGGTCAGTCTCCTAAAAGTAATAAGCATCACGTTCAATGCCAGAAACACAAGTTAATGACAACAATCACATTCCTATCTTTGAGGACTGACAACAACCCTTGTAGA
Source organism: Cupressus sempervirens (assembly GCA_028749045.1). Taxonomy (NCBI): domain Eukaryota; kingdom Viridiplantae; phylum Streptophyta; class Pinopsida; order Cupressales; family Cupressaceae; genus Cupressus; species Cupressus sempervirens. Next base: position 293,030,542 of record CM053790.1, on the reverse strand, counting down.
TTTATATTTATTGCTATTGTGGAGAGATGATCCAGCCTACACTAGGTAAGACAAACTATTTGTGACTTCATTTGGATGATATGATGTATGTTACCTATAGACCTTGCTAGGCATAGAGCCATAAGATGATGTCTTCTCCTAGCTAGGATTCATGTTGGTATCTTAGCCACTGAATGGCCATTCTTCATTGAAGATAGAGAGATTTCCACTGACCCATGTCTAGAGACAGTTCGACTATCAATACAGTATATCACAAGAGTACTATAGTTACACCTACTTTACCAAGGAGGTAAAGAAAGGTTGTTCTCCTAGATTGGACCCAATTAGATGTATGGAAGATGTTAGTGGCCTTACCATTTATAGGTGGGACTACTTTCTAGATGTAGTGAATGATGGTGTCACTCCCTAGTATATAAAGCTTTTGGCCACACATTCATTTCCTCATATAATTGATCCTATAGGGGTAGTTAGTTAGGCACCACACCCTGATGTTCAACAACCACAAGAACATCCTTTGAGGGAGGAGAGACCATTATAATGGCCACTGGTAGTTCTTGTTACAATTCCTTCTCATACTGTTAGATTGGATCTTAGATCGAGCAACAATGAATAGGCACATAGGCCTACTCATGTTATAACTCATAGAGAGATGAGCACCATGGGAGTAGGAGGTGATGCCAGGAGACATAGGGTAGTGGGCCCACCACAATAGGATGTGGGTGGAGGAGGGGATGATGACATGCCAAATTAGCCTCCACAGCTTTCACCCATAGGAGATGTATCAACACAAACTCAAGATTCTCTATGACATGCGAGGGAGAGATTGAGGACTTCTTAGAGGTAGGTGGGCAAGTTACAAGTGCAAGTTATAGTTAGAGATACATGACTAGCTAGAAGAGGGGAACTTTGAGATAGTAGATCTATGGTCTGAGATCATAGAGCTAAAGAGATAGATAGAGTTAGAGTGAGATGAGACCTGTCATCATACCTCTCAGACTGCTCATTATTATGTAGTATATGAAAATGCAGTACCTCTAGCTCAACATGTCTCAAGGTTCTTTGATTGTGCTTGAGCTTCTGATGGTGTAGTGCCTCCTGCACGTGCAGATGTTACTCCTCCTCCTCCTCCTGGTGATGAGGGGGAAGGTTGTAGTTAGGTCCATGCTATCTTTTGTTCCTTTTTGTATCTTTATATTGATCATGAGATTCATTGTATATTTGATGTATCATTTTGAGACTTGAGATATTGATAGTGATCTGATTAGCACTTAGTTTTGATCTTTTGATTGTATCACCCCTCCGACATGTCAATGATATATATATATATATATATATATATATATATATATATATATATATATATATATATATATATATATATATATATATATATATATATATATATATATATATATATATATATATATATATATATATATATATATGAAATTGGATGTGAATTGTCCACTCTTAGAAAGCATTAGAATTATTGATTGCAGTTTTCCCAGTAAGATAATGGTGAGCTTCTAATTACCTAAATGTCTCTATTTGGAAACTGACACTCAACTTCTAGAACATTTTGCAAAAGTGAAATTGATCAGGAAAATGTTCTGATGATGAAGATTTTGCTAATGTCAAAGTTCTACGATGCTTTCCTTATTTGGAGGAGTTGTGCGTGCATTCTCCATTATTGGTCATGTCCCCTACAAGTGTAAGAATTTATGTTATTTTAATCTATATGAAAGCATTTGTTTGCAAGCATTTAAAGTTATGAATTTTTGTTTGGGAAACTCTAACCCAAATTTCATTCTTATAAATAATGTTGATAATTTCTGCTATTTCTTTCCACTCTATGAAATTTACTGTTTCTTAAACTCTTATACCTTATTTATAGGATCAAAATTATGTGGCATTATTAAAGCGAATGGTTTAAACATGATCACATACTAGTCTTCTTAATTTCTACGGTAAAAGTGTTAAAGTTGATTTTTTATTTTTTTTCTATCCTTAATTCTTCTTTTACTGTGTGGCTTTTAAGAATAGTTGAAGCTTATCTAAACAGTTTTCTATGCAACTGTCAACTTTGAAATCGTTTGTTGTGGATGTAGACTATACGAAACATCCTCCAAACTATGATGTAACGTTTCTGATCTTCTCAAGCATTCTGAATGGTGCTCCACTGCTAGAAGCAATGAAAATAAACATAGATTAAGAAAAGTCTTAAGTCGTGAGTCTTCTGCTGGAACAATGCTAGATAGTTCCTATTAGTTGCTAGTTATCTTAGAAAATTAGTGGGGATTTTGTTTCAGTTACAACCACCATTTATAAAATCAATTCCATGCACTGTGGAGGCTAAAGAAGCACTTGATGCACAAAGGTGATGTCTTTTAAATTGAAAACAAAAAAATACTTACTTTTTAGCTACGGGTAAAAAGGAATGCTACTAAAACAATTTGAAATCTAACATTCATCCTCAAGTTTATAAGTGTTGTAGCCTTGGGGATAAAAACAATTTGAGTGTGGAACCTATGGATACTCTGCAGGACATCAAGAACTAGTAGGTAATGATACCAAGGTAATGCTACCAAACTCATGTCTTTCCACTAAGCATATAGACTCTAAACTACAATTTGAACTAGTGGTTCCTCCATGAAGCCGCCCCCCCAACCCAATTTACCAAATATGTTCACATCCCATTCAACTAAATTGACTTATCTTTGATGGAAAAAAATTTAACCTATAAAATCTACTAGCTGTTTGAACTTTTAGCCTATCGTTTACTTTGTGTGACAATGGATAATATAGACTATCGAAATTGATGTGTAATTTTATGGAGAGGCATGTCAGAATATGGATAAATAGCATGAACTCCATGGATAAATAGCATGATTACACATGTCAATTAAAGGTATGATGCTATAATTTCTTCCCTTTTTTCATATTTTTGGTGGAACATGCTACTTTATGCTAAAACCTTCATACCAATATATAATAATCCACTATTTAGTACTGATCTTTATACCTATATCATCTAACATATTTCAAACTTTTCATAGGTTTCAGGACACATCAAAGGCAACAAAGGTGAGGCTAGAAAAGGTTGGGTAGGATAGACTTGGCTCTGGGGGATATTCAAAAATCAAAGCACGTGTTGTAAGTAGCAATAAATGAATTGCAAAGAAAAATTATTTATAAAATGCAAATAATTTTTTTAATTAATAAAAAAATGTAGGCCGCTAATTTTAATCTGGAGGCCACAGAAGAACACAAAAAAATTGCCTTGAAGCAAGGCTATGCAACGGTGGCTAAATGCCTACTGCAAACTTCCATTGCCCCAACCGAATAGTCTCCTGCATCATGTGCATAGGTAAATATGCCAAAATATATATTAGAAATTGAATACTTGTTCAACAATTTATTTGATAAGAATGTGCATGACATTGCAATGCAGCCTGTTAATTGTGACACAGATCATACATAGCATCATGAAGCCCCTAATGTGCATTGTACTATCGATGGAGGTTCTCATTTGTTATTTAAAACTAATTATATAATTATTAATACAATTTAACATCTTTAATTGAACTTGGTGTAACCTTTTTGTGTTGAGGATATAGAATCATGTCGTGTTGAACGAGTGCCGGAGGATGTTCAGATTGATCAGTAGGTAGATCATGTTGCACATTCAGGTAAAGAAAATCTATGTTTTGTTCTTTTAAATTAATTTTTTGATTTATAGTTCTTTTACTTAAATAAAAATTTGTAATTCACTAATATAAAATGGTGCGAATTTAACTCATGAAGTACTTGTTATTGCAACGAACCCCCCTTTGGTGCAACGACCTCATGATGTTCCTGAACGGATGAGGAGGAGATGTGTTAGAACCAGTAGAGGAGCGGGATGATGAGGACATTGATATTCCTCTTAGAAATTTTATGAAAAAAAGAAACGGCAAGAAAACAAAAAAGATATGATTATTCATGAATGACTTACTCTTGAATATTGTTAATGAATATTGTGTCAATGAATATTGTTAATGAATATATTCATTAATGTTGGGTGTTAATGAATATTGTGTTAATGAATTATTCATGAATGACTTACTCTTGAATGTTGCGTGTTAATGAATTATTCATGAATGTTGTGTGTTTATGAATTTTATGTGTTAATGAATGTTATCATGTGATTATAATGATTGAATGTTATATTTCAAAAATGGATGAATTGAATGTTATTAAATGTTAATGGGGATGATGAGGACATTGATATTCCTCTTAGAAATTTTATGAAAAAAAGAAATGGCAAGAAAGCAAAAAATATATGATTATTCATGAATGACTTACTCTTGAATATTTTTAATGAATATTGTGTTAATGAATATTATTCATTAATGTTGGGTGTTAATGAATATTGTGTTAATGAATTATTCATGAATGACTTACTCTTGAATTATTCATGAATGTTGTGTGTTTATGAATTTTATGTGTTAATGAATTTTATCATGTGATTATAATGATTGAATGTTATATTTCAAAAATGGATGAGTTGAATGTTATTAAATGTTAATGGGGAATTTAGAGTGATGTTAGTTGGAGGGGGAGGGACCAAATGAGCTTTCACCTTCACGTGGTTGGCCCTGTTAAGTAGAGAATATTTAACTATTCCCGAAACCAAGTGAAGCTCAAACTTTAAAGATAAGCTTATAGTCAATAGTGAGAACCAATTAGCAAGTTGAAATGAAGTTCTTCATTACAGGTACCTTTTTAGTTTTTAAAGCATGATATCATGTTTTAATATTGTATAGTTTTTTTCTTAAGTTAAAGTATTCTTTTACTATAACAACATAATTTATGACCATTTTAGTAACTATTCTAACATCACTTTATGGAAAATCATGTTTTGGGAAAGATGGCGATACATGGTGCTGTCTATTCCTTGGGAGATTGGATTGCATAGGTCTGTATCTCAACATCAACATGGAAAATGGTGTGAAATTGCACTTTCCTTAGTCGTGGTTGCATACCTACTGCACTCTTTCATTTGAAAAATGAATAGAAATACCATATCTAGTAGCTTCTCTATGTTGTATTCATTTATTGGTAATGATTCAATGTCATGCCATTTGATGGTAGCTTCTAAAGTTTCATTTAGTTGTAAGGTGTGTCTTATCTTTTCAAGTTTGTATACTCCATTTGGTAGTTTGGTATTAATTGATGATGTATGGGATCTTCTACCTTCACTGTAGTCTTCATCATCATCCAGCTTGTTCTTTGGTATTTTCCATGTTATCCTCTATTTCCATGGTCTTCAGCATGGTTGTGTATTTTATCTATCTAGTTCAAAGACTCTATGTGCCTAAGGTGGAAGCCATTGAGAACTAATAGTTGGAGAGATCGTGTTTCCCCCTGTAAAACTAGAAAACGTCATGAGTTTAAGGTCAAGAAGGAAGAAGTCATAACATTTTGAGTAGCAAAATATGCTTAAAATTACATATTTAGTTGATTCTTTGGTGAAGTTTCTTATTTCAATTCAATTGATTTTGGTTGTCAACAAAATTCCTAGCTCCAATGTATATTGTATTTCAGTGCTACATTTTCATAGGGATCTAAGTAAAATGACAGTTGACTATTATTTATATTTGAGAATTTGTGTTGTGCCTTACTATGATCCTCTGATAATAGAGGAGAAATCAATCTAAATTTGTTTCTCATGCCCCATGTTTGATGCTTCTTCTTGTGTAACTAACCACTTTTGATGTGGGTTATGAACTCTGATGCTAGTATGCTATTACACTGCCATTTATTATAGAGTAGATATAACAAGTATCTTTGAATATATTGTAAGGATCTCTAAACATGAGTAAAGCAGTATTACATAACTTAGATCTGAACTCAAAATTCATGATGTTTTCCACTCTAGAGAAAGAGGGGAACTTAATATACTTGTAATACATCCCATTAGAAGAGATCCATTGGATGGTTTTTGTTGGGGTTTGACTCTCCTGGTGTAGCACTAAACTAGGCTTCTAGGTGCTAGGATATTTGCTCTTGTTAGTGGTTCTAGACCCACTGAATGCTCTAGATAATTGTCTGTCAAATTTTGGTTGAAGGAGCTATGCTTGGGCTGTCAAGTCTTATGCAAAGTTTGTCCTATTTTGTGGTGATAACATGGAATTTTATCAATGCAAAAGTATGGTCTATAAATTCTTAGAGTCTCTAGTGCCTCTAAGATTTACACCGTTGGGTGACTAATTCTTTGAAGTCCCTAATGTTTGGTGACATTGAGCTATACCTATGTGAGTTATGTTTGGGTTTTCCTTCCTCATCTTCATTTCACTTTTGTGCGTTGTTTTGCCCGAGGCCATTGGAAATTCCCTTTGCTAGTTCCTAAAATTGGATGGATCTAGTACAATTTTGGGCTATTCTATGTTTGTATTCTAGTTGAAATAGAGATCTCTCCACTTCAATCATGGTCGATGAGAGGCCATGGGTGAAGCATTGAATATGAGGGTTTTCCATTTTTTTGTAGAGATTGCATCTCTATAGGATACATGCCTAATGATTGTCATTTTGTGTTGGATAGGTGTTGTCACTTGATGGAGGGCCATGAAAAATGACCATTTGACAATTAGAGATTTTGATTTTGTTTTATATTTTCCTTTTAAGGACTTGTTTTCTAATGAAGAAGAAACCTTTTTTGATTATATTGATGCTTCTTATGCTGTTAGTCTGAGCTAGACTTCTATCGCTTCCATTCTTGTCACAATTTTGGATGTTAGACTGTATTTCAGGTGCGATGCCCACTAGCCTTGTGGCCTATGTTGTTGAAGTTACTTCTCCCACTTCTATTTTGAACAAAATTCTACTGATAATGTTGACTCTTAAATAATCACTCTTGGACCTTGTTGACAGGTTGTAGTGGGGTTTCCTTTGTTGCAATCCTAACAATAGTGTTGCTTAGACTTTTGTCCAAGTGCATAGGAAGAGGTTTTTTTTGTTGTGTTGTTGATGCCCTATGTTTATGCTTTCATCCCTTGTTTGTGTAACGGTTAACAACCCCTTGTTTTGGATGTTATAGAAAAACAATATATCAATATCATCCTTTCAGATTGAACAATACTAGACGAGTAATGATACTATCTTGAAAAATAAAAGAAGTCAAGACTACAATATACACTTGTTTGATGAAGCAAATAAAATCCTTCCAACAATAATTAGTCAGAACTATCAAAGTGAATTTTTAGGATTGTATAAACACAATTGGAAAATGGATCAAGAAGATTTCATGTCTTTCTCATGGCAACTTTGGTTATTGTGTAAAATTGGCCTCATTCTTTTAACAATTATTTTCATGTTATCCGTAGAAATTTTTTTATCATTTAAGTTTCTTGTTCTTGCAAGATCAACTACGAGATGCAGTGTTAATGGTGTTTGCAAATAAGTAGGATATTTCGAATGCAACGAATGCTGCAGAGATCATGATAAACTTGGGTTGCATTCTCTTAGCCAACGACACTTGTGAGTATTACATTCTTTATAATTTTCAATATTAAAAATTGTAGATACTAATCATGTATTATGCTACACTATTTCTACTTTGCATATAGTTTATCATCACTCTAGTAAACGAGAAAAAAATTGGAATGTTAAGTGTTGCTTGTGAAACAACTTGTATCATGTCCTAAGGTATATACAAAGCATCTGTGATAGTTTATTAGAAATAAATCCTTTTATTTTAGTTCTTATGGCTTTTGTTTTATTTTGCAGGTTTGAAAGATTACAGTGGAATAGGTTTCAAGAATTTTGTATTACAAAAACATCTTATTTCTTTATTGAAACACATAGATTGAGGAGGTAAAAATTCAGTTTTGATGCATACTCATATGTAGGATGCAAACTTATTTTGATGTGACATTATGTGTGTTCTCTTTCACATTTTACTATCAATTTTCTATCCAATTTAATGACCCAAAACTACTGAGAAAAACTATGAAGGTCACAATTGCTATTAAAATCTTGTACTACCTTTTTATGTTTATCGCTTACCTATCTGCAACTCCACAATTGATATTGACAGTCTCTTGCCCTCACTGTGCAACTAAACTACTTTAGTTTTATTGATGCAACTGAACTACGAGTGCCTTTTGTGTTCTTGACAAATCGTAAGCTTTCAACTTTCGTGAAGCCATTATGGATGCAAATGAACAATTGGTGAGGTGTCAATTTTAAGGCAATTTTTTGTTTGTATAATGTACAGTTGAATTGTTAGAAATATTTCATCTAGATTGTTAATTGATAGATTGTTAACTTTTCATGTCATTTTCTACTTTGGTTGGGTAGTTCTCCTTGCATTTGTAAATCGTAAATCTTGTTGCAGTCTTTAGCCTAATGACAGTTTGGTATTACATTCAAGGTGATAACATAGTTGACTTAAAACTTTGCATTAAAGAAAACATCAAGGGATAATATTTGAATTGTGGATATTTGTAAATTATGTTGGTTTTAGACATAGTTATAGTTATAGTTATATATGCGCTCTTATGATGATGTGATTGGGACTGTAAGTTTTTTTGTCACGTTTATCTATTTGAAAAATAGATGAAATTATTGGCTTTCATTCTTGAAAAATAATTCTTTCCTAATTTTATTCTTCCCTGCAAGAACCAAAATTTAGACGCGTTGTGCCAATTATTACAAAGGATTTACTCTCATAGGAGCCTTTTAAACTACACAAAATTTGAGTTGTAAAGCATAATTGCTCGATGGAGACTCAGGATATCGTGCACATTTCTTCCTCCTTCCCATTGTTTTGTATGAAATAAATCATGTGACAAATGAAACAATGGTGTTGAGGTAGAAATGTGCATGATACCCTAACTCTCATGCACCAAGCAATTATGCTTTAGAATCAAGTTTTGTGCAGTTTAGAAGGCTCCTATGAGACCAAAGCTTTTACAATAACTGGGATAGCTCGTCGAAATTTCTACATATCTTGGTCTCAATTTCGACGCAAATGCAAATAAGAATTGGTGTTTTGGTCGCAATTTCGACACCAAACAGGTCGCCTTTGACGTCGCTTGTATGGCACCGGTGTAGAAAAGTAAGGGGTTTTCATCACAATTTAGACGCCAAATTGGTTTAGGTTTACGTCAAAATTTCGACCAGCAGTGCTCACAAATGAGGAAATAACTGTTCAAGTTGGACTAGGGAAATCAATGAAATTCAAATCGGTAAGTCCACCTTTATGAAGTCAAAATTTTGACACAAAATGTATGTGGCAAAAAATCAACCAAAAAAGACCAACAACAAGCTTGGTCACCTTATCGACCTACTCTTGTCAAAATTTTGACCTTTTCGCGTCGAAATTTAGGCCTAAATTTACTAGTGGGAGGCCTTGTTTGCAATTGAATATCTTGTACCCGGTTATGTTTCATGGCTCACTGCTTTGGGAGTGTTTAGTATCCATATCAGAGAACCTATGTTTCAAATTTTGAGTTGTTTTGACATGTTTTGACTAGGTTTTGAATCCCTCAAAGTTGATCATTTATTGTTGTCATGGTGATGAAAATTGTTCAAAATTCTGGGAGGCCCTATTTGACCAGTTATAACTTTGATTGACTTGACTAAAATGAGAAAATCCCTTTTGCATTACATTATAGAGGTCAAATACTTGTTATGTTTCTTATTTGAGCTTATGATGAATCTATTTTATCAATTTTCAGACGTGATTCCATTTGCAATTTGTGATATTTTACTGGTGTTAAGAAATGCAGATTGATCAGTACCCATATTCGGGATGTCATAACTTCAAATTTGTGATAGGTGAGAGATCAAATGGATTATACCATTGCATTCTACTCTAAAAATTCTTAAAGTGTTGCAGTTTGCAAGTCTTTACGAATTTTTCTGCACACTTTCCCAGGTCCATTTCATTTGTAAAAATAACTTTTCTACCACTATTCCCAATTCTACAAATTCAAGTAGCCCAATTTGACCATTCACCAAATTTTCCTAGTTATTTGTCATGAGCCCAAATCCTAGATTTATATTCTCCTCATGATAGTGAACTAATGCTCCAATTTTTACACCCTCAAGTGTCAGTTTACCCTGTTTTCGAAGCTAAATTCAAATGTGATTTATTGTTTTCTGACATGTTTGATTGCAAATAGTTCTGAGAAGTCAACTTTGACGATCAATATCTTTTGACTGAGTGATTATCATGAAACAAGATTTTGCAAGGTCGAAGAATGTGGAACAGAGAATTCGTGTGTCTAATTTTAGAGCCCAGTTAGGTGTTTTGGTTAGTTCTTAAGGCCAGTCAGAGGACCTCTTGGCACGAAATTGGCAATTTGTAGGAAAGGTTAAAAGTGAGTTTTAATGATTAAATCAATGGTGCAAATTGACTTTAGTCAATAAGTTGTTCATCAAACCAATCTGAGATGTCAGTTGTTCAAAAATGAATTTTTTTAAGCCGAACCCACTCTTCAACCTAGCTAACTTCATTAGATAGGTAGGACATTTTCACATATGAGCATAATCTTTTAAAGTTAAGTGGGTATGCTTCTATTCTTGGAGAAAAGGATCTAAGAATGTTGTTAAAATAAGAATTTATAGATTTAGGTGTGTCCTTGTCACAAAGTAACAGTATCATATGTAGAGTTTACCCAATTAGAGAGCAGAATGAAGTTTTCATGTGCATCAGCGAGAGTTATTAATTTAGTGGCTAACACTTTTTCCACGAAAGTTTACCCAATATAACATTTTGTCATAGTTCAATGAAAGTAAAAGTGGCTTCTTAGTTATTAATTTTGTGCCAAGAGAAACCTTTCGATTACACATATATGTAGGCATTGTTGATGGAGTGATAACATATGCAAGGAGTCAAAATAAGAGGGAACGATTGGAGAGAATACACATATAAATATCATACCACTCAGCACATTGAGTCACTAAAACATAAAACTTCCATAGCTTGGGGTCAGAATGGAAGATGTTGGCATGCTACTCGAAGGGGATCCAAGTATTAACTTTGTTTTAATATGGAGAACTGCTAATGCAGAGATAGTTTGCAAACTCCCAACTCATAATGAATTTGCACTTGGCATAAGAATACCATGAAAAGATAATAAGGGTTGTGATCAAGGAAGGAAGTTGTCATTCAACATAAAAGGTGATGGAGTAGATGGGAGCAGTGCTAGTTTGGTGATGCATTAGCAGTGTTTTAGCAAATAATATTAATAGTTGACCCAGGTGCGTGCATATCCTCCAGAGATGTTGGAAAATGTAATTTTTCCCATGACATCCCAACGAATTTCTCTTTCATTTCATGGGCAACTTTTACAATTGCATGACTATTTGGTGTTGGAATCTTGTCTAATCAGATTGCTTGCAAATCATTATGAGGTTTATAGTTTTGATGGTGTAGATGGAGATCACGAGCATCAGGAGGGTAGTATACATTTTTAAAATGCCACATTATCGATTGGGCGCAGGAGTTCCTTAAAGTAAATATGCATAGGAATGCCTACCTTTTTCATTTCTAAAAAGACCTGCTACGCAAATGGATCCAGATATTCAATGCATTATAGGCATGACTAGTGAAAAGGTCAGATTTCTTTATCCCACATTAAGCAGGTGGGGAGAGTTATTTTTATTTTTATATCCAAGAACTTTAAGTGTAAGTGTCAAAAGCTTTCCACTTTTAGACACAAGTGCTCATATGTAAGGGGCCCACTTGGCCAGACGAGAAGATGAAGAATATTTTACCAAACATGTCGCCTAAGATGATGATGTCAAATGATGACATGGATCCACTGGACAAATTGAAATTTGACACGTGGCAGCTAGAAGGATGAGTTGCAAAGTGACATGTGGCAGAGGACTCTTGATGTGGCACAAAAATTGAGGTGCCAACGTGGCATAGTATGCCACATGTCGCAAAGGTGCATTCATGTATACAATGTAGCAGTTGTTGATTGTGCATGTGGGAAAGTGCTTAGCTGACACATGGCAGGGGGCCCCAGTCACTGATGACATGGCAGGTGTAAGTTCCTAACCAATATAAAGATGCTACGTGGTAGTGATGTGGCATGGGCCATACATAGGATGAGGTGGCGATGAAAGGGCAGTCAAGAGGGCCAATGAGATATTGACACATGGTAGTGCTCCAGGGACCAATCAGAGGGTGCCACGTGGTGCTCAGTGGTAGATGCCAACCAATTGTGTGTTGTCATGTGGCACAGATGGTCAAACAGGTTTGACTTGAATTGGGTTTTGGAGGGAAATATATAGTCATAAATAATTTTTTTTGTTATTATTTTTCAAATTTTGAATGTGCAGGAATGATTTTAAATCTTTTAAAGTTTTATTCTAAAGTTTTGACTTTAGAAAAGGTTTTAAATTTTGCATAAAAGATTTGTAGACTTGTGAGGCCATGCTAGGGACTTAAATTTCAAATGATATTTTGGGCACCTCCTAGAAGCGTATAGATGAATATTATATATCATTGGAACTAAGAGAGAACAAACTTTTCATTTTTGGAGTTTGTTTTTGTGCAAGAAGCCATATGCTTAGGTTATACAAGGTTTTGTCCCAGGTACTCATTTTGCAGCCACATTCAGGTATTGAAGTTCAGATTTGATTTCTAGCAAGGTGATGAATTGAATGTATGCTAGAGGCAATATGAATGTAGTTAGGGGTTGTTTTACTTACCTCCAAGTTAGTTGAATCAAGATTTTAGGGGTAGAAATATGAGAGATGCTTTACAACAACAGGGCATGCAGATTCAAGTGGACACATGTCACTTCCAAATTAGATCTAGGATTTCATTATTTTCCTATATCTCTCTCTTTTTTATTCATTGTAAGGGTTGGTTCCATTTGTCTGTGAGACTACATTGTTGGATCCAAAACTGTGATTCCACTACATTCTTCTACATTTTTCTCTTGTATGAACAACAATAGTTAAGCTAATATAGATAGTTCTAATCTATTTAGTGGTTTCATGAGTTATTTACATGCATCTAAATGTATAGTTTCAAAGAAATGAACAAAAATGAGCAAGAATCTTCTTAGTTTCATTCTGATTCTTGTCTCCTATCTCTATAATATGCAATTTATGTGGTTTAGGGACAAAGAACAAAGACCCATTTGTATCACCTTAAGGTTGTATGTCTGATACATTTTGTTGTTGGAACAAAGGGCTAAGTAAATGCTTGATGTATTTGACAGGGTTGCTAGTTATTCAAGAAGGATACTTCATGAGAACGAGGTTCTTAGGAACACCGATGTTTGATTCACAAAGTGATAATATAGATTTGATATCTTGATGTATGGAATATGTAAATGGTAGCATAGATGTATGTGTGTTATTCGTGGAATTGCCCAATAAATAAGGCATTGATCAGCTACAGGATCAACTTGTTCTTACTATTGCATATTTGGGGATTTGCTAAAAGCAACATTATAATCATCCATTTCCCTTTTTGTTTAAGAGTTAAAAGGATGCCCTTACTTAGCTTATCAAATTTTTGGGTCATGTCATTAGCTATTTCATGTCTGGGATCTTTGCATAAGTGTTAGAAGTTTAAGGGTTTTATCTACTTTGTTAGATGGAAGCCTTCAAATCCATAGCTACAACCAAGCAATCCATGTGAATAAGAATGAATCCATAGATATGATGCCATGCTTCCAACCTTCACAAATGCTCCCTTGGCTAACCTATCAAGCCTTGTCTCACTTGACTCTTGTCTTTTTTCCTTTTGTCTTATGTCTACAACTATGCTTGTGAATGCTTATATAGTAGCAAGTCCCACAAAACCACCAAGTGATATTACATAAACCATGTGCTAAAACCATGAGCTACCTAACCCATTGACCTTATATTTAATAGTGGGCATTTAATTCTTTTCCCTAATATTAAATAATTACATCAATATTATCACAATGTTATAATACAACTCATCAAGGATATACCATGGGAATCTTTACATGTTGCATGTCCATCTAGGCGCTCCTAGGTACAACATTACAATATTATGCTATGTGTGCAACATATGTTATCTCAACAACTTTTTGAGTGAAGTCGATTAGAGTCCATATGTGAAAGTTATGTTTATTGGAGTGAAGGTCAGTTTAAGTTGATTATGCAATCCCATACAAAAAAATACCTTAAAAAGCATACTATCATTTGGGAACTTCACATTGGTGTATGAGAAGTGCATATTATCATAAAGGAATAAGTGTTTTCTCATACAAGATTTTGCATGAAAAAAGTACATGTTTGGAAGGTGGAAATTAGGGTTTTGGATACCCTTTTGAGAAATGCATCTTCCTAGTTAAAAATAGATCAACTACAGATTACCTTTAGGGTAACAAGAATCTATTTCATATTGTTTTTGTATTTTAATTAGAAATGATCTTGTATGGTTAACCACCTAGGAATTGTGCTTTGGGCTTTAAAATGAATACCAAATTGAATAACAATGTATTAATTGGAGTAAACCTTGCATTTTACTTACGTAGGTGGAAATTGAAATGTATGAACATAATTGAAGGCTTGGAAATCATTAAAATTATTGTGAAAGTCTTATGCTTACAATTGTGGTGTGCATGTTGTATGCATGCATTATACCTTTATTGAAAAAATAATTAGGTTTTAGTATTTGTTTGATCCTTGTTTCCAAAAATTATTGAGAAAGATATGTAATGACCCTTACTATAAAGGCCACTGAAACCCTCAAACTGGACTTAGGAATTTTGTCAAACAGTTGGCATGTAACCGAATAAGGCTGCAATATTACTAATTGTTGTACAACGAAACCTCAATATATGATGCCAATAATGTATGAACAAAAATTCTAGATTATAACACTACCAATCTAAGAGATAGATGACAATATGAAACTCAAATATGAAGTCCAATGCAATTCTGATTTTATGACAGCAAATAGAACTGATTACAATGAGAGATTGTCACAACTATGCACTTCTAATACATCAAGCTCTTGACAATGCAATGTTATGAAACGAACAATAACCCAGTTCAGATTTGGAATGCAAATGACTAAACTTTTACAACAGTTATTAATGACTGGAAATAACTATTTATGCAATGACAGTGTTGACTGTTCTAATCCATAACATGCAATATTTTGGCAATCAAAACTTCAGTTTGTACACCTGGAATAGCTCCAATTTTGCCGGATATGAATGCTGAATTAATGCCACACAAAGACCTCACAATCTGCCCCAAACCGACTCACAAAATTGCTGCTGCTACCCAACTGACAGGGTCGTACAGGTACGGCCTGGTACGACTGCTAGATAAAAATATTGCAGCATTTTTTGTCACTCCAAAAGCAATAAATCTGGGCGCCTAGGGTTGCTGAATAACCCCCTAAAATATGAAATTCATCCGTCAAGCCAATTAGGAGTTATGAGCAAAAACGTGGGTCCAAACCCTGGACTGGCAGTCTGAAAATAATGCACAACTGTGTCTTCAAACCCTGTTAATCAATCCACAAATGCTAGGGCACAACTGAAACCCTTATTCCAACCAAAGTAAACCCTTATAACTAAATCTCAATGAAGTCCAAATGAGATGGCTGAATTACCAACTCCTCAAATGCAACAATTCAGGTGATATTTCACACCCTCAAAGTCGCCAATCCAAGGGAGTGATTCGTTCCCAAAGATCAAATAATAATTTGCAGACCCAAGAGACTACAAATTTGCTCCACAATGGAAGAAGTAGAAGAAATCTCAAATCCAAGCATGTCCAAAATGAGAGGCCCAGCCCTCTATTTATTCACTTTTCTAAGAAGTTGCTAGAACTTCTAGAAACATCCTTTATAAAATCTCATTATAATGCACTTTTTATAATAAAGTAATTTTATAAAATAAAAAGTGCAACTCAACTTAAAATTATAACATGTAGGCCCCAATAACACATAATAATAAAATATAACCTCTTAACACTTCTTCAAGAGCAAGATATGACCATCTGATCCGCAGAATTGACTCTCTCTCCACACCATTTGCCTACGAGAGTTTGGAATAGGCAAAATCCATGATCAATGTCATGTCGAACTAAAGAGGGGACATTACAGTCCGCCCCTCCTGAAATTGCTTGGCCTCAAGCAATCTCAACGCCGGGTGCTGCAAAATAGCTTCCCTCTCCCAAGTAGCATCCTCAACAGGTAGATCTTTCCACTTAACCAAGTATTCTCTGATCACTCTTCTGCGAAGCTGCTTTTCTCTGCTCTCTAGGATGGATTCTGGCACTAAAATCAATTTTCCCTCATCGTCTAAAGGAGGTAATACTGCGGAAGGCACCACATTCTGACCCAACGCCTTCTTGAGGCGGGACACATGAAACACATTGTGCACCCTGCTGTTTGCCGGAAGCTCCAACTCATAAGCCACCTCACCAATTCGCCTGATAACCCTGAATGGTCTGTAATAGCATGGCTTGAGTTTCTCTGCACCACTCTTCTTAAGAGTAGATTGCCTGTATGGCTGCAACATGAGGTAAACCATATCATCCACCTCAAAACTACGCTCAGTCCTCTTCTGGTCTGCATACTACTTCTGCTGGTTCTGAGCTCTCGCAATATTATCTTTGAGAGTAGCAACTATATCCTTACTCTCCTGTAATAATTCTCCTGCACTGGGTACCCAGCTGTCACCCAACAACAAATCCAAGAAACTAGGTGCTTCATAACCATAAAGTGCCATGAAGGGTGTCATCTGTATAGTGATGTGATATGTAGTATTGTAACAATACTCGCAGAGATATATCCATCTGACCCAAGCTCGTTGCTGAGCTGCCACATAATTCCTTAAATACCCTTCCACCCATTTGTTCACAATCTCCGTCTGACCATTGATTTGTGGGTGATAGCTAGTGCTGGGTGTAAGCTCCGTGCCACATAATCGGAATACCTCCTGCCAAAAATGACTCATGAAATGACTATCCCTGTCACTCATAATGTTCCGAGGCAATCCGTGCAATCTGAAAACCTCCCGAAAGAAAACCTCTGCCACCTGAGCTGCTGATTGGGTAGTGGTGATAGGAAAGAAATGAGCATATTTTGTTAATCTATCTACCACCACATAAATACAATCCCGTCCTTGTACCTTGGGCAAACCTATGATAAAGTCCATGGAGATGCACTCCCACTTCCTGTCAGGGATCGGAAGTGGCTGTAGGAACCCTGCCGGATAGGTGTGTTCTTGTTTTTTTTGCTGGCAAACAAGACACTCTCGAACACACTGCAAAACATCAGCTTTCAGCCCCTTCCAAGTGAACCGCTCTCGAACTGACCTGTAAGTCTTGAAGTACCCGGGATGGCCTGCTGTCGGTGAGTCGTGAAATGCTCTCAAAATCAGTTGCTTAACCTCCGATCCTGGGACTAGGTAAATCCTGTTCTTGTGAATGATTAAATCATCTACAAGTGTGTATCTGGTATTAATCATTGTTCCCTCCACTATATCGGAGGCCCATGTATCCCTGGCATACTCTGCTATAATCAAGTGTCGCCAATCCTCTGATATCTGAACCATAAGAGTGAGGTGTGGCCTTTGAGAAAGAGCATCTGCAACAACATTCTGAGTTCCCTTGACATATGAGATGTCAAAATCATATGCCTACAACTTACTTACCCACTTTTTCTGGTGATCATTCAGGTCCCGTTGTCCCAAGAAATGCCTCAAACTGTTATGATCAGTTTTAATACAAAACTTGCTACCCACAAGATATTGTCTGAATTTGGCCAAAGCATGCATGATGGCCAACATCTCCTTATCATATATACTGAATGAACGCTCGGGGCCTCTGAGCTTCCTGCTCTCATAAGCTATGGGGTGCTTATTTTGCATAAGTACAACACCTACTTCCTCTCCAGATGCATCACATTGAAGCTCAAATGGCTTCGTGAAATCAGGTAATGCTAGAACTGGGCACGTAGTCATTATCTCCTTAAATCTCATAAAACAATCCTGTGCCTTTTGAGTCCACACAAATTCCCCTTTTTTCATTAGATCTGTCATGGGAGCTGCATGTCATGAGTAGCCACTGACAAACCTACGATAGAAACCACATAAACCAAGGAACCACCTCAACTGTGTAAGGTTCTCTGGTGGAGGCCAATCAACAATAGCGCGAATCTTTTCAGGATCCATCCGCACTCCATCTGCACTAATAATGTGTCCCAAATATAACTGCTCGGTCATCCCTAAGTCACATTTGGACTCTTTTGCATACAAGGACTCCTTCTGTAAAATGCTCAACACTGTCTCCAAATGCTCTAGATGCTCCTGCCATGATCGGCTATAGATCAAAATGTCATCAAAAAACACTAGCACGAATTTCCTCAACTGATGGTGGAAAACTCTGTTCATAGTGGACTGGAAAGTGGTAGGTGCATTGGTCAGGCCGAAAGGCATGACTACAAACTCAAAGTGCCCACAATGACATCTGAAAGCAGTTTTCTCAATATCCTGTTCACGGACTCTGATCTGGTGATATCCTGATCTCAAATCAATTTTCATGAAATAACAAGCCCCATGCAATTCATCTATCAACTCATCAATGTGAGGAATGGGATACCTGTTCTTAATGGTTCTCTTATTTAATTCCCTGTAATCAACACACATCCGAAGAGTTCCATCCTTCTTTTTTACCAAAACAACAGAAGATGCAAAAGGTGACTTACTTGGTCGGATGTGCCCCATAGCTAGCAACTCCTCGATGGTCCTTTAGATCTCATCCTTGAGTCGCTTTGGGTGTCGATATGGTGTGATCATGATAGGCTTAGCACCTTCCTCCAGCTCAATAACATGCTCAATGCCTCTATCTGGTGGCCTGCCTGGTGGAATATCACTAAATACCTTTTCGTACTTAATCCTCAATTTCTGAATATCAGGATGATATTTCATCTTATGTTGCTCCTCCTATGTAGGTGTCAAAGTACAAACTGCTACCCACTCTATATCATTATGCCTAGTTAATCTCTCCAGCCGCCCAAATGAGATAGTCCTGATGTCTCCATTACGGATAGCCTTAAGCACATGAGTCCTACCATTCACTTCGAATTGTATCTCCATATCCTCTAGTCTCAAGGTAACCACCTTCAATGAATGTAGCCACTGCATTCCAAGTACTATATCCATGTCACCCATGTTGACCACATGATAGTCTGCCTTAAACTCATAGTTGTTCAGGCGCAAAGGTAGGTCTCGTACCATCCTGTCACAACGAAGAGTGTATCCATCAGCTACCTTGACTCTTAGTCCCATGAACTCCTCAGTAATGAGTCCACGCTTCTCCACGAATCATGCATCAATGAAATTATGTGTGGCACTTGTGTCCAATAATGTAATAACCTTCTACCTAGCCAAAACTCCCCGAAGTCTGAAAGATCCCTCTCTCTGGATACTAGACAGTCGTGCTTCCTGTAAATGTAGCTCTATTCCCTGCTGTTGCCCTGCACTGTCTATCTCCTGCTCTCCCTCTGCTTCATCAGGATCCTCATCATGATGTTTTGAACTATCTGAATCTGAGCCTTCGTAATAAGCCCACATTGCTCGATTGGTCTTCCCTTTTGGCCTCATAGGACAGTCATGGCCATACTCATACGAGCCTTTGCAATAGAAGCATAGCTTCTTCCTACGCAAGTCATTAAGTGTCTCCTTGTCCAACCTCTTACTTTCCTCCTTAGGTAGTTGTGCCTCTCTATGAAAGGGTTTCCTATCCCTATCTTTTCCTAAAGGGAAACTCTTTGCTTGGAATTTATTTTTAGAAGCTGAAGAGGAATCCATGTCACGAGCTTTCTTAATGGCTTCCTGCAAAGTGGGAGGCTTGAGAGCTTTAATCCACCCTCTCAACGGATCAACTAGCCCATCCATAAATAAAACCAATAGCCTCCGTTCAGATACATCTGTTACTAACACTGCAAGTTTCTGAAATTCTGAAATGTATGTTTCCAATGATCCCCATTGTTTAAGCTGAGCTAACTCCTTGAAATGGAGTTCTGGATCCTTCTTATCAAAACGTTCAATCAGTCTCTCCGTAAACTCCACATATGAGGTAATGTGTGCATGACCCATAGTGATCATACCATGATGCCACCACTCGTGTGCTAACCCATCCAGGTGAATTGCTGCATACTTAATAGCTTCTACCTCAAACATAGGGTTCAATTGAAAGTATGTGTCAAGTTTTTGAACCCAAGCTCTTGCTGTAGACTTCCCCGAGCCATCATAATATGGTAACTGAAGTTTCCCTACTTTCTTTCGTAGCTCATAGCTCTGAGTCCTGTCATGTCCACGGGGTATATGCTTCATCTGCACATCCATATACTCTCTAAAGGTGATTGCAGCTGTAAAATCTGGACCTCCTGCTTCCCAATCTCTCCTCAGTTGATCCTGTATGTCAGTGATTTGGGGTTCTGGTACTGGCTGCTCTGGAGCTCTAGGAAGGAACGTGGGAATCATAGGTCTCGAACTCACTGTCCTAGCTTGCTGGGGTGCATGACCGAAATTGTTCCCAATTTGTTCGCCTCCATTATGTATCCCATCCTGATTATTCCCATTCTGATTATTTCCTCCACCTATGTTAGCGTTCAACCCCATTTGACAAGCCATCATCTGCATCATAAGCTCCATTCTCTGATTCTGTTCCTGTGCTCTTTGTTCTGCTAATCGCTGTCCCTGTGCCAAGGTGTCTAATAACTATAAAAATCTTTCCTCTTGCTGATCTGGACCGGCATTCCCGCCTCTATCCATATTGTAGTCGTAGTCTTGATCAAAGAATACCTCCCCTGTGTCTGTATGACTGGATTCTATGTCCACCTGTACAGATGAGCTAGACTGTTCGCTCTGCAAGTCTGAAATCCTATCTTGTCTTGCTTTGGTATTGCGGAAATTATAAAGCCTCTGTCGCATGCTCAAACATAAATGTTTTGATTTTAGTGTTTTGACATTTCGTCAAACACTTTCCCTTCTATCCAGCTGTTCCAAATTCCCTATAAGACCTCCACAGGATGGCAGGACTTATAGCTCTGATACCACTGTAATGACCCTTACTATAAAGGCCACTGAAACCCTCAAACTGGACTTAGGAATTTTGTCAAACAGTTGGCATGTAACCGAATAAGGTTGCAATATTACTAATTGTTGTACAACGAAACCTCAATATATGATGCCAATAATGTATGAACAACAATTCCAAATTATAACACTACCAATCTAAGAGATAGATGACAATATGAAACTCAAATATGAAGTCCAATGCAATTCTGATTTTATGACAGCAAATAGAACTGATTACAATGAGAGACTGTCACAACTATGCACTTCTAATACATCAAGCTCTTGACAATGCAATGTTATGACATGAACAATAACCCAGTTCAGATTTGGAATACAAATGACGAAACTTTTACAACAGTTATTAATGACTGGAAATAATTATTTATGCAATGACAGTGCTGACTGTTCTAATCCATAACATGCAATATTTTGGCAATCAAAACTTCAGTTTGTGCACCTGGAATAGCTCCAATTTTGTCGGATATGAATGCTGAATTAATGCCACATGAAGACCTCACAATCTGCCCCAAATCGACTTACAAAATTGCTGCTGCTGCCCAACTGACAGGGCCATACAGGTACGGCTGCTAGATAAAAATATTGTAGCATTTTTTGTCACTCCAAAAGCAATAAATCTGGGCACCTAGGGTTGCTAAATAAACCCCTAAAATATGAAATTCATCCGTCAAGCCAATTAGGAGTTATGAGCAAAAACGTGGGTCCAAACCCTGGACTGGCAATCTGAAAATAATGCACAACTGTGTCTTCAAACCCTGTTAATCAATCCACAAATGCTAGGGCACAACTGAAACCCTTATTCCAACCAAAGTAAACCATTATAACTGAATCTCAATGAAGTCCAAATGAGATGGCTGAATTACCAACTCCTCAAATGCAACAATTCAGGTGATATTTCACACCCTCAAAGTCGCCAATCCAAGGGAGTGATTCGTTCCCAAAGATCAAATAATAATTTGCAGACCCAAGAGAATACAAATTTGCTCCACAATGGAAGAAGTAGAAGAAATCTCAAATCCAAGCATGTCCAAAATGAGAGGCCCAACCCTCTATTTATTCACTTTTCTAAGAAGTTGCTAGAACTTCTAGAAACATCCTTTATAAAATCTCATTATAATGCACTTTTTCTAGAACTTCTAGAAACATCCTTTATAAAATCTCATTATAATGCACTTTTTATAATAAAGTAATTTTATAAAATAAAAAGTGCAACTCAACTTAAAATTATAACATGTAGGCCCCAATAACACATAATAATAAAATATAACCTCTTAACACTTCTTCAAGAGCAAGATATGACCATCTGATCCGCAGAATTGACTCTCTCTCCACACCATTTGCCTATGAGAGTCTGGAATAGGCAAAATCCATGATCAATGTCATGTCGAACTAAAGAGGGGATATTACAAGATATTATATTTGGTATTAGAGCCCATTTTAAATATTGGGATCTTTATGTATATGTTTCTTGTATAGTATATGTTGTGGACGAGTGATCACGTTTGTTTATTTTCATGACATTGTGACACCTTATTACTTGGGTGCCTAAGGGTGGTGAAATTGTATATCCAATACAATTGACCCAAGTAAGGTGTGGAGAAAGAAGTGAGTCTTGTAGTAGGTGTACCTCTCAGGGATGGATGATACCCTTTGTGAGAACCTCATTTAAGAAATTTAGATCATATGGTGTGAGCATTGGTCTTGGATTTTGATTATTTAGTGAGCCTTGCATGGTCCATGGGCATGCATGCTTTAGATACTTTAGCTATATTTCCTATTAAGATAATGTGATATTTTATGTGAATTTTGAAACCCTAGAGTGTGGTTGGAATAAATATGCCCCAGTGTGGTTTGATTGCTTGTGTAATTTCTTAGATAGAGTTTGTGGTTGGTGTCCATGCTTGGCCTTGAGTTCCTATTGTGTTTCTCATTATGGAGTGTGCTACATTATATTCTTCAGTTGATTGTTTAATTGTGAAGTAAAACCAAAAATTCAAGTTAAGTAGAAGTGGCATCTTATTTATTGCATTTTATGCTTTCTCTTGTAGAATAATGATTATGTAATATGGTAGTTATTAAAAGAGTTGATAAATTTGGTAATAATCAATAAACTTTATTATGAAATAGATCAATTGGGTTAATGATCTATGTGGATCCAAATTTCTTATTTATTCATCTCTTTGGAAATGTTATGCAATTATGATGCATCCATATAGTTATATGTTTAATAACATCATGAGAACCTAGAATCTTGTACTTGGTGACTTTGCATATTAATATAAATTGTTGCATTGCATGAAAATGAATAAAAAATCTATATTAGTAATATTACTATTGCATTTATAAAAATAATATTGTTATTCTTATGAAATAAATCATTTAAGGTATCTTGTTTGATGTACATGGACATGTTCTCTAACATTACTGGGATGATGTATACCTCAGTACCATGTGGAAAACACTCTCTCTTGTGTGATTGATCTCAGTCACCATCTATAAAAGTAATTTGGATTGGTGTTTTATTTAATTGCCTTTGTGGATCTTTCCATGTATTGAGTGGGCTAGCATGTTTTTCTATTTTCCTTGCTTATACTAGTAACCAAAAACCCTTCTATATTCTCTTCGTGATAGTTGTCAACTTGATTTATTGTTGAAATATGCCTATTTCTTGGATTTACTATGAAATTTATAATTCCCCCATTTGGGATTTTTCTTTTAATTCATGTTGACTTTTTTGAATATTTTCTTTTGTTTCTCAATTTGATGTTGTGACTCCATCATGTTAATTTTAGACCTCTGGTAGTATGTGTAAGAGAAAACATCTCAGAGAATATGTTATGCATGGTTATTAGTAGCTGGAAAGATGCTAATAAGAATGTCTCTCATTTTAACTGTGAGGAAATCTTGTCTTGTTCTTGAAAAGAAAATAAATTTGGTAATGATATAGGTTATTGTTAAAGTCTTAGTTGATCTGAATTTCATTCATTTGAAAAAAATGATTCTATATGTGAAAGGATTAAAGAACAAATTGTTATTTTTCCATTAACCTACTTTGTTTTTTTTTGGGATCTATGTTATTGTGTACATATTTTTTGTGATTCTTGTTTACTTAAATGATGTGATTTGTAGATTGTGAGTATTTCCTTTCTTATTGTATGTCATCGCTAGATGATTAGGCATGACTTAGTCCACCTATGAATTTTCACCTATGTTATGGGTCTTGATGACCATGAGTGGCTTATGCACTTGCCTATGTTAGTGTGGATATAAAGGTATTGGATGTACCTTAAGTAGCAACTAATGGCGGGTGAATGTTTAGATGGTTGATTTTACAGTGAGTTCCCTTAACTCTACTTGGATTGTAATAGCGTGAAGGTAGAGAGACTCCCTTACTAATCCTAGCACTTCATAGTTATATCTCCTTATGTCTATGTATATATGATATTATATTGATTAAGTTATCCCTTCGTGGTAAAACTCAATGTTGGAGATTAGGTTTCTAGAGGATTGTTGAGAGTGGTATTCTTAGTGTTTGGCTAGAAGGACATAATACTATTAGGTTTGTCTTAGCATCGTGTGAGTCATTATGAAGTTGAGCGTAAGATTAAATCCATCATTAAATTTAATAATTACCAAGGTGAAGGCCCTTAAAGATCTCAGGGTAGAGAAATAATAGTTATAAATGGGTATGAACTTGAGAAAAGGTTACATTACGAGAATTAATGTATCCATGTCCTAGGAGATCACAAAGGAGGTCTATCATGTCTTACAAAGAAAGTGTATGGTTGTTAAGATGAAATAATCTTATATCTCTATCTCTTCCTCCATCTATCTACTTACCTATCCTATTTGGTTGTCGAATACAACTTTTCCATTCCTGCTCATCTCTATGAAAGTTCCTTACTATATGATGGTTCTCTCTTTTCTCTAGTCTTTCAACACTTTAATAACGATATGTGCAACTTCAGAACCCTTACTTGAATTTTTATTTTCTAGTCAATAATTTCCTTCTGTTTGTTTGTTGAACCGTTTACCACTTGTGACCAAGATTTGGCCTCTTCTGTTTGTTCCTTTTTTTTGGGACTCTTTAGATTCTATATTAGTTAAGACTTCAATTGTGTTGTTTCTTATTCTTTCACCTTTTCCTTTCCTTTACTCCTCATTGCTCTCAATTATTCAAATTCTTTTTTTATAACATCAAATTCTTGTTGCCCTATTTTTATTTTGATCGCTATATGCAAGATTTTACCCTTCTATCTTCTCTTTGTGATAGTTGCCAACTTGACTTATTGTTGAAATATGCCTATTTTTTTAGATTTACTATGAAATTTATAATTCCCCCATTTGGGATTTTTCTTTTAGTTCATGTGGACTTTTTTGAATATTTTCTTTTGTTGCTCAATTTGGTGTTGTGACACCATCATGTTGATTTTAGACCTTTCGTAGTATGTGTAAGGGAAAACATCTTGGAGAATATGTTATGCATGGTTGTTAGTAGTTGGAAAGATGCTAATAAGAATGTCTCTCATTTTAATTGTGAGAAAATCTTGTCTTGTTCTTGAAAATAAAATAAATTTGGTAATGATATAGGTTATCGTTAAAGTCTTAGTTGATCAGTATTTTATTCATTTGAAAAAAATAATTCTGTA
Organism: Cupressus sempervirens; assembly: GCA_028749045.1. NCBI lineage: Eukaryota > Viridiplantae > Streptophyta > Pinopsida > Cupressales > Cupressaceae > Cupressus > Cupressus sempervirens. The sequence goes on along the minus strand of CM053790.1, from coordinate 293,004,783 downwards.
TGTGGAAGGATTAAAGAACAAATTATTATTTTTCCATTAACCTACCTTGTGCTTTTTTGGGGATCTATATTATTCTATACATATTTTTTGTGATTCTTGTCTACTTAAATGATGTGATATGCAGATCATGAATATTTCCTTTCTTACTGTAATGTCATCTCTAGATGATTAGGCACGACTTAGTCCACCTATGAGTTTTCACCTATGTTTGGGTCTTGATGACCATGAGTGGTTTATGCACTTTCCTATGTTAGAGTGGATACAAAGGTGTTGGATGCACCTTAGGTAGCAACTAATGGTGGGTGAATGTTTAGATGGTTGATTTTATAGCGAGTTCCCTTAACTCTACTTGGATTGGAATAACTCAAAGGTAGAGAGACTCCCTTACCAATCCTAACACTTCATAGTTACATCTCCTTATGTTTGTGTATATATGATATTATATTGATTAAGTTGTCCCTTCGTGGTAAGACTCTATGTTGGAGATTGGGTTTCTAAAGGATTGTTGAGAGTGGTATTCCTAGTGTTTGGCTAAAGGACATAATACTATTAGGTTTGTCTTACCGTCATGTGAGTCATTATGAAGTTGAGAATAAGATCAAATCCATCATTAAATTCAATAATTACCAAGGTGAAGGCCCTTAAAGATCTTAGGGTAGAGAAAGAATGGTTATAAATGGATATAAAGTTGAGAAAAGGTTACATTACAAGCATAAATGTATCCTTGTTCTAGGAGGTCACAAAGGAGGTCTATAAGGTCTTACAAAGAAAGTGCATGGTTGTTAAGATGACATAATCTTATATTTCTATCTCTACCTCCATCTATCTACTTACGTATCCTATTTGGCTGTCGAATACCACTTGTCTATTCCTGCTCATCTCTATGAAAGTTCCTTACTAGAATGACAATTCTCGCTTTTCTCTAGAGTCTTTCAACACTTTAATAACGATATGTGCTACTTCAAAACATTTGTCATGTTCTTCCCTTATTGAATTTTGATTTTCTAGTCAATAATTTTCTTTTGTTTGTTTGTTGAACCATTTACTGCTTGTGACCTAGATTTGGCCTCTTCCATTTGTTCCTTTATTTGGGACTCTTTAGATTCTATATTAGTTAATACTTCAATTGTGTTGTTTCCTCTTCTTTCACCTATTCCTTTTCTTTACTCCTTATTACTCTCAATTGTTCAAGTTCCTATTTTATAACATCAAGTTCTTGTTGCCCTATTTTCATTTTGATCAGTATATTCAAGATTTTCTCTTTAAGTGTTATGTTTTCTCTTTCTATTTTACTTGTATATTCTACAACTTCATACATTGTGTTCTCCTCTTCCAATTTCCATCCTCTTAGAATTTTCATCCTTTCTTCAATGTCTATGAGCTCCTCCACCTATAATTGATATGTGAACTATAAAAATTCCATTCCTTACTTTCCTTTCTTCTTGTCCCCCATCCTTTACAACTCTAGAATACTTTATGAAATATAATTGTTGAGTCTTAAAACATCATGATCTTTTTTCCTTCTTTATAAATAATTCCAAAAATAAATTTCAATTTCCTTGTATTGAAAATTTTCCCCCTTCCTTTCTTCTCTTTTTTAACCCTTTAAAACTCTACAATACTTTATGAAATATAATTCTTGAATCTTAAAATCTCATGATCTTTTTCCTTCTATTGTTGAATCTTAACATCTCATGATCTTTTTCCTTTTATTATTGAATCTTAAAATCTCATGATCTTTTTCCTTTTTTATACATCAATTGACTTGATATTTCCTAAAAATAATTTTCAACTTCCTTGTGTTGAAAAAAGGGTTGATGAGATTATGAGATAAAAGAAAATATGTCTCAATGCCTCCCATCTAATGTAATAATAATAATAAGTTTGGGGTCTCATGGTGGGGTTTAAGCTTCTATTTTCAAGAAAGAAGGAGTCCCATAAAATAGAAAACAAATTGCTACATGATCATTTTGAATCTTCATCTAGAATATAGGAGGGGGGTTTTCTTAAAAATACAATATTTCATTACTATCATAATTAAAATTTTAAAATAATTAATAGATTGTTGACATGTGGTAAAAAATCCCTAAGTTTGGTGCTAATTATTCGAAAGGAAAATTGCAAGAACTTCCCATTCCAAAAGAATCAAGAAATTCAGTGAAACTATATCATGATTCCTCGAAAGTTATATCTTGTTCTCATACTCTTTCAAAACCTCATTAAAAAAGGAATGAAATCATTTTGTAGCAATTTCAAAATTGACATTTTCTACTTAAAACAAAATTTGTAACTAAATAGGCTTATATTCATATTTTGTCCCATCCAATTTTCACCTGTTCAAATTGGAAGAGCTAAAAAGTCAGAACTCTTATTATGAAAGACAAGATTCCAATTAAACCTTTAACCCCCTCCAAAAAATTATCATGAAACTACCCACTCTATAGTCCCTCTCATAGGACCTTGCTTAATGGTAGGGCTAGACTTAACTCCACGGAAAATATTTCTAAAATTTAAGTTTGTACTCCAATAAATTTTAAGAAGCAAACTTCCTTCCATTTAGGAGTTCATATTTTTATGTGGGATGCATTACAAATTCATAAGACCACACAATAAAAATATTTTTAAAAAATCAACACCCCCAATTGAAAAAAACAAGACAAATTGTTTTTACCCCTCCATGAGACCCCACACTAAAACCTCCAAAAACCCTTCAAATATCGGCAAAAGTGAGAGAGGCAACATGGGTACTCGATCTTAAACCTGCCATACTAGTAGTATATCTGTTTCAGGTGTATCGGAGTTTCATGGAGTTGCAGATCATGGAATCAAGAGAAGAAGCAGTGAACAGCCCAAAACAGATGGCAGATTCAAGGGAAAGAAGGCGGCCGAACATTTTAGTAACAGGAACGCCTGGGACAGGAAAGACAACGACCTGTTCTCTGTTAGCAGACGACCCTTCTGTGAATCTCCGTCACATCAACGTAGGCGACATCGTCAAGCAGAAGAATCTCCATGACGGCTGGGACGAGGAGTATGAATGTTACTTTCTCAACGAAGACATGGTACCTTCCTATTTTATTTTCTGCTCATCTCTCAATAAGTGTTTTCGGTTTTTTGGATCCCCACTTTATGTAGAACAGAGTTCAACAATGAATGCTTTCTGGAGTAGCTCTATTGTAGAGTGTTCCTTCATAATGAGATAGGGCAGGGCTTTATGGAGGATTCGCTGCTTGTATTTTTGTGGTGTGTCGTCCCGTAAACAGTAAACGAACGATTTGTAATTGTAAAATTCAGAATCTTTCAGAATGTAAATTGGGTCGCTAGGTTATGGAAAAGAAATTTGTAGTGCCAAATTAGGGCATTTAAATATTTTTTATTGCCTTTTCAATATCAGCTTACTTGTACACGCTTTTGTCAAATCCCTTAAAATTAGTAGCTGAGGCGCAAATAATGTTAGTCTGTGAAAACTCGGTACTGCAAAATGTGTTCGTTATATTTCTGGAGTACATGCTGTGATGCATCATCCAAATGCGAAGTATGGAAGATAGTGTCGAAGTTTGGTCGTTTTGTCCGAGTCTTTTCGTTTTGATGGTATGTTCGAGGAAATCGGAGGTGAGTGAATTATTCCAACTTCCATGTACTTTCCCTCCGCCCGCACAACTTCCTGTTTAGATTTTTAATTGGCGCACCACTATTTTTTCCAGTTGCCACACGACTTACCAATTGATGCGCTTCCTATATGCTTGATGCTGTGGGATCCCAGGTGACCCGCAACTGTATCTCATACTGATGCGTGGTTATTTCAGTTAATGCATAACTGGTCTGGGTTTTGGTTTTGTTTCGATTTCTCTGTAGTTATTTGGCAGGCGAGGTCCTCAAGCTGTTTCAGTTGGAATAAAGTAGATTTTTTTAGGGTTATGTTCGATGATGATGTGGCAAGTTTCATTCGAAAGCTGAACTAAGTAGAATTGAATGAAAGTATAGCTCTTAATTTAATTTTTTAATATTAAATATCGAGAAAATCACTACAATTATATATCAGTTTTTCAAAATGAACTTAAAAACTACTAGTATGGCTGCTGTTTAACAGTCAGCAATCAGAGTTTAACATATGAAGCCTCTTTATACAAAATAAACTTCGAAGATCTCCAAAAAGAGACTTGTCAAAACTATTATGCAGATCTAGACTAGTCCCAAGCACCAATGATATTATTGCTGCATTCAGCCTCATCAGCATTGACTGGTGGATCAAGTGGGGGCATCTCAGCAATTGCTCCCCACTTAGGTGCATCTGGAGTCTGGTTCATTTGGATCTCCTTGTTCTTTTCCGCCACATTAATGTTCTCTTTAGCCACAGACTGTTTCAATGCCTCATGTTCCTTTTCATTGATATCTCACTGTAGGTGCTGAAGTAATGAGTAGACTTGATATCCACCTTGTAGAGCAACATTGCTCCTTCCTGCAGAATGATATTTAATCTGCTCTTTGGAATCTCTAATACAGCAGTTACCTGAGAAATGATAAGTAGATAGGCGAGTTTTATAGAAAATCCAGTAAGGTCCCTTTTGGATCCCCTAAATATCTCTTCATTTCTCTTCTTCCAGATGACCATAAGACTTTATTAGAAAAGACAGACCAAAATTTGTTAAGCTTGTGATCAAAGGTATTGTTAAAAAGGGCTTGTTCCAATCCATGGGTTTACCAAAAAAAGAGGACCAAGTCATCATAACGAATTTGCATTCAAAGAAAATGTGCTTAATGCTTTCAGGTACACAGCTTAAAGAACAGGAGATGGCTAAAATGCCACAATGATAGAGTTTTAGCAACAAGTTTTTTCAGTCAAAGGATCCATTTGAAACAAATCTTTTTAGGCTTAGTGGCTTGATGCCACATAAAGTCTAGGATAAATGTCATTTGGAGTCCGGCTAGTTAAGGCACCAAATTTTATTTAATGCTATTATGAATAGTATTGTCCTCTTTGACCATGTTATAAATCTTTTTAGTACTAATATCTGTGAATTAAGAACCATCTTTCCAATTAATCTTACTAAACATATCTGTAGTATTTATCAGCTTGCCAGGAAAGAAAGTGCCCGCTGATTTATTAAAGAGGGTATAAGTCTTCTTGTGAGTGTCTGAGAGATCAAGTTTAGATTTCAGTTTATCCCAAGTCCCCATCATGTTATTAAATTAAAAGGTCTCCTATAAATTTTATGCCCGTCTCGCATCATAGTTTTGGAGAGCAGCTCTGAGTTGAGGTTTGCGGTTTACCATTAACTGCGTTCTTAATTTAACTTGTTAATGAAACTGTCCAGTATAAAGACGAATAAGCATGGAAGACAATTATATAGGGTGCAATGGTTGAGGATTACTTCAACTATCATCAAGACATTTATAAATTAGAATCAAGTAAGCAAAGAAAAAAAACTATTTTTAAGGATTCAAAGGGCACATGCAAAGATCTGGACATGTTTTTCTTTTGAAAACTCAAACCATGTCCTAATTCATGACAGAAGACTAGGTTGGAAGAGCCAAATTAAGTGCACAAAAACGAGGATGATTTTGATGGTTTGAAAGAGATAAAAATACATCATGGAGAAAATAGAAGGGAAAAACCAGATAGCATGGATATTTGTTTTTGAAAATTGTACCTATATGGGTGTAAAAATCAAATTGGTGACATTTTATGTGTAAGTTGTATTTCAGTAAGTTCATAGCATCTTTGTAATCCATCTGGATGTTGATTTTAATGGTTAATAAAAACAGTATCATTATTATTATTTTACCTTTCGTTGTTGGACTTTGTCCAAAAGTGTTGAGGCTACTAGGTTAAAGGTGATGGTGATGGTTCAATTGAACCTCCTACCTAGACTGCATCAAGTGGTATCAGAGTGGATACATCTCTTTGGGTTGTCCTAAAGAGAATCTAGACATTTATTGTTAAGTGCATGTGTGAAATTCTGCATCTGCATAGATCTTGAGGAAAAGGCCTGGCACCAATAGGAAGATCAAGAGCATAGGGGTTGCATATATAGTAGAGATACCAAGAGAAATCACAGTTAGGATAATGCAACAGAGGCAACCCAAATATGAGAAGTATATGTGGAAGATACCAGTGAAGATGGAGGAGCAGTAGAAGCCGAGGAATCAGAGGTAAAGGGATATAATGGATTAACTAGAAGGAATTTTTTAAGAACTATGTCCAAGATGAGCAGTAAATCAAGACTGGACACTCTCTTCTGCAGTGGAAATTTAGGCCCTTAAGAGCATTAGGATTGGATTTCAGAGATGAAAAACCATTTTTATTACAAATCAGTGGAGGACCAAAAAAAAGTAAAGTTTGCTGGGTCAAAATTAAAATTTATGCGCCATTGTGGTGGGGTTATTTTCAAACAAAAAGATGAATGCACCAGTTTGTTGCCAAATCAAAGGTGAGATTTCTAGCGACAAATTATGGTTGAATTTAACTAAAAAACTGTATAATTTAAAACAAAAGAGGTGATTATTGAGGGCTATGTGAAGGAATTCTATAGGTTCAACTCTTTGGTTGGCCACACGAAGAATATGAATAAAGGATGTCAAGGTCTATAAATGGACGATTTAATATTGATTAGAGCAAGGTCAATTAAAGAGGCCTATTTGAATGCTTTAATGGTTGAGGAGAAGCTGACAAGAAATAGAAAAGTAATTCAATGAAGACAAAGGTTCTCTAGAGGAAGAGGACCAACTAATGGTGGTAAAGAACTGAGGAAATGAAAGGGAATCCAACACAACACAAAGCAATTAATACAATTAGCACAAAAGAGGACAATTAGATTCAGCTTCAAGAAGGTTACTATAAAAGGGTAGAGAAAGAGGATTTTATTGATACTTGTTATACAAGTGAAGAGGTTGGTCGCAAGGTGTTTTAATGTCAAAATGTCATGAGCCATAACTAATATATTTCTAGCGAGGAGTTTTATGATTTAGCAAGCTTATTCATAAAATTTATAAGAAGATTTAGTGGCATTTGTGCAACTTTCAAGTAGACGGTAAAGGGTGACGTTGTAGGTTTCCACAAGACCCCCTCTTTTCGCTTAGGAGTAGAGGTAGTTATCTTAGGTAGTCTTAGTTTGGTGATAATTTTCAAGTCTCCAAGTCTAAGAGCTGACTTTGATCAACTTTGGCTTGCTAGGGAGTCAAGTTAGTTCGGGATAGGAGTGAGATATGGGCTAAGCTAGTCAAGGATTTGAAGTTGAAATCAAGAGATTTGTGATGAAATGATTTAGAATTCATGGAAAATCCCTAAGTTACCAGTTTCTCTCTGGCAACCATCAAAGTCTAGTTCGATTTTGTAGAAAGTGTGGTCCTTGTCAAATTCTCCCCTATGTTACTCGGGGACGCGTTTCCACCCCTAAATCCGAAGTTTTGGAAACGGGAACAGTTTTGGGGACGGGGGGACGGTAGGGGACATTTCCCAGACGTCCCCACTTAGAGAAGGAAATATGAAACGCGTCCCCGAAACTTTGGAAACGGTCAACGAGTTTTTGAACCACGTTGACTGCTTCGGGGACTATTTTTCCATTTCCTAACGTCTCCGGGACTGCATAAAATGTTTCCTATTAAAATTTATTAAATTCAAAAAAACCATTAAAAAAATGATTTTCCAGCCATTTGCAGGCTCGGACTTGTGAACGTCAATTTTTTAAAAAAATATATTATAAAATGAATGATTAGGGGCGGCTTTATAGTCTCTGTGTTTTAATTTTGAAGCTCAAGATGATATTGATGGTGACTTTGATATGGATGATTAGGGGCAGCTGCCTTAGTATCTTTTGTTTTCATTTTGACTTTGATGTTTCAGACTTTGGAGTGTTCTGTCTTGACATTATAATATTATATGATCATTGATAGTTGATACATTGATGGAATGATTATATATCAATATGATCATTGATACACTCTAGTTGATACTTTAAAAGTCTAAAACTTTAAAATTTGAGTCTTTATCTATTCAACGTTTCCATTTTATTAAGAGTTGATGTTTTTCATTCTCTTATTTGATTCATTTCATTATGTAATAATGTTATTTTAAGTACTTAAATGACTATTGAAAATGATGTTATTTAGAATTTTCTATGATGATTTGATTAGATGCTGATTGCTATGCTTTGTGATCATTGATGAATTATTATTTGATTAATGGAATTGATAATTTTAAACTATGTTGCTGTGATGAATGTAGAATTGACAAATATATTTGAAAATTGATATATATATATATATAAGCCATCCCCTGCCATCCCCTATTTCAGCCAAAAAAAACAATTGTCCCGGAAACCTGTTTCCCCGTCCCCCCGTCCTCTCGTCCTGGAAACTTGGGGTAACATAAATTCTCCCTAAATTTGCTTGCAGAGCTATGAATTTGCTGCAAACTTTGTATGAGGAACCTGGGCAGAATTTGCAGCAAATTTTGAAGAATTTTCTGCCCAGCAGCCAAACTTGGGATGAATTTGGTCTGAAAACATTTTTTTGGACTTTTTAAAGTGTTTTTTTGTTCCTCATTTGGTCTATTCGATCCTCCCAATCCTCAAGTAACCACTAAAAAGACCAAAATAGATGGTTTATATGTCATTTATGCGTTTGTGAGTGAAAATGAAAACTTGCTTAGAGAGGAAATCCAAATTGACAAATATAGAGGAAATTCTTTAAAAAAGATATGATATCTTTGAATCCAGGGCCTGAAATTTGAACCTCAACTTTTGATCTACCCTGGTTAGAAATCCTCTAACCATTACAAAATAAAAATTCAGATAACTACACTTATCTTTGGACAATTCCTTTCATTCTCAAACTGCCCCCTTAATATGGAAATATGTTCCATGCATGTGAGCAAGCAAGTGTATCATGTTGTATGTATGACTAAATGATGCAATTAATATCCTATTGAATTGAAACATAGATATAGTGGTGTATTTTGCTATGTTGCTTTCCTATTAACATAGTGATGTATGAACTTATTCGTTGTTGCATATTTATACACACATACATATTATTTTTTAAAATGTTTTTGTACATCCGAACCCAAAACAAAAATATTTGGATGAATTTCGAACCCAAATCTCGAACCCGCACCCATACTGGAATCTAAACCGACAACTTAGGAAAATCCTTAATCTCGTAGCAAATTTATCTTGGGAAAAGTTATGGGAGATAACACACTAGAGGTGTACTAATTCTCTATATTTGATTGAGTCTAGAATTTTTTTCGAATCTCCCAAAATCTAAAATTTAATTATAGCTCCTTTGAACCTAAAACAATTCTCAAACATCATGACAATATTATATAAAATACGACTTAATGTATAATATCTATTATAGCTAAATGTTATATTTATATAGACTATTTCATCCTCCCAATTGAAGAAATTGAAGTGAACAATTGGAAGTCAACTTGCAAAATAGAGTTTAGAAACTATTTCAACCATTGAAGCGAAGTTCGAAACATGAGTTTAGAAAGGCTCAAAGGCACAATCATCAATTTCTGCTTTGGCATTATGTTATGGAGAGCTTTGAATGTTGAAAACATAGATCACACAAGAGTGGAAAGGCAAAGAAAATCTTCAATCCTGACATAGGGGATTTTGTTTCTTATCAAGATTTTCAAACTCAAGAATCCCAAAATTCTGCCCTCCAATTGTGGCCTGTTAATGTTTTTATAGCTTCGTCAGATAAAACTTAAAGTATAAATATAACGAACAACTTCTTGATTAAATATTATAGATATATACATCTGCAGATATAATATAATATATATAAATTAATAAAAGTGAAAACTCTATTATCGACTGCCCATATTATGAGTTAGTTAAGGTATATAACCGCAGACTGATTATATTATAATCTACGATGGCGACTATTGAGTCACGCACAATAGACATGACTCAAGTATGAGTCATGCCTATTGGTCGTGACTCATAGTCACTGTATCAACACTTATATATATGGTTTCCTCCACTGATTGAAACACACAGCGAACACATAACTTAACCCAGTCTTCAAGTGTGTATCAGTGACGGTATCACACTCACATATATATCTCTGCCATATACATATATCTCTGCAGTTCGTGGTCATTATATTTGTTATAGGTTCTCATCTTAATACAATGACATCGTTATTTGAAAGGACATCAATCAGATTCTTATTTGAAGAAAGCAATCTTGATAGTATTTCTATACCAATCTGAATACACTAACATGGCCCAATTTCAGTTCTATGTTGCTTCTAGCACGGAAGTATGACATTTCAAGACATAAATCAGAACTGCTCATCAAAACAAGCCTAATTCAAGTGGATTGTAAGATCAACATCTCCATGGAAATTATGAAAATTTGGCCTTCGATTAAAGAAAATTCATGATCAAAGTGCAGTTTGCCTCCTTATTTTGACAAGAATTCTTGATAAAGCTGGTTTAGTAGGAGAAAGAACCGGTTTAAAGCAAATCTAGATGGAACTTCATATCATAATATCGTTTATACTTGTCATTTTGTGAGCTTCATTCAATTTCCTTTGTTTTGCAAGGTAATTCTTGAGGAAGGAGAAGCATGCAAAACAAAAGATGATGGCGAGGTCAAGCTCAAGGACTATAGGCAAGAATTCGCAAATGGCCATTCTTCGATTGAAGAAGATCATGCTCAAAACTTCAAACAAGATGTAAAGACAAAGATGCTCGAGGACAAGAAAGATGATCCTCAACGTTGAAAGTGCAAATTCAAAGAATGAGACCAAGATAGAGTTCAAAGAACAAAGGCCAAGCATAAAGAACAAATTTGCAAGTCTCGAAGTAGAGAAAAAATCAACTTTAATTTCCTTTGGAATTCCAAGTTCACTTTGAATAATCCAAGAATATAAAGAATTCATCACTTCAATAAATTCAAGGTCAAGGCATCAAAAGAGATATCAAGTCATAAAGAACAAACAAGTGCAATGAGAAGATTTCCAAGAGATGGAGAAAATTTAAGAATAAGCAATTTGGGAATGTGCCATCACAATTTAAGGCTTGAAGATGTTGAGTATCAAGAGATATTTTCTCATCACCAAAGAATTGATAAAGTCTATGAGCTAAGATGTTGAGGTGGTGCCCACCCATCTTCAACTAATCAAAACAGTCTAGTAACACATGCTCCAACACATTTAATTATGTTATGCCAAGTGTTAATGTGTAGTGCGTATACCTAATCTATTTTCTTATTGGCTCTCAAAAACATTGTAATTTTCTCATTGACCCACAAGGTGTCGCCTTTATGTAATTGGACGAGCATTTAATGATTGTAGCAATTAGGTAGATTAGGGCAATGTTGGTATAATCTTGGCACTTAATTGTATTTGAACAACTATAAAAGGCCATAATGCTTATTTGTAACTCATGAGATTAGAGGTAGAATAGGAGAGGAGACTTGTTGAAATTGTTGCCATAATGCTATCAAATTAATTGCTAATTCATTGTTTGTCCTCATGGTGGATTACTTGTGTTGCTTTGGAGTATTGCATGGTTTCTACATTTCCTCATTGAGAGTATATTTCATTCTAGTTAGACGTAGTGTTTAGTTAAATGGAAGATATTTTGGATGCATCTTTGGAGAACTTGCTTAGACCAAACCATTAGCTTCTTGCTGATTGTAAGTTTGCCTTGTGTGGTCGAATGACATATTTGTAAACTTAACCTTGATTATTGGTTATGCATCAATGGATGGCGTTAATAACATGTTAGTAGTTTGAACATCTTACTTTTACCTTAGGAGATTGCACTAGCTTGGTTGATGTCGATGACTAAACCAAGTCAACGTATAAAGTATATTCTAAGATCCAAAAAAGAAAATGCAACCTATGACTCTTGCTACTACAAATAGGAGCCTCCCCCAAGTCATTCAACCTCATGACTATCCAATTGGCCTTGAGGATCTCAAGATCTTCAAGTTCAAGAAAGTCATTGAAAAATGAGAATCTTTCTTGTTGAACATGCATCATAAATTACAAAACGAGAATCAACTATTTCATATTTGTGATTTAATAGCACTTGCAATTTCTTGAGCAGTGTGAAAGAGAACTTTATTAAGAGTGTGAAAGAGAAATTATATGACAAAAGAAGCAATTGCAAAGTTCAAATTAATAGGTTTTGAATCAAATAGCTCATGATAGGTTTTGCATCTCCAAAGACCATCAATGATATTGAAATGTTCACAATAACTATTTTAGCAGATTTATAAAGTAGTAAAGGGAGTGAAACTTTTTCCTACTAGATATTAAAGGTCTACTAGTACTAAAGAAGAGAGCAACTATTTAGCCATCATTTTAACTATTATTAAAGTGTTTATTTTGCATATAAGTGGATGATGGATTTAAAAGCATTGATAGTTTGGAGAATTTGAGAGGTCATAGATACAAGTTTCAGTGAAAAGCAAAGCACAAAGAATATTCCCTTTGGATGGGATAGTTGTTGAAATCTATTTGGATCGTTATAAGTGAAGATATATGAGCTTTGCTTTGGGAGGGTTTAAGATAATCACACGAGATTGGGGCATGACTTCTATTAGTTTGCTTGACACCTATTTAATATGAATGAAATGCTTCTCTATATGTCTAAAGCAATGTAACCCTAGTACTGTGGTACATTGGGATGGGAGGACGTCGGGATGAGTTTCTGGGACGGGGGAAAATGGGCCTCATTTTTGGGACAGCCAGGGGACAGCGGTAAGTGGTGGATGGGATAGGGAGGGGCATTGTATAATACACATATATAACTTGAAATGCTAGTTATGAAACTATGTTTCAGTAGAACATACTAAATTAAAATTCTTGAATATAGCAAAATCGCAACATGAACTAGAACCATTGAACATTCAACATAGTAACATATTACATACCCAATAGTAACATTAAAAAATAAAAATTCAAATAGAAATTCAAGTACCCATCGAAGTGGCGGCATGGTTGTGGAATGGTAGAGGTTGGGGTACTTGGGTACTCAAGAACTGGTGCGGGGACGTCTTGGGGACGGGTACTTCTAAGGTTTGGGAGGGGAGTGTGAGTCCCCGTGTTACACTGGTCTAAAGCATATTTGTACCACCATTGTACTCTTTGCAGGTATTCTGAAGAGCCTAAATGGAATGTAGTTTCCTAACAATTGCAGGGCATGCATCGAAGCAGCGAGTTTTATCAATTAACAGAGTATTAAGCTTATAGAATTACATGGGAAATTTTTATATAACCAAAACAAGATTTCATTTTGATATAAAATATTACTATATTTCATTTTTTCAGCACTACAAGCTGTTTTTATTTCTTTGATAGGAACCATTCTGCTTCTGGTTCCACAATGTTTGTGTACTATTATATATAGACTTGTACTTCCCACTTGATTATACAATTATCACTACCTGATGCAAATTGTTATTAAGTTTGATGCCTGATGTCAAATGGAAGCTCCAAATCATCACACTTTGTATGCATCTGAAAAGGAAGTTGTTCCAGAATCCAAACTAACTTTGATAAGCTGAACAACCACCTTGTATTATCATTGATAATCAAATTGGTAAAATTCTTTTGAATAATCGGGATCACAAGAATTTCAAGTAAGCAATCCTCTTTATGTTGATATCAAGCCAATATAGTTCCATTTCAGCTTAGTCTAGCTTTCTATATTTACTTTTGGGAAATACTCTTTAGAAGGTTTAGATATATTAAAAAATCAGATATAATTGCAATTTAGAATTTATGATATTGTCTACTGTGTCCCTCTAAATTGTGTCTTTGGATTTCTATACAAGCAAAGAATTACTTTCAGCTTAAGGCAAATGGCAGTCCTGTAGAATGCTGAGAAAAAACTAACACAACTCTTAACCATTCCATGTTTCCATGTTAAATGTCGTTAACACCAAACATAGAAGCATATCAAAGAACATGTGTCTATTTTAATGTCCTTAACATCTATTAGAAATATGCTTTAATTCAAGGTAGCCTTTTTGTGATTTTCCTTAGCAACCTGATGATAGGTGGCAACTATTTGATGGCAAATCATGTCCCAACAGCTAGTGCTCAGTTTTTGTGCTAAAAATCAACAAAAAAAATCCAACTAAATATGCTTTCACACAGTTATGGTATTGCAATAGGTTGGTGGATAGCAAATGTGTTTCTGAGGTGATTTTTCACAATTTAAACCTATTAAAATCATTGAACGTCATTGAAAATTGCAGCTGATTAAATCAGGATTTTTAAGGGGAAAATTATGTCAGCTGGGGTTTCTTAAAAAATCGTGAACTAGAGATTTTTTGAGGATTACTATATGGTTTGCAAAAGAGCTTTGTTTCAGATAGTGAAACAAAATTTGTAGGCTAAGTTTGGTGTACTTTGTGAGAGAGTTATGCACACTAAGTTGGGTTTTAGTTCAGTCTATCATCCTCAAATGGATGGGCAAATGGAGTTTGTAAATAGAAACCTAGGGAAATATTGTTTGCCGAAGAGCATTGTCTCAAATAGAGAAACAAAATTTGTAGGCTATGTTTGGTGTACTTTGTAGAGAAAGTTATGCACTATGTTGGGTTTTAGTTCAGTCTATCATCCTCAAAGAAATGGACAAATGGAGTTTGTCAGTAGAAGTCTGGGGAATTTGTTAGGATGTTTGACATAGAAAAGAAGCTAAATTGAGGGGACTTGATATTTCACAAGTTTGCTTACAATTTATTTAACAAGAGTACAACTAAGCATCCTTTCTAGATGTTATATGGCTACAATCTTGGCGTAGATGTATAGAGTAAAATCGCAAACTTGGAAGACAGTGTGATATGATGGAGGATATTGTTAACTATTTATACAAGAGTTACATTATGAAGTAAGAAGGAATCTGGGGAAGGATATAGTGAAAAACAAACAACACAATAATCTTTGGAGGAGAGAGCAAGAATCTTAGGTTGGTGATTTAGTTTTAATCAATGTCGCACCACCCGTTGGGGATGAGTGGATGTTAGGATGGGTTAATGGGATAGGGTGAAGTGGGGGGATGTTCCGTCTTCGTCCCCCTATCTTGGGAATGACCTTGTCCCAAGAACACAAGGGTTGGGAGGGGGGGGCAGGTCTCCCTTTGTTTCACTAGTTTATGTTGAGAGGCCCTGTTGTCTGCATACATAATACTTTGAATCTGTGGTGGTAAAAAGACAAGAAACCATCAAGAACTCTTACACACTTGGTAGAAAATTCGTTAATCAGAGTAATCTAGAGTTGTCACTTCCTTCTTGTTAGTGTAAGTAAATGTTTACTAATTACACTTTACTCAAGTGTACTTAGGATAAATTTTCATATTAGTTGTCATGTATACACCTAGGAGTTTGTATTCTATCTTAGCAAATATTGTCTCACACCTCATTGTTTGTGAGCTCTACCTTTGTGTTCTTATCACATTATCATCCTCTTATTGTTGCACATGCTTTGTTACACAATGGATGATGATCCATCATTAGCGGACATGTGATTCCACCTTGTGTGAATGATAGCTGATCTCTATTATCACTCTATTATCATGCATTGCCTATATATTTTGGCACATCTATGATGTAATTTTTGGGGGGTGTCTTGTGTTCTTCTGTCTCTTTCTCTCTTGTGCTTTTTAAATCTTGCATCATGGGTTCACCTAAAACTCCACTTTTAACTTCACACAAATATGCTGCATTGAAAGATATTGTATGGAGTAGATTAATGGAAAAATGTTTAAATATATATGTAGATGGTTCAATTGTAGAACCCACTAATTCTGATGCACAAAAAGATTGCAAAATTCAAGACGATAGAACTTTAGGAATCATTAGGAGTTGTGTTCACAAAGATCTCTTCTTGCTTCTAGCTTTAAGGATGCCGAGGGTGCTTGGGAAAAACTTTGAAGATTTGTAAGGTTAGGTGAATGAGGAAAAGGGACTCCAAATTGAGGATGATCTAGTTCTCTTGGATCCTAGGAGTTATGACACAATTGAAGACTATGTCAACAAAGCCAATGAGTTGAGAGAACTACTTAAGGATTGTGGTAATCCCATGAAGGATATTAGGTTGATTCATCACATTTTGAAGAGGCTACCTTCAAAATCTATAGCTTTTGTTTCGAGTGACAATACTCACAAGTTGACCATGGTAAGTGCCTTAACTAAGCCTTAATTCAATGGATTTGCAGAAATGTTGATGTTGGAATAGTCAACATTGATGGATATGGGAATTCTCAAGTCTTCAAAGTCTAAGGCATTGGTGGCTAATAATGAGAACAAAAGAAATCAAGGTGACAAGTTTCAACGATAAAAAAAAGCAGTGGAAGCCAAAATCACAATTAGCGAAACAACAATCTTCCTCCTCACTATAAATATTTATTGATGTTACCCCTTATTTCCAATTACACTTTAAGTAAGTTTTCCAACTCATTAATTCTCTTAGTTTATCCTTCTCATTATTTCCCTTCTTGTTAGTGATGAATTGATGAGTTGAAATAAGGTTATGTTGCACTTAAGGGGGTCTGTTAGTGTAATTAAATATTTATTAATTACACTTAAGTCCACTTAGGATAATGCATTTGCATATTAGTTGTCATGCAAACACCTAGGAGTTTGCATTCTATTTGAGCACATGTTGTATCACATGTCATTGTTTGTAAGCTCCACCATTGTGTTCTTATCACATTATCATATTGTCATTGTTGCACATGTTGCACATACTTTATTACACAATGGAGGATGATCCACTTTGAGTGGACATGTGATTCCACCTTGTGTGGATGATAGCTGATCTCTATCATCACTCCTAGTTATCATGCATTGCCTATATTTTCACGCACATCTATGATGTAATTTATTGATTGATCATCATTGAATCAAGTCATTTGAGGATCATATCATTTTCTCTCTTGCACTATCTCTTGAGCTTCTAGATTTGGCATTTTCATTCTTTGCCTCAGGCAAGTTCTTACACTTTTGTCGTTGTCCCTCTGCTTTTCGTTCTGTCCGAACACTGTGATGCATAGCGACCAAAATTAGGAGTAGCAAAACACTTGATTTTACGCAAGTCTCTCTTCCCTGTTTGTGAGGATGAATCCTCACCCTTGCTATTCCCTTTTCCTTTATTTCACATTGTCTGTCCAATGAGAGCCTAAGTTTCATTATTGCCCTCTTGTTGGCACTTAACTCCATCCAAGTTTCCTCTTACGCTTAACAGTTTTGGCCATCTTAAGCCTTTCTGGTACAATACAAAATCTGAAATCAATTCCCTGGCCTGGAAAATAGTCTGATTGGTATGCCATCTATTTGGTGGGTATGTCATTTGGATCCTTTCTCGTCTGACTTGTAGGATGCCTTGATTTAGAGAAAGTATTGGAGGGGAGCTGTAAAGTGATCTATAGTTGTATCTTCTCTTGTCTGATTTATAGAATAGAGAGAAAACAAAGGAAAGATAGGTTGTGAGGGTCAAAAGAAGGGAGTTAGGTGTACTCAATTTGCCATTGCATTGTGACCATGTAACTTTACATTTCATTATTGTAGTGGATTGGCAGCACAACCCTACATTGGATTTCTCCATTTCAAACCTTCAAGTTTTTCTCTCGTTAGTTTGCTGTGCACATGTATGTTCATGATCTTTATATCTCAGTTCTAATGTAATTCATGTGAATGGCTGCTGTATGGATGTATGTGCACATGGCGATCCAAGTGGCTGCTCAGGGCAAACTAGATGGCAAACAATATAATTATATAAATGCATGGAATGACATGGCAATTTGCTTTCTTGTCATGTCATTGTTCATCACTCCATGCAGGAGTTACCAGTTTAGTAGCTATATTGCTAATTCCACCATGGCAGCAAAACATGATATATTATCGGCGATATCATCAGTTTGAGGACTACACCACAATCTGGTGATAAACTATAAATACTGGTTTACTGTTCCAGCTGTGGCATGATCAAGGACATTTTGTAACCATCCAAAAGCGTTTGGAAAAGAAGGTGATTTGAATTGCCCCAGTTGTATAAATGATTGAGGAAGTTCAGAAGATATCATTTAGTCAGAGAGACATGTACATCACTGTAGTATTTGTGATAAAGGGAACACTCCGGGCTGAATGTTCCCCAATGAATGATATTCTGTGAACTTCATCATAAATTTTTCTTTAGGTACAAACAATAATCATATAAGAGCGAGCAGATTTCCATGGTCCACAAGATATCTGTATGCTGTTTCTAGATTTGATTGTGTGAGCATTTTGACATTAACTTTTCGGATTGCACTCCGTGATCCACCATCAGGATCATATACTTATGCACTAGAATTCTATTTCCCACTAGGATTTCTCCATACTGAAATTCTTTGTTTACCTGTTGATGAATGCTACTTTATGTCATATTTTGATTTACCTGATCTAATTTCACCTTATATGAAGTTTTGTTCTAAAAAAGGTATCACAGTATTTGTTTCGTACATGGCTTGAGGATCTTGGCTTGAAATTCTTGAGCTTGGGAATATTGTTATTAACATTTTGAGCTTAACATGCACTGCTTATCGATGAGGATGTAACTGGAGCGTACCTGCATACTAATTTCAAAAAGTATGAGCAACTTGTTCTCTGTGCACTATTACCTTCAACCCTGCAATAAAAAAATTGTTAAGGAAATGGCAGAACTAAAATTTAGTGAGCAGGACTTGGATAAATGCATGTACCTAGATAGATTTGGCAAGTAGGGAGCCTTCAGGGGTGGCTAAAAACATATTGGTGGATTGGCTGGTATAACTGAGTGTTCTAAATAATCTTCGCATTTTGTGCTCTATGGCGTAGCTTACACTTTCCTTTTAAGACTATATTTTATATTAAAAATATATCAAAATTTGAAGTTAAATGACTATTTCAAGTTTTCTGTACAATCTGAATTTTCTTTAGTTGTAGAATTAGAGTTAGTCAAGCCTTCATATTATATGAATGCTGGAAATATTGAGAATTGCTAGATAGTTTCTCAGCCAAAGTTTCATTTTAGATGAATGCTGCAAATATTGAGGATTGCTTGATAGTTTCTTTCAATTTGTGTCATGAAATGATTGGGACTGCAAAATAGAATTTCTTCGAATTGACATTAGTTACTTATTATTTGTGGTTTATATCGCAGGTAAATGATGAGCTTGAAAACTTGATGGAAGAGGGAGGAAACATTGTTGATCATCATAGTAGTGGTTTTTTTCCCCAACGGTGGTTTGATCTTGTGGTGGTTTTACAAACAGATAACTCTGTTCTATATGATCGTCTGATTAATAGGTAACATATATATTCGTTCTTAATAACTAAGACTAAATGTTTTAACTCTATTATTTCAAAATACATAATCTTTGCTTAACTAGAATGCATTTTGCACATGTAGTTATAGGTTTTGAATGAAGTATCTAGAGGAAACATTCATGCATAGAATTATACTTCAATTTTTATGACATTTCTTTGTTCTATTAAATTATTTATTCCCCTATATTTTGTACCTGATATCATGTAGTTAATTCTGTCAGAGGCTACAGTGGGCAGAAGCTCCAGAATAATATTGAATGTGAAATTTTTCAAGTATTACTTGAAGAAGCACGTGAGAGCTATTCTGAAGGCATCGTCAGGGCTGTCCAAAGTGATACTATTGAGGATGTCAGCAGGAATGTGAATATGTTGAAAGAGTGGATGAGAAATTGGAGGCCAAATAACCAATAAATATTTTGGACCCGGTCTCCCAGTTTATATACTGTAATATTTCAAATTTTCTAGAGGGCACGTTCTGCGAACTTTTTGGGCTGGATATTTGAGGAGTAATATATTATACTAAATTTTGGTTACACTATCTTGTTGATTTTGCTGATTAAGGAGTATCCCAGGTTATACACTGTATTAATTTAGAATTTTCTAGAGGGCACTCTGAACATTTTGGGCTGAATATTCGAAGAGTATATATTATACGAAATTTTGGTTACACTATCTTATTGCAATTGCTGGTTGGGAAGAATTTTTTAAATTATTTGCTATGATAAAAAAAGATACGGCTGGGTAAAAAATTAGTATGAAAGATGTGTCTTAAGATACAATTGTGTGCTAAGATCTATAATGTAAATTATTTGGTAGGATGCCTACAGTGAAATTTCTAGTCAGCATAGTAGCAGCTGTTATTTTAGTAGGATGCTCACAGAGATATTTTTAATCAGCTAGCTTTCAGTGAATTCCAGTGTCTAACCTGATCAGATTATAAATAACTAATTTGCCGGCCATTCAACAAACACGATAAAGCTGCATGGTAATGTACAAGTCCTTATTAATTGGCTACGATTCATAAATGTATTTTTGAGCAAATTTGCGAATACTATCTACCAGTTTATTATTGTAAAATTACATGAAGTTAATACATATGCTAGAATTAGTCTGCAGGCTGCAGAGGAAAAAGGTAAAGGGAATCCTTTGTACCCAATAATATTCAATTGTCTCGGGGATGCGAAAATTTACACGTTGAAGATAAATTTTTTAATGCTTCCAAAGCTTTCACCCATATATTTGACGCTTGTAAATAAAATTATTCTTAAAAACGTTTCTATTCCACTAGCTAGAGTAGAATTTTTTATTGTCAAAGCTCAAAACAGTCTAAATGTATTCTCTTGTATCTATTGTTGCCATTTCTTTATCTTTTTGGGGAATGTGCAAATTCTTATATTGTTCGTAAATCGAACATGTTAGCAGACATTTTGCATTGATTTCTCGTAATCAAACCATTTCCTTCTATATATGTATTGGTTTTTATGGCGACAAAGGTCTTGCCCGAGAGCCTGCGTATATGTAATGGCTATCATATTTGCTTGTAGTCTCTAGTCTAGGTCAAAGTAAAGCATCACGCGATTTTTTGTTCATTATACCTATGGATGTTTTGCCTGCAGGAGTAGAATATTCATGTTTATAAAAGGACCATACCAAGTGTTCCATTTGTTCGTCCAGCTTTTGTGTTTTTATGTTAGTTGTTTAGCTCATCAACTTATAGAATGAATGGAAGAAAGATTTTGACATCCATGACACCAAGCGGTCCGAGGCACCAAGATCTACTGATCTAAGATATTTTTGGACTTTGTTTGCTGTTATATGCTCTGCCAAGGATCTTGATAAACAAAAATTGCACTTTTAAAAAGTCTTGCATCCGTACACTTAAGCCAGATAGGTTCTCCACATACAGGTTGCTTTCATGCCGCACAGAAATACTGTTGTTGGCAGTACACTCCATGATGATGAAGTGCCATATTGCCTAGGATGGTTTGCCCATTTCCTCTCCTATTAGGGTATTGTGCATTTAGTATTTTCACATTTGAGATGATGTGATTTAGTTCTCATTAAAAACATTACTTTGCTCCATTGCAGCTGTTTGGCAAGGTTAAATTGTTCTATAGTAATGCTTCTTTGGACTAATCTTCTTTATCCACATTGTAAGTCTTAAATTTTTCGAGTACAATTTTTTTTCAAATGTTCTTATTGGCGTTTGAACACCTTAAATTTAATGTTCCATTTACTCAATCCATTTGTTGTTTTGTTTCACAATGTGTTATTTATTGAGTTAGACTCTCCCCCATCTTGAGTTCGCTTCACCCCTGTGATCATTCTGCATCAATATGGTTATCCATAGTTTCAACCTATTATAGATAAAATAGCATTCAAGTTATCACTTTTATGATTGCTTTCTTTGATCCAATTGTTTGTCAATTGATTTGGAAAGGCATTACTTTCCTTGCATTGTGCCCATTGATGGATTGTTTGATGTTTTCTTGGAGTCAAGCGGCCTTATTGGGCTACACAACCTTGCAGTAAAAAACAATGCAAAATACATCATATATCTAACGAAACTATCAGTATAGTTAAATATACACTTAAGGTCACTCGGGATAATGCATTTGCATATTAGTTGTCATGTAGACATATAAGGCTTGCATTTCATTTTAGCACATGGTGTTAGAGAAATCCACTTGAGGTCTAGTGTTTTTATCTCATTTATCTTTAGGAATTATCTCATATATCTTTGTGTGTAAATCCACCTATTTCTCCTATTTTATCCTCTTTTCATTGTTGCACATGTTTCACATACTTTGTTGTACAATAGAGGATGATCCACATTTGATAGACATGAGATACACTTGTATCATCTCATATCTGTGTTAGAACCACCTATTTCTCCTATCATATTATCATTTTCTCATTACTGTGTATGTTATACATACTTTGTCGTACAATGGAGGATGATCCACCTTGTTCAAAAGTAAAGTTCACCAACATAACAATAGATGCAACAATCATAGAAAGATAACCTGCACAATGACACCATATATGTTAACTAGGGAAACCCTTGATTATAGGGAGGAATCCGGTGGGGATGATACCCACAAAATGATGTACTAATATAACAGTTCCTTGTAAAATGATAGACTTTATTAGGAGTCAATGAAATACAATTAGTACATATGAGTCCTTGTTAGGAGATTCCAATCTTGTTAGGAGTTATGCCAACCTTGTTAGGAGTTCAAGGGACAACTGAACCTATTATCCAAGTAGTCTCAGAAGTAGCCTTCACTAGACAATCTTTCGAATAAGCATATCCAAAATCTTTGAATTGACTAAACAACAACTAAACAACAAGTCCTTTGATTTTTAACTTCTGGATTTGATTGTGTAGAGTTTTTTTTCCATCAACGTTTTAGATCATAATACGTGATCTATGATCAACTCCTTTGCCAATATAATTCATTTGAAGCTCACACCACATCCTCAACATAATTTTTGCTTTTGATCAAATACAATTTTGCATCCAAGTTTGCATAAACAACAAAATAATATCATTGATGATTGTAACCAATGAAAGAATCTTTTTCTTTATATGAAGGCCTAAAACAAATATTGAGTTGACCTTGAAGCTTTCCCAATTTACAATAATAATAGATGACATCCTTAAGATATTACATTACACGTTCATTACAATTATATATTTTTTCAAAGATATTTGCAATAGTCAATTGACAAAGAACATCTTCCAAACAATCTTTAACATGTCTCTGATCTTCCTCTAAGCTTGTTGAGATTATGTGTGTTGCACACATTGCATAATATTGTTTGTATTGTATTATTTTATTTTATTATGTAATGTTGCATCTAGGAGCACCTAGATGGATGTGCAACATGTAAAGATTCTCATAGAATATACTTTAGGAGTTGTATTGTAATATTGCGATAATATTTGATATAATTATTTTATATTAGGGAAATCATTAAATGTTAAATATTAAATGTGGGGTCAATGGAGGTTTGATAGCACATGGTTTATGTAATACCACTTGATGGTTTTGTGGGACTTGATACTATATAAGCAACCAAAAGGGTAGTTGTTGTATGAAAAAGACAAAAGACAAAAAAGAAAGTCGAGCAAGTTAAAACTTGACAAGTCAGCAAAGGGAGTATTTGTGAAGGTTGGAATAATGGTTCGAGATGAGTGAATTCATGTTTGTTTTATATGGACTGCTTGGTTGCGGCTATGGCTTTGAAGGTTTCCATGGTTGTATTGCAATAATTTTTTTTTTTTAATAATACATGGCGATGAATGCCTTTGGAGACTCAATTTTTTTTCTCTTAATGAGAGTTTTCTAGGATATATCTTGTGTCACACTTTCTGGGTATGTTGTCTATTCTCTTGCATATGGATTTTAATTGCATATTTATTTTAGATCTATTATAGGTTGTGGAAATAATTATAATTTTTTATTGCAAGTTTCTTTACAAGTGGTATCAAAGTTATGTTTTTGTTGTTGTAACCTTAAATTGAATCCATGAAAATGCATGAAAGAATAAAAAAAATGACAAGATATATGGGTTTTGTAAGTTGTTTATTACAGATTTGAGGGTTTTGGATTTGTTGTTATGATGTGATGTTGGAAAATTTTGGGCATGCAAAATTATTAGTCAAAAATGGTTTTTAGATATTTGATTTAAATGAGGATTTTAGGGGAGAGCCTGCATACATGCCTTAGGAAAAAATAGACCTTGCCATTGGATCCGAGTTGGTCTTTCCATAAATTTTGATATATAATATGCCCAAGTTTGGCCATGTTAATAGAAAACGCAAATGTTTTTTATTTACGCTTGTTACAGCCGTCAAATTTAATCCCATTGGAATTTTCATCATCAAAAGGAAAAAAATAATAAAATTGCTTAGAAAGTGGTAAAAAGCCTATCTTGGTAAAACAACCATAACTTTCACTTAGTATATCATATTTTGGACTTCTTATAGTCGTTGGAAAGCTAATTCAGAGCACTGCAACTTGATGTAGGTTTGATTTTATGATTTTGACATTTTGTCAAAGTTTAAGTGTCCAAAAGTTAGATATTAATTATTTTGAGCACATATATGGACATAACTTGGGCATACAAAGTCATATTTAGGACTTCAAATAGTCAACGAGAAGTTCTTTGAGAGCTCATATTTAGTGTAGGTTTGACATTGTTTATTAGGTGATATATTCATGTGAACGATTAATGATATATATTGACTATGGTATCATTATGAGTTTATGACATTGGAAGTTTTTGGAGATTGAGAGATTTGATATTATTGTATAGTCAACTTATATTTCAAATTGGTTTCATGGTGATATGGTTATCAGTATTTGATTTGGATATGTATGATGACTTGTGGTCTACAAGTTTTGAAGTGGTGTAAGCAGTCTATACTTATAGGTTGCATTTATAGGTTGGATATGAGTTGTCTTGGTCCATTGATATTTTATTATTGATGCATATTCAGATTGGTGGCTTGGATTTGGGTGTCTATGCCCTTGGTCACATGATTTGTTTATTTCTCATCATGTAGAAGGGTTGAGATGTTGTTACCAAGTACAATCATGGTGGAGGATTGTGGTTGACTATTTTATTTTGGCATGTTGGAAATGTTGAGAGTTAGTTGCCTATGTAATGCCCCACCTGGAGATCCTTAGAACAAGGATTCAATACAAGCTAAGATAGTTTTTTTTACAAGTATGAATGCACATGACAACATCATACGAGGATCACAAAGATCGCAATAGAAGACTTAACCACAATCCTGACAACCAACAAATCTCCAAACACCACTATCAAACTAACACAACAAACTCAAGAATGAAAATCAAAGACAACATCAAAACACAAAATCTCCAATCTGTCGAATCATGGAACCACAAATATTCCTCAAGGGTACCTAAAAGTCCAAATTGCATTCTCCGAAAGATAGTGGAGATGCCCATGTTTTTCGTGCAAGAGAATAACAACTGACAATCTCACGTGAGGAAGCACCACTTCACACGAGAAAGTACACTAAGACACATGAGGAAACACCATCTCGCATGAGGACATGCTTGGCCCAGTAGCCAAAACACCTAAACTAGTGTGGGGTTTTGCATGAGGATGCACCACAATCCATGTGAGGAAACCCAACACACAATGCGAACATTTGCATTCTCATGTGAGAAAGTATAATTTTGGGCAAAAATACAAATCAACAAGCCAAAAAAAAAGAAGGTAAAAAGATAGGAAATAAATTCCCTCCACACTAGGAAGTACCAGATCCACGTAAATCAAGGAATGAACACTAGAGTGCATAAACAACAAGATGTCATGAATAAGAAAGAGGAACATCTATCTATCTAAACCATAGTAGTAAAAAGGATGTACAGAAGCAACATTGCAGTTTACAAAAGCAACATCGCAATATATTGAAATAACATCGCAATAACTGAGCAACCAAACTAAGTACGCGGTTCCTCCCAACCGTTAATAGTGTTACCAGACCATCGTGGGTCCAAGCCATCCCCTGCATGTAACATCCCAAACCATTGACCAGATCGTCAGAGCTATTTTATGAGGACGTCAATACTAAAACATGCTACAACATAAGAATAATGAAATCTAACATGTTAGAAGTAAAGCATAAGATAATCCTACAATTCAAACTCGTCATCTATCATATGCTAAACTTCATACGAATAGGAAATCTAACATGCTAAACCAATAAGCAATATATACACCAACGAAGCAATTCTCATCACCTAATCATATGCTAAACATCATAATATAAGAATGCGTCAAATAAAATAGCATCATTTAAACATGACATCCAAGCATTCCAATGGAAGCATAAATCACAGAAAAACATACTTCGGAACCTAAAGTATCAAGTTTTAACATCCAACAATGGTCGCACTAGGATATCTCTGTACACCGGTCCCTAGCAGTGATATAGGTAGCTATGCCTCCCAACCACATGGAACTCATAGGTCCACTCTCGCCGTGCTAATGGAGATAATGATCCAACCATAAGCACACATAACACACAATGGCCATGGTTAATACTCACGCTAGACAGTATGGTGACTGAAACCAAGAACATAGACAATGCATAAACTATAGGTCCTGGTCAGACACTCAATGGGCTGCTAAGTAGGGGCTGACATCATGGAGAGTCGCTTGACATCGACAAGGCCAAGCTCGGATCATGTGTTTCAACTCCTCAATGGGGGGCCCCACACACACATTTTATTATCTTAAGTTTATTACCACTCACACATTTTATTTAGTTATCACTTGATTAAAACTTATGCGCACCAACCCTCAGGAAATAGGCACTGGGTTGCAGAAAAGAAGCCCCCTCCATATGCTACCCTACCCTACCCATGCTCATCCAACGATGAGTGCCTGTAGGCATGCATACTCCCAACCCAACCCCAATGATCATAACTCCTGGAAGTACCACAGAAGATCAGGCTTCACAAGTCACCTGACAAGTGTATGTGCAGGTACTCATGTGGCACATCACCATCACAAAGATCATAACACAAGGACTAGATGAGAACACAAGAAAATATCACTCAACCAAAAACAACTTGAGAGGACAGATTCTACACGAATCTCAAAGACAATAAAACCATACATCATGAAATCACTCAACCGGCCTCAATCTGGGAGTATGGATTCTATACAAATCCCAATGATGCAACAAGACCAAACATAATGAATACACTCAACTGGCCTCAATCCGGGAGTATGGATTCTACACGAATCCTAGTGCCCACAAAACAATAACAAAGGTCCAAAAGAAACCATAACACCAAGTATAAAATTACTCAACTGAACACAAAGTCGAGAGTATAGATGTGACACACATCCCAATGCAAACATAAAAGTGCAACACTAGTCTGATTGACATCCAAACAAATGATTTAGGTCCACAACCAAACTCATGCCAAGAAAACTAAAGAAAATAGGGCGACACAAATGACGTTAAAACTCCAAAAACTCAAAAACTTTGAAATTAAAACCCATTTAGTCTTAGGGCACAAAAGCCACAAAAATCAAATAAAATTTGGATTTGGAGTCCATATGCAAAAATGACTAGCATAACTGTGCAAAACCCCAAACCCTTATCCCAGAAAATAGGGAAATGCTCATACCTAACCAACCAGGCAGAATAAACAAACAAAAATGGAGGGACACTAGTTCTTAGCCTCTTAACAAATGGATACCAAAAATAGAAGCTGAAATGAAGTAGAAACAATAAAACGAGAGAGAGCCCTACCTCACAGCCAAAAGAGCAAAATGGGAATCTAAAGTATAAAATAAAACCCCATAGAAGTAGCATGAAATCGCGACAATCTAAGGTCTCCGCAAGCTGGATCCAATGAGATCAACCTCATGATGATCCCACACCCATAGCTCCCACAATGAATAAAACAATAAATCCTCATGAAAAGGATTTTGGGTTTAACTCTCAAAATTTCTAATTCAAAAGTGAGAAGTGATGAATTAAATTCCTTTCTCAATACTTATTCACTTATTGAGTGAATAATCGATTAGGGAAAATAACCAACCAACCTAGTTAAACCCCAAATCGACCCAAATGAAAACAAACTATTCCTAGAAATAAGAATTCATTTATGTCAAAGCTGCCATAAATTAAATTCAATAAAATTAAAAGCTCAAAAACCCAAAAATATAGAAATTTCCTTAACAAGTTTCATGACAATGTGAACCTTAAATGCATAGACACGTTCACTAGTCTAATCACATAATGCAAATGAGTTTGGATTTAATAACCACCAAAAGGACTAATTAAACAATTAAAATAAGGATTTGTCGACCATACAGGGATGACATTGGTAAAATATGAATGGCTGAATCACTAACTCCATGTGCCACTACTGGGATATAAATCCTACATACTAAACAACATGATCAAGTGCAATTGCATATAAAAAATATAGCCAAAGTAATAAATGTATTAAATGACTAATTTAATCGTTTGTTCAATTATACCAAAATAATTTGTTTACATCACTCACGTCGCATATAGCATAATAAAGCAAGAATGAAGTAAATAACCATAGCATTAAATCCATCACATAACATAATCAGGGATATCTCCAAATACCATATAATCATATATGCTCATAGACCTACTGTCATCTCAAAATGGCATCAACATGAAAATATGATAAACTAAACATCATAGCAGTAAAGCATCTATGGTACTGAAATCAAAGCATAACATCTGACTGTTAGGTCATCTCAAATGTAAAACATAACATGAATAATAAGATATCTCTCATATCAAAATATAACAAGGTAAATATCTACAAAAAATAACTAATGAATCCAACATGGATAATTCATTTCTAATTATTTAAGCATTTAATAATGGTTGTTTAAACAACATGAAAAGACACTTAAAACACATAAGTGAACACAGTCATAAACATGACTAACCATTGCTACAAAAACTTAGTCCAATGTAGCAGGTACTAGTACACAGTGCAATCTCTGCACACATCTCAAGGTAATCACAAAATAACATCATGATACCACATCGATCTTGGTAATCACTAGCACAAACCTTAGTGAACTATAAATCACATCATAATCTAATAAATCAACCATAAGCATAATCAATGTAACTGATACAGAACATAAATCCAAATCACCTCAATAGTGTAAGTCACAATAATGATCCCTTCTCAAGGAGATATCAACAAGGTTGCATCCATTAGGATGACTTACAGAAGTCAAATGGAGAGGCACTACAACCCAGTTCATGGATGTGATCATGGTGCCATGGATTTTGGAAGGACATGATTGGATGTTTATTGGTTTGGATTCCAAATTTGGTTATAGTGGTATATATTCTTTGGTTGAGGATCATGATTATTTGATTCTATTTGAGGAGCTCATGATGTGCACTTTGAGTTTTTTGATGGGTAGATGCCTTGGTTTATTCTCATGGTAAGAATGGTTTTTCATCATGATGTCATGGATAGCTCAAATTCACTGTTTAGTGGGAGCTTGTGACAATGATGAGGTGATAGTGCGAGATTAGTTCCTAGTTTGGTTTGTATCTTTTGAGTTGGAATTTTGGTTTCACTTAGTATTGACAGTTTGGTTGTGTGTGTAGACTTGGAGGTTCTTGATGTAGAAGATGGATGTTATAATGCCATGGGTGATTCGGTACCACGATTGCGTGGGAATTATAGGCATTTCTATATTTATTGAGTGTTTGTAGATGTTGGAGGATGACTTAGGTCCTTTTTCTACATAAGCATCTTTGACATTTGTATTGTGCACTTGTTATCTTCATGATGTGTGGAGATGGTTCTTCATGGCGTGTGGTGATGGTTGCATCTTGAGGACTCATGGGGTTCTTGGTAAAGGTGTAGTTTATGCTTTCATTTGACACGTTATCCTTGGAGTTAGGATGATTTCATTATTATGTCATAATATACTCTTGATACAAATTTAGAGTTTTGACATGTTATTGTATGTTCATATGGAGCATGTTCTCTCTTTGGTTGAGATGATATAGATCACATTGTCATGTTTACATTTTTGAGGCCATGGTTGGAACAATGTCATTGATCTTGATTTAGTTTCTCTGTATTGAGTACATTGATCATTTGTTGGATAATTCATGATATTTCTATGTTGCATTTGGAATTGAATTGAATTGATTGGTTACAGGTGCTCATGGATACCTAAGGATGATGACGATGTTGACTTCTCTTGGATTAGAGAAGTATTTGTTGGGATAGTAGATGATTTTAGCAAGAAGTTCAAGGAGCATTCACCTGATATGGACCTGCAAGGAGATTGTTTGTAGATGAGTCTTGGTTAGAGACTTGGATATCTTGATGAACGTTCTCATTCCCCACTCTCGATTTACTAGACAATTTTCTACTTGAGAGGTATAGCCCATTGTTTCTCTTAGATGCATTATATTTATGCTTGTCTTTCATTGATATGGATCTTGAGATATTGTACATGAGTTAGTTCTAGAGGGTTCATTTGAGAGATGGTTTAACATTGGTTATCTCCATTTGAATATGTTGTTGTTATGTTGGTTGAGTTTGAGAGATGGTTTTATATTGGGCATATTCCTTGGATCAAGAATGGTTACTCCTTAGTTTAGGAATGACTAATGAGTTTGATATTCTTGTGAAAGACTTACATCCATGATTAGTTATATGGTATAGATTGGGTGTTTTTGTGGCTTCTAAGTTGGGGTTTTTTTATGGAGGAGATCTTACTTAGCACAATTTACATCTAAATGTGTGTGTAGAAGGACATGATACAGTTTATGATTTGTATGATTTCTCTTTGGTCTTGGTTGTCTTATTATATGTTAAATTTTACTTATGTTAGATTTGAGATTGATTGGACATTATGATTACTAATTTGTGTTCATTTATGTCATGTTAGAGATGATATGGTTATTTCTTTATCTCTTTCCTTTGTTGGTTGTGGAGAGCTTTGGAGAGCACTGGAGACTTGTTATGAGAGTTATTCTTGTAGGATATTGGGTTATGTGTTGTGGATATCCTTGATACTGCAAAGGTTCACTTATTTGAGATGTTGTGAGTGGATTGGTCATAGATTTTATATTGTCTTTTATAGTGGGAGATTCTTGGTGTGTATGTGGCAGGTATTGCTCTCAAGGCTTGTGATTGCAGGTTTTAGATTGGATATGTTGATGATGTGAGATTCAATTGGTATAACTTTTGAGGTTGGGTAGATCTATCTTTTGATGGCTTCTATGTATGTTTGGTGGCCGTGGCATAATAAGAGGTGATATAATTCATGCTTGAGAGGCTGGATACTTTGATTGTGTTGTGGGTACCAGAATGAAGCACTTGGTTTACTTTGATCCATGATGGTGGATGTGCTAGGAGGGATTGTTTCCTTATTCATTTATGTGGCTACAAATTGACCCTATGCAATGTATATAACAAGTGGGAGATTGTTGAGATTATGTGTGTTGAACACATTGCATAATATTATTTATATTGTATTATCTTATTTTATTGTGTAATGTTGTACCTAGGAGCACCTAGATGGATGTGCAACATGTAAAGATTCTCATGGGATATACTTGATAAGTTTTTTTGTAACATTGTGATAATATTTGATGTAATTATTTTATTATTGGGGAAATAAACAAATGTCCAATACTAAATGTGAGGTCAATGGAGGTTTGGTAGTACATGGTTTTAGAATATGGTTTATGTAATACTAGTTGGTGGTTTTGTGGGACTTGATACTATATAAGAAACCACATGGGTTATTGTTGTATGAGAAAGACAAAAGACAAAAAAAAAAAGTCAAGCAAGACAAGGTTTGACAGGTCAGCCAAGGGAGCATTTGTGAAGGTTGGAAGCATGACATGGGATGTGTAGATTCATTCTTGTTTACGTGGATTTATTGGTTGTGGCTATGAATTTGAAGGCTTCCATGGTTGTATTGCAATGGTGTCTTTTTGGTTGAATAATACATGACGATGAATGCTTTTAAAGGGTAAAAAATTTCCCCTCAATGAGGGTTTCCTAGGATATATCTTGTGTCATATTTCCATATTTATGTTTGCACACTTAAGTGTAGCATCTATAGGAATCTCTAAAAAAATGTGTAAGAGCATACATCCCAACTCATTGACCATTGACTGCAATAAACAATTCTTCTTTTGTAACTCTTGTAATCTTTCACAGAATAAGGTATATGTTGACATCGATAACAAACACTTTCATGAATGAAATACATAACCTCTAAATCATGTCTCCAATACTGCTATGATACTTCCCCATATGAATATCATCATCATTCATGATAAGAATCACCTCCTTTAGCATTTATGGAAACATGGATGAAAAACATCTAAGCACCATGCATAGAAAATATATTTCTTCCTCATCCACCTTCAATCCCCCATTCATCTTTCTTATGGATGTAAACATCAATCTCAGTCTTAGACATGTTGTAAAAAGTTTTTCATGTTCAAGTCATAACCATACAATAACCATTATGCACTAGGAAGGTGTTAATTTCTCTCATACTTCAATTAATGCATTACTCTCCATAAGGAATCATATCTCTTTCTCAAGTATAATGTTTTTCATGTACACTTCTCTCCCCTATTGACATCAATGACATTCATCATTATGTCAATTCTCTAAGTTTAAACATTTCCAAAATAATCTGTTCAAGCTCAACTATTCAAAGACATTATGGAATACCAATACCAAGAGTCCTCAATGACTCAATTGAAACACATATACTCCCCCATAGGACAAGCATCAAGCATCTAGTCTAGGTAAAAGGTATAGTTCTCTTTTACATACTTGACTAATGCAATCTTTACATCAACTATGCTAAAGTAGGTTGGGGCATAACTCCAATCATACCTCTTAGATATTCAAATGTGTCTTTAGTTAAAGGTTTTGTAATTTTTCTGCTATCTATTCCTTTGTGCTAACATATTCCAATCTAATCTCCTTTACTGCTACCAATTTTCTCAAAAAGTTATATTTAATATATCTTGTGTCTTTGAATGTAAAATTGGATTTTTTGACATATTTATCGTACTTGTATTATCACAATGTATAATAACATGCTTACTAAACTCTATTCCAATATCTTGCAACATCTACTTCATCCAAATAATCTAATTAGAGTTGTTTATTACTGCTACATACTCTTCTTCCGCTGCACTGTTTTAAATGTAATCTTGTTTCTTTTTCAACCAAGAAACCAATATTTCTCCTAAGAAGAATGATCCACCGCTGATTTTCTTTCTATCATCTATACATCCTGCCCAATCAACATTAGTATATGCACATAATGTAAAATCTTGCAATCTTTCATTCCATAAACTATAACCATGTGTTCCTTTCAAGTATGTAAAAAATTATTTTACTATTGCAAGGTGTGTCTATTTAGGACCTTCCTAAAATATTGCCACAATTCAAACTGCTTTAACTATATCAAGTCTAGTTTGAGTCAAATACTGCAATCCACCAATCATATATATGTACTTTGTTTTCTTTGTACTATGGGATTCATCTTTGTTATATAACTTAATTACAACAAGTTACCATAGGTGTTCCAACAGGCTTACAATTTTCCAAACCAAATTTCTTCAACATTACTTTCTTCAATCATACTCATCTCAAATTCTTTCTTCATTTTCTCTTAAAATGTCTTACTAGCTTCAACATCACCTTCGAAAATAATGTCATCCACAAATACTAAAATAATTAGTAAATCATCTTCATTCTTTCTCAAATATAGATTGTTGTCAACGTTACCTTTCATAAATTCCAAATTTGTTAAGTGTTTATCCAATATTGCATACTAGGTTCTAGGTGCATGTTTTGAGTCCATATAATGACTTCTTTAATCTGCAAACCATATCCTTTTCATCTATCAAAGGAAAACCACTAGGTTGTTCAATATATACTTCTTCAAGTTCCCCATTCAGAAAAGTTGATTTGACATCCATTTGATAAGCTTGAAGTTCTTGTTAGTTGCATATGCCAAAATATTCTTACTGCTTCTAGTCTAGCAATGTTAGGATTAAATCAAAAACATAAAATAATAATTTCATGAAAATATAACCAATAACAGAAAAATAATAGATCACACAGAAAAGAACACAAGGCACCAAGATTTAACGTGGTTCACTCAATTCCTAGGCTATGTCCACCAAACAACAAGTCAGATATTTTTATGATC
Source organism: Cupressus sempervirens (assembly GCA_028749045.1). Lineage (NCBI taxonomy): Eukaryota > Viridiplantae > Streptophyta > Pinopsida > Cupressales > Cupressaceae > Cupressus > Cupressus sempervirens. The sequence continues at coordinate 292,970,668 of CM053790.1, read as the reverse complement.
CAGTGATTACAACCTGATTACAATTCGTAATCCCTTGCAACTCAATACCGTCGCAAGAACCAATTTTGTATCACAACTATAAAACAACTCTAACCCTAAGCCCTTTTATACAAGTATTAAACCACTTTAGGATTACTACATGTCGGCCATAAATTGGCAAATATTAGCCATTACTTTAGTGGCAAATCTAAGAATGGAAAATCTATGAATAGTACCAAAACTTTTTTTTTCGGGGCAATGCCCTGAGCCTCAAAGAATTTATGAAGTATGTACAGTACTTTCCTAATCAGTCACCACAAACTAACAAGCAATAGGTGGAAAAGTTTCGTCAAAATCAATTTCTTCTTGCTATGAATACCCTTTACAATTTTTTTCCTTTATTTCTCACAACTTCATCTTGTTCATTCATCTTGTTTCCAAATACCCATTTAGTTCTAATAATATTCTTATCTTTAGGTCTAGGAACCAATTCCCAAGTCTTGTTCTTTTCAATTTGTTATAATTCCTCTTTCATAGCTTTAATACAATAGTCAGCTTTACAAGCTTCATCAACACCATTATTTCTTGATGGTTGATGTGGCTTCATCCAATATTTATAGGACAATGTATGCTCGCATCCTTGTGGAGATTGATATCTCCAAGGGGCTTCTAGAAAAGATAAAGTTGGCTTCTCCTCATGGGTCTTGGATTCAACTTCTCGATTATGAGGGTATCCCTTTTAGATGCAGGAAATGTCACATGACCGGCTATCTAATGACACACGTTGTTCCTCTAACAAAGTTCATTCGAAGAAATCACCTTCTTGGTGGTTGGGGGTTTCAGATGATCACTATACGATTCAGAAAGTGTCTACGGTGGTAGATGAATCAGATTGCTCTTCTCTTGCTAATTCAGATGAGGTTTCAGTTGTTGTCACTGGCGATTTGAATGCTGCCCCTTTGATTGCTGACACTTCTCTTGTTGATGGATCTTCTCCTGCTGTTCACTCTGTTGATTCATTTGCGGTCCCTTTGGCAGATTTGAGTCAGAAGGTTGATGTTGGCCCTTTTTCTATCGCTAACTTTGGGCAGAACTCTGTTACTAGTACTTTTCTTGTAGCTAGGGTTTTAGGGGTTAGTGGGGATTGGAAAAAGGCTACTAGGAAGGTCGAGGATGGTTGGACATTAGTTAAAGGAAAAAAAAGGCAAGTTCACCAAACCCTCATTTGATATGACTTTACATTCTCAAAAGTCAAGACCAAAATATAAATCTTGATGGTCTTTGGTTTCTTGGGCTGTTTCCCCTCTTGTAGGGAACTTAGTTGTGTCCCTCTAGTTTTTCAGGTGGTTCTCCACAGTTGTGTTATGGTCCTCATTGTTATATCTTTCTTCTCCCTTTGTACAAGGTTTCGGGTCCTTTCAAAACCTATTTTTACTTAATCAAAACATTATTAGGTCCAACTTGAGAAATTAAACACAATTCTTCACTTACCTTATTTCTTGTCATAACTCCTTTGTTCTCACTTCCAATGATTTTTTCAGTAGGGAAATTCTTTGCCACATTTATGTTAGGTGTCACTTGTTCTATTTTGATTTCTTCTCTAGGTTCGAATCTTGGTTCTTGTTCATCTCTTTGTAGTTCAATATGAAAATTACTATCAATTTCATAAAAACATTCATGCTCAACGTTCTTATTATTAGCCCTTTAATTAGTCTCTCCACAAGAATCAGAGTCAAGTAGTCTTGTATTTTAAACTTCTCATCAACTTTCACATTATCACTTTCAACAATAGTCTTTAATCTTTGAAGAAAACATATGTATGCTTTGATTTTTAATGAATATCCAAGAAACATTCCTTCATTACTTCTAGAATCAAACTTTCCAATATCACCATCTCTCTTGATCTAGCATTTACTTCTAAAGATTTTAAAGAATTTTACAGTAGGCCCATGTCCAAACCAAAGTTCCTAAGGTGTCTGACCAATGCCTTGTTTGATCTATACTTTTTTCATAGTGTATACTATTGTTCACTACTTCTCTCCAAAATATTTGTGACACATTGTTCTCAAACAACATTTCTCTAGTTATTTCTATCACTAATTTGTTCCTTCTTTTTGCTATCCCATGTTGTTGCAAAATTTTAGAGGCTAAAAGATGTCTCTTTATACCATTATCCTCACAAAACTTGTTAAACTCATTTGAAATTAATTATCACCCTCTATCAAATTTCAAACATTTAATCTTCAAACCAGACATGTTCTCAACTTTATTCTTAAATATCTTGAATTTCTCAAAAGCTTTAGATTTATGTCTAAGAAATGCAACTCACATCATTCTAGTGAAATCATAAATATGAAGCATAATATACCTTTCACCATAGAATCTCTTGTTTTTGTAGGACCACTTAGATTTGTATGCAAAATTTCCAACTTTGCTAAAGTAGTAAATGTCTTGCTTCGAAATGAATATTTCTTCTATTTTACTAATATACATTATTTGCAAACTATGTTAGTAGGTTTCACAATCTTAGACAAATCTCTAACTACAAATGTAGTACTAAACTTCACAAGGTTATCAAAGTTGATATGACAAATCTCTTATGCCATAATCAACTTCTATCCACTTTAGAAAGTAAACATGCCATTTTAGTAGGGTTCAAATGAAATACATTACCTCTTGTCCTTGTACTAGTACCTATCAATGTACCATTCTTATCCATGATAATGCAAGTATTTTCTAGTAAATTGCAACTGATATCCCTTGTCAAGAAGCTATCCAACACTCAAAAGATTATGTTTCAAACCATCTAGAAAGTAAAAATCCTCAATGTTAGTCTTTCCATCAAGTGTAATAGACCATTTTCCTTTTATGTGACATGCCGCATTATTTCCAACTCTAACTAATCCTCCATCATAACTATTGAGTTCAACAAATTTATTCATATCTTTAGTCATATGATTAGAACAACCACTATCTATAATCTAATCAGATTTTTGCTTCTCAATTTGTGATACTAATGATTTATCTTCTTTTATCTCTTCTTTCTCAAGGATTTCTTTCTTTAGGTTCTCTCTTCATAAGTAGGGAAATTCCTTCTTCAATCCCCATGTCTTCTACTTCTTTTTCTTGGCTACTACTAACATAATCTCCATTTGTACTCGTACTCCTTGTGAATATAGGTATGTGCTTCTATACACTAAAACATATTTTCAATCTATGTAGTTATTCATTATGTTTCATCCATAATTCATATGATTGCAATATTGCAAGAAGAGTTTTCTTTGAAAACTTAGCTGTATAGGGAATAACTTGGTCAATCATTTGTGCTCTTTGATGAAAAACAATTGTCAAAGTCTTCAAAATTTTCCACACAATTCCATCTTCTATCTTATATCCACCAAAATTGTCAAGGATCTCAAGGATGATGAGAGCCAAAGCTATGCAGTTGTATTGAAGTCCAAAGGAGAGGAAAAGACATTCAAAGAGCCATTGCCAGTAGAGGTACAAGCATTGCTTGAGAAATATAAAGACAATGTAAGTGATGAAACTTTTGCCACTTTACCTCCTAGAAGGGTGCTAAGCCATCAAATATATTTTGTTCCTAGTGCATCTTTTCCAAACAAGGAAGCATATAAGATTACTCCTGACCAAAACTTGGAAGTAGTAAGACAAGTACAAGAACATTTGGATCAAGGCTTGATTAAGAAAAGTATAAGCCCATGTGCAGTCCCTATTGTACTAGCATCCAAAAAAGGAGGAAAATTGAAACTATCCACAGACTCAAGGGCTATAAATAGGATCAAAATAAAATATAGGTTTCCCATACCTAAGATTGAGGATCTTATGGATTGTCTTAGAGGGGCAATGTACTTCACAAAGTTGGTTTTGAAGAGCAGTTATCACCAAATCAGGATTAAGGAGGGAGAGGAATGGAAGACAACATTTAAGACAACAGATGGGTTGTATGAGTGGCTTGTAATTCCATTTGGCTTCTCAAATGCTCCTAGCACATTTACAAGGATCATGAATGAAGTTCTTAAAGACTTTATTGGAAGGTTTGTGGTTGTATATCTAGATGATATACTAATCTTCAACAAGACCAAGGAGGAGCACATCAAACATGTGGAAGCTGTACTACAGAGGTTGCATGAGGAGAAGCTTGTCATCAATCTTAAGAAGTGTGACTTTTTCAAACAAGAGTTTGTGTATTTAGGCTTTTTGGTATCAAAGGGGTCCTTGAAGATGGATCAAGAGAAGGTTTCAACTATTGTCAATTGGCCACCACCTACTACATCTACCGAGGTAAGAATTTTTCATGGTCTAGCTTAGCTTTATAGGAAGTTCATTAGGAATTTTAGTGGCATATGTGCACCTTTGCTAGATACCATTTGTTAGGATTAAACCACAGATAGAAATAACAATTACATGCAAATATAACCAATAACAAAAAATAATAGATCACATGGAAAATAACACAAGGCACCAAGATTTAATGTGGTTCACCCAATCCTTGGGCTACATCCACCAAATAGAAAGTCCAATATTTTTATGATCCAGTGATTACAACCTAATTGAAATCTGTAATTCCTTACAACTCAATGCTGCCACAAGAACCAATTTTGCATCACAACTTATGAAACAATCCCTAACCCTAAGCCCTTTTATACAAGTATTTTAACCACTTGAGGGTTATAATTAATAATTACATGTTGCCCCAAAATCTCGATAAAATAGGGCCCAAATTTTTTGAAGTATGTACAGTACTTTCCTGATCAGTCACCACAATCTAACAATCTCCCACTTGGAGATTGATCAGGCTCCACACTAAACAACAATCTCCCACTTGGAGACTGATCCTGTAGCAATACCGCTACCACATGGGGCTCCCACTAGATCAAACCACCCTGGACTCTATTGTTCTTTTATTCATATTCAGTCTAGAAGACCAACCGAAGTAGAAGAGGAGTTCAAATTCTCCCTTTTTACTGCCTTTGTCAACATATCTATTGGATTGTCATCGGTATGTATCTTCTCTAGCTTTAACTATTCATCCTCCAAAACTTACTGAATGAAATGGTACCGCAACTGTATGTGTTTGGTCTTTGAATGCAAAGCTGAATTTTTTGCAAGATGAATGGCACTCTGACTATTTGTGAAAAAATAATTATCCTTTTGAGGATGTCCCAATTCTTGCAAGAAGAACTGAAGCCATATCATCTCCTCGGCTGCCTCTATAGCAGCTACATACTCTGTCTCTGTAGTGGATAAAGCATTAACCTTTTGTAACCTAGAAACCCATCTCACAGCTACTCCACCAACAATAAAGACATAACTTGTAGTACTCTGCCTGGTATCAATATCCCCTACCAAATTTGAGTTAACATAACCCTGTAAATTAGTAGTAGAGCTCCCAAAGTGTAAAAACTTATTGGATGTTCCTTTCAAATATTTGAGAACCCATTTGACTACATTCCAATGCTTAATTCCTGGATGACTCATATAACTGCTAACAACTCCCTTTGCATGTGCAATATCTGGCCTAGTACATACCATAGCATACATCAAGCTTCCTATAACTGAAGCATAGGGTACCTTGGACATATTATCCTCCTCTTCTTGTGTCTTAGGACACATCTCCTTAGTCAATTTCAAATGACTAGGTAAAGGTGTGTTGACAACTTTAGCATTCTCCATAGAGAAACGTTGCAACACCTTCTCAACATAATCAACCTGAGATAGCATCAATGTTCTATTTTTATTATCTCTACAAATCTTCATACCAAGGATTTGTTTTGCTGCCCCCAAATCCTTCATAGCAAATGCATGTGCTAATTGGCTTTTTAGCCCCTTAATGTGATCCATGTTAGACCCAGCTATAAGCATATCATCAACATATAAACATAAAATAATGTAGCTATCATCATCCAACCTCTTAAAGTAAACACAATGATTTGAATGACACCTACTGTAACCATGCTCATGCATAAAACTGTCAAATTTCAGATACCATTGCCGCGGTTCTTGCTTCAAGCCATATAAAATTTTCTTCAATTTGCACACTACGTTCTCTTTACCTTTGACCACAAATCCCTGTGGTTGAGCCATATATATCTCTTCATCCAAATTGTTAGAATCTGAAAAGATTAATAACCCAGAAAACTAGTGCAAAGAGTAAATATCTAAACTATGAATGCAAATGATACAAAATCAAAATAGCATCATAGAGTTAGTCTCCAAGAGAGTAATGCAAATGCTAGAAGCAAAATAGCATTAAGAGGATGCAAAAACAAGGGATACAAATACAAGCCAGGTAGCATGCTTATATAGGCTAGGAAGAGGGAGGAGGTGGCAACACCAACCAATGAGGAGCAACCATCTATCGGACTAAAGATAGCAAAGTATCTTCCTAAGATAGCTAATGGATGCTCACATGTAGGAAGGTGACACCTCACAACCATTCACCTAATAAGACATGCTTTATTAACCTAAGCGAGATTATTAAAAGTGTAGAAAAAACCTAGCAAAATAGGAAAAATAAAAAACTATACTAACACCCCCCCATAAGCGAAGCTTAGGTGGATGCTAACCTAGCAAAGCTATGAAAGCAAAAAAATGGGTCCCGGCAACAAGGCCTGATCAGGTACCCAATACAAGAAAAAGAACTAAATGAAGGAAACTAAGCCTCCAATCTAGGAAATGTCCCAAAGAGAGGAACAAAAAAGAGCATGAAGCATCTTTGAAGCATGAAGCTGCAAACTCTGTCAAAATGCTGATCTGTAGAACCTCCATGGAAATAGAAGGCAAAAACCATCAACCAAAGAGGCATAGAACAAAAAGTGAACCCCCCCATAATGCTGAACAGGGAGAGGGGTGACAGGAACACTGAAATGCAATGCCAAAAACATCTGCAAGAAGAAGAATCAGGAACACCAATAGTGCAATAGAAGTACAAGCACAGGATAAAGGGCAGTGTCACCGGAACACTGCATGGGCTAATGTCGTGGAAGAAAAATTCACTTGACAAAGGTGGATGAGCACAAAATGGCAAAACATCATGACCCCCCATGGCACTTTATAATTGAGTGCGAGTACAAACAAACACAAGGTGTACAAGATCCTAGATATGCAAAAGTAGGCACTTTATCTCAGTGTGTTTACAAAAAAAGGAATGCAACAGAATAGAAGCATACAATGCTCAAAAGTTAGAAAGAAGAGTGAGCCAAAAGAACAGAAGAAGAGATTCCAGGACCCGTAGAATCCAAGTAATCCACGAGAGTGCGAAAGAGAAAAAATCAAAGGAGAAAGAACCTGGAGAAAAATCTCGATAAAATATCTCTGCAACTGAATAACTCATAGAACCAGCTTTCCAACGATATCTGGCGAGCCCAGAAAAGAGTCCGAATGAGCGAGATATGGCTCCCGGAAGACAAAATAGAACATCTAGCTTTGACTACCAAAATAGGCAACCAAACTGTAGCAAAAATCAAAAAAACTTGTACCATCATCTCCATCTCAGAACCAGCTTTCCAACGCATTTTTCAAATCAAAAAAATACGTCTGTATGCTCAAGTTACGAAAGAAAAACCGATAGGGCCTCCTCATGAAGAGCATATGCTAAAAGTGAAACTTGGGCACAATAATCAAGAAAAAAAATAGCACCACTGCGATCTACTCAAAAAATCATGCACTTTCAAAAAAAGAATCGCCTCGATACGAGGTCATATGAGAAAGTTATGATCCTCTGAAGTTTCCAAAACGAGAACTGTGCACAGTCACGACTGAGAATCTGCAATTTCTGAAGAATTCATGTATGAAAATCAAAAAACAACTCCACTAATGGATAGAGCACAAAAAAATAGCTAAGTTCATAACAAGAATCATCAAAATCGGAGTTCGTATGAGCAAGAATGAGACATTTGAAAATTGCGTTCAAATCTGTGACTGCCAATGGAGAGGGGTATGACTGTAGCTTTGCATGCTCGATTCTGAAAAATATACAGCTTGCATGCAAAATCTAAAAGATACCCAGATGGTTTTTCGGGGCTGCAAACAAAACCCAGAAAGCATTTTTCTTTCTGATGTACAGAAGATGTTGCTGTAGTGTAAATTAGACGCCTTTAACAGTAAAAAATGGCTACAAAAATCAAAAAACAACTTCAGCAACCAAAATATGACATGCAAATGCTGGATCAGCTTCTTAAGTCCATCAATGGCATGCTGGAACCTGCAAAACTGATTGAAAATTCCAAATATGCAAGTTGGTTGTCAGATTTGAGATTGAAACCCCAGAGAAAAACCGTTTTTGTCAAAAAATTTCTGATTCTCAAGATCATCCAAAGATGCAAGAGAAGAGCATACTTTGTTTTTCAAAAAACTACAATAAAGTTTATTTGCCCCCCCCGAATCTCTCAAATAAGGAAACTAAAATCTACTCTTGCACATAAAAAAGCTCTGATACCATGTTAGAATCTGAAAAGATTAATAACCTAGAAAACTAGTGCAAAGAATAAATATCTAAACTATGAATGCAAATGATACAAAATCAAAATAGCATCATAGAGTTAGTCTCCAAGAGAGTAATGCAAATGCTAGAAGCAAAATAGCATTAAGAGGATGCAAAAATAGGGGATACAAATACAAGCCAGGTAGCATGCTTATATAGGCTAGGAAGAGGGAGGAGGTGGCAACACCAACTAATGAGGAGCAACCATCTATCGGACTAAAGATAGCAAAGTATCTTCCTAAGATAGCTAATGGATGCTCACATGTAGGAAGGTGACACCTCACAACCATTCACCTAATAAGACATGCTTTATTAACCTAAGCGAGATAATTAAAAGTGTAGGAAAAACCTAGCAAAATAGGAAAAATAAAAAAACTACACTAACATTTTTTATTTTTTATTTTAATGAAAAACCTAGCAAAATAGGAAAAATAAAAAAACTACACTAACACAAATCACCATGAAAAAATATTGTTTTAACATCCAGCTGCACTAAATGCAAATTTTTAGTAGCCACTAGACTTAAAATAGTACAGATAGAAGTCATTTTAACAACAGGAGAAAATATCTCATCAAAATAATTTCCCTTTTTCTGTGCAAATTTTTTTTCAACTAACTTGGCTTTAAATCTGTTCTTACCTCCATCCTCTTTTTTTAACATGTAAACCCACTTATTCTGTAAAACCTTTTTACTAAAAAACAACTTGGACAAATCCCATGCCTTATTCTTCAACAAAGAGTCTATTTCATCTTTCATTGTAGACTCTGACTGAATTTTAGTATCCACCTACATAGCTTCATCATAACTTTTAGGTTCACTAGCATCAGTAAGTAAAATAGAATACAAAGAGGGAGAAAATCTTTGTGGAGGTCTAATTTGCCTTGTTGACTGTCTAATATGCATTGGTGTGTGTGGTATTTTTTGTTGCAGTTGTTGCACATCATGAGGAATGGCTATAACATTAGCTTTTGGAGTATCATCCAACACTACATAATCATCTTCTTTCTTCTCATGTTGTTGCAATAAATCTTTGTACAACACTTTCTCATTGAATATGACATCCCTACTTCTTACAATTTTATGATTTTCAAAATCCCAAAGCCTATAACCAAACTCATTAATGTCATATCCAACAAATACACATTTCTTTGAATTATCTTCTAGCTTGGTTCTATTTTCAAAATCTATGTGAGCAAATGCTTCACAAACGAAGGTTTTGAGAAAATAATAACTCACCTTTTTACCAGTCCATGCCTCCTCTAGAATACCACAACCCAAAGGAGTAGAGGGAGATCTATTAATCAAATATATAACATTATTGACAACCTCCTCCCACATGTGTAAGGGCAACCCAACATGCAACCTCATGCTCCTTGCACGTTCCATTATAGTCCTGTTCATGCATTCAACTACTCTATTTTCCTATGGAGTCCTTGGAATAGTTTTCTGTCTATGAATACCATTAGTGGAGTAATAATCTTTAAATTCATGATTGCAATACTCACCACTATTATCAGATTTGAGACATTTTAATTTTTTTACCAATCTCATTTTCAACCAAGCATTTCCATTTCTTAAAAGTTTAAAATACATCAGATTTTTGTCTAAGGAAATAAAACCATACTTTTCTAGTTGTGTCATCAATAAATGTAACATAGTAATGAGAGCCACCAAGGGAAGATACTTGAGCTGGCCCCCATACATCAGTATGCACAAGCTTTAATTTCTCCTTTTTATTTTCCTTCCCAGTCTTTGCAAAACTCACTCTCTTTTGTTTTCTATACATATAACTTTCATAGAAATTCATATTAACACATTTCAGACCTGGTAAAACTTTCTTTGAATGAAGTACTTTTATACCTTTCTCACTCATGTTCACAAGTCTATTGTGCCACAACATTGTATCAGTATCTACAACAACTATTTGTTCTCCCTACTCAACTACAACAATTCTTCCTGAACATTCATTTTTCTCTGAAACAATTAAAATAGAAGGAACAATATGGCCTGTACAAAGATATAAGGTGCCTACTTTTGCACCTTTTTCTACTACAAGGGAACCTTTTGAAACTTTCCAATTTTTATTATTAAAAGTAACTACACAACCCTCATCATCGAGTTTCCCTGCTAAAATTAAATTCTTACTCAACCTTGGAACATTTCTTACCTCATGTAGTAGCCAATGATTCTCATTCTACAACTTAAACTTAATTTTTCCCTTTCCAACAATCTGATAGGGTTCATTATCCCCCAAATAAACAAGCCCAAAATCCCCTTGGATGTAATAAATGAAATAACCTCTATGAGATGTAGCATGAAATGAAGCACTAGAATCTAAAACTTATGAATTATCAACACTTTCTAAAGATAGAAGCAAAATATCCTCTTTGAATTTGTTACTTACCACATTTACCTCCTTGTCTCCATCTAATTTATCTCCTTCATTTTTTTTTGATTCCAAAAATCTTTCTTTTTGTGCCCTAGTTTTCCACACTACTAATAGTCATTTGGTCCTCTTGATTGAGACCTCCTCCCCTTTGACTTTCCTCTTGATTTCCCATGATTTCCAAAATTACTTCCTCTCTCAATCGTTCTGCCCCTTCTTTGTGCATTTAAAGCACTTCTTAATGTAGATCCACCTGAGGTTTTCCTATGAGTTTCCTCACTTAAAATAACATCGATCACATCATCATATTTTAGGGTACTAGATCCAAGAAAAAAATTACTCACAACCATTACCAAGCCATTCCAACTTTCAGGCAAAGAACACAAAATCAAGAGAGCCCTAATTTATTCTTCAAAATTGATACCCACAGAAGATAACTAACTAGTAATAGTATGAAATTCATTTAAATGATCTGTAACAGATCTACCTTCTGCCATTTTCATATTGAATAAATGCTTCATGAGAAATACCTTGTTTGAAGCGGAGGGCTTTTCATATAGTGTCGCTAGGGTTTTCATCAATTCTTATATCATATTTTCTTTTGTAATATTAAATGCCACTGATGGTGCTAGGCATAATCAAATTCTTTCAAGTGCCTTTATGTCCAAAAGATCCCATTCATCATTTGACATAGATCCCTAATTCTTGGCTTTACCTTGCAACAACTTCCATAAATCCTTTTGATACAGATAGTCTTTCATTTGCATCTTCCATAACTGGAAGTTCTACCCATTAAACCTATCAACCCTCAATTCACCCTCATCTGCCATTGCTCCCACTCAACTGTGAGACTCCAACTCAACCGCACAACTTTTCTGCAGAGGATAACTGAAAAACAACTAGGCTCTGATACCACTTGTTAGGATTAAACCATGGATAGAAATAAAAATTACATGCAAATATAACTAATAACAAAAAATAATAGATTAGACAGAAAAGAACACAAGGCACCAAGATTTAACGTGGTTCACCTAATCCTTGGGCTACGTCCACCAAACAGAAAGTCCAATACTTTTATGATCCAGTGGTTACAACGTGATTACAATCCATAATCCCTTACAACTCAATACTGCCATAAGAACCAATTTCTCCCTTAAGAAAAAATCCCTAACCCTAAGCCCTTTTATACAAGTATTTTAACCAATTTAGGGTTATAATTAATAATTACATGTTGGCCCAAAATCTCGATAAATAGGGCCCAATTTTTTTTTCGAGGTGATGCCTCGAACCTCAAAGAATTTATAAAGTATGTATAGTACGTTCCTAATTAATCACCACAATCTAACACCAATAAGGGTGGGGTCACGTCTAAGTTCAAATGGACTTTAGAAGTAGAAAAACTCTTTGAGATGCTAAGGAAAAAAGTAGCTCTCCAAGCTATTTTGCAATTTCCTAGTTTTGAGAAACTCTTCACCATAGAATTTGATGCAAGTGGCTTAGCAGTAGGAGTGTTGAGTCAGGAAGGTTGGCTAGTAGCTTTCTTTAGTGAAAAGTTAAATGAAGCCAAAAAGAAGTATTCTTCTTATGACCTTGAACTCTATGCCTTAGTTCAATCTCTTAGGAAGTGGAGACATTATCTGTTGCCTAAGGAATTTATTGTATTTACTGATAATCAAGCCATAAGCTATATCAAAACTCAAGAAAATTTGATTAATAGGCATTTGAAATGGATGGAGTACTTACAAGCATTCACTTTCACAATCAAGCATAAGAAAGGGTAGATGAACAAGGTGGCATATGCATTGAGCATGATATTTTTAATTGTCCAAGAAGTTCACTTACATAGCATTGGGATAGAGAGCTTCAAGAGTCTCTATAAGGAGGATGCAAACCTTGCAGAGGCTTACAAGGTATGTTCTAACTTTGAGAACCATTTCCATAGAAAGTTCTTTGAATTTACCTTGCAGAATGAGTTGTTATTTAAGGACAATCAATTATGTGTACCGAGGGGATCAATAAGGAAGAACCTAATTCAAGAAAAGCACAATGAGAGCCTAAGTGGTCACTTTGGGAAGTAGTCCAAAGATTCTACTATTGGCCAAAACTAGTCAGGGATGTGACTAAGTAAGTTGAGCAATGTATGGTGTGTATGAAAGCGAAGGATGGAATGAGTATTGCAGGTTTATATCAGCCCTTATCCATCCCAAAAAGGTCATGGGAGTGTGTGAGCATGGACTTCATAGTAGGTCTACCCAAGACAAAACTAGGATATGCCAGTATTTATGTAGTGGCTGATAGATTTAACAAAATGGGGAGCTTTGTTCCATGCAAGACTACGAATAATGCTAGCCACATTGCACACTTATTCTTTAAGGAGGTTGAAAGGATTCATGGACTTCCATTCAGAATTGTTTTAGATAGAGATGTAAAATTCATGAGCCATTTTTGGAAGACCTTGTGGAGCAAACTTGGTACCGACCGTTCTTTTGGATCAGCCTACCATCCTCAAATGGATAGTTAGAATGAGGTGGTTAATAGGGTGTTGGGTAACCTCTTGAGGTTCCTAACCAAGGAATATGGGCTAACATGGGATATTATCTTTTCCCAAGCAGATTATGCTTATAATGACAATAAGAATAGAACCATAGGTAGAATCCCATTTGAAATTGTGTATGAGATGCATCTAAGGGGTGTATGTGAGTTGAAATATCTTGGAGGCATGGAATATAGGAGTGGACATGCTGAGGATTTTGCCCAAACTATGAAGGAAATCTAGGAGCAGGTGAAGAAGACCATTCAAGATAGCACACAAAATTTGAAAGCCAAGGTGGATGAAAGGAGAAAGGACATTCAGTTTTCTATTGGAGATAATTTCATGATGCACTTGAAAAAATCAAGGTTACATAAAGGTGTACCAACTAAATTACAGATGAAAAGAGTTTGTCCCTGTAAAATCATAGAAAAATATGGAGTCAATGCATATAAGGTGGACTTTCCATTAGATTTGGACATTAATCCTATTTTTGGTGTTTAGTTCAAAGATCCATTACTAGAGGTTGCTCACAATAGTCATGGAGTTAGTGCTGATCTAAAACCTAAAGTGGCACCTTCAACAAGCATGTTAGAAGCTGAAAAGGTGTTGGACTCAAGAGTCAAGAAGGCCACTAGACATAAGGTGTACATGGAACAGCTCATCAAGTGGAGACACAAGCTAGAATCAAAGGCAACTTGGGTTGATGAGGAAAACTTTAATAAGGTGGGAATCTCTAAAGATCTATTGTCCATAGGAGTGACAGTGTTTTTCTTTGTGGGGGAGTATGGTCCAAGGGCACCTAGGTGGGCTCATGATAGACCTAGGGTTCCTATGTTTGTTTTATCTTATAGTGGTGCTAGCCACACCACTAGGATAATAATGGGACTAACCTAGTCCTAATTTGAGGTAGGTTGAGTGTGGGAAGCCTTATTAGGCCTTAGTTGCTCCTAGTTGCATGTTAGGTCAAATAGGGCATTTTTATGTTTTGGAGGGTAGAATGACCAAATAAGTGTTTTAAGGTCCCTCTTATATGTTTTAAGTCAATTTAGGGCTTTTGGTAAATTTTGGTAACCTTTGGAACAAGTTTGAGGGCCAAACTCAAAATGATGTAAAAGTTGCTAAAAATTTGTCAATGTTGTCAACATTGACAACATTTTGTTGCATACGAGCAACTTTGTGGATGGGGCTTGGTAACTATCTGAGATAGTTAAGATTGACCATTGGATAACTATATAAGGCCATTCTTGACTTGTTTAAGGGGTTGGAGGAAGTTTGGATTTTGTGTGTATGGTGTAGTGCCTCTCGTGATTGCAGTATGTACCTTGTCTATTTTTGGTTCGAGAGATACTTGATACTCTTTTGATATTTGTACCTTGAGACGACCTAAGGGTCGAATGTTATATTTTGATTTTCGTACCATAGATGCTTTGTTGCTATGCTGTTCAGTTTATCATATTTGCATGTTGATTCTATTTTGAGATGACAGTAGATCTATATTGATATCTAGTTATATGATGTATTGGACCTATTTGTTGACTATGTTATGAGATGGATTCTACGCTATGGCTATTTATTTCATTCTTGTATCTTCATGCTTTCTGTGAATGTGAGTGATGTAAATGGATTAACTAGGTATTTTAATACATGTTTCTTCGGCTATGATATTATTTGCCATTGCACTTGATCGTGTGTTTTAGTGTGCAGGAATTATATCCCTGGCAGTGGCCTATGGAGTTAGTGATCTAGCTGTTCATATTTTGCCAATGTCGCTCCTATATGGTCGACGTATCCTTATTTATTTGTTTTATATTAAAACCTTTTGGTGATTAGCAAATCCAAACTTAGTTGCATTATGTGATTAGACTAGTGAACATGTCTGTGCATTTAGAAGTTCACATTCGTTGCAAAAGTTTTAAGTGTTTTTCTGTAATTTTGGGTTTTCGAGTTTTTAATCTTTTGGATTTAATTTCTGGCAGCTTTGCCTTAGGTGAATTTCCATTACGGATAATAACCTATTTTTTTTTGGGTTGTTTCAGAGTTTAACTACTCCAGCTAGCTATTTTCCATATTTAGCTATTCACTCAAAATGAATAAATATTGGAAAAGTGAATTCATTATTCACTTCTCACATTTTGGAAAATTGAGTTTGGAGAGCAAATTTGGAAATACTCTTCTGAAGGATTATTGTTTTGCTCGTTGTGGGAGCTGTAAGCGTGGGATCTTTGTGAGGTTGGTCTCGTTGGATTCAGCTCGAGGAGTTCTCGCTTTGCCGACAGTTTCAACAGTTTCGGCGAAGTATTTATTTTATTCTACGGGTTTCAATTTCAGCCCTTTTTGCTGTCAGGTATGGCCTTCCCATTTTAATGTTTTTTCTCTGTTTCTGCTTCCGTTTCTTGTAGCAATATTTTAGGAGGCTGTGAACTAGTGTTCCCCTCCGTTTCTGTTTGCTAGTTCTGCGCGGTTGGTTGGGTATGAACGTTTTACTTGTTTTTGAAATGTGGGTTTGGGTTTTTGGGCCGTTATGCTGGTTGTTTTTGCATACAGTGTCTGTTTTCAATTATTTTTGGATTTTTGGGGTTTTTGAACCCAAAGGCCAAATGGGTTTTAATTTTGGAAATTTTCCAAAATTTGGGGTTTTTACCTCGTTTTGGGTGCCGCCCTATTTTCTCAAGTTTTCTCGACACATTGTGGTTCATGGACCTAGATGATCCGTTTGGATACTAGTCGAAACACTTTTATATCTTTTGTTGCATTGGGATGCATGTAGTATCCGTCATCCCAATTTTAGTTCGATTGATTGACTTTTGTTTGCATTCTCATCCTGTCCTTGTGAATGATCTCTGTGATGGTGGTGTGCCACACACATGTACATTGTCGGGTGACCTGTGGGGCCTGATCTTTCATGGTACTTCCAGGAGTTGTGATCATTGGGGTTAGGTTGGGAGTTTGCATGCCTTTGGGCACTCATCGTTGGATGAGCATGGGTAGGGTAGGGTAGCATATGGAGGGGGCTTCTATCCTACAACCTGGTGACTACTTCCCGATTGGCAGAGGAAGTTTTATATAAGTGATAATTAAATTAAAACTTGGGGTGGTAATAAAATTAAAGATAATAAATGGTACTTTTGTGTATTGGCCTTCCATTGAGGGAGTTGAGCTACACAGTGTATTGGCCTTCCATTGAGGGAGTTGAGCTACACATATCCGAGCTTGGGCTTTTGATGCCAAGTGACTCTTCATGATGTCAGTCCCTACATAGTAGCCCATTGAGGTGTCTGACCAGGACCCATAGTTTATGCATCATCTTTGTCTTGGATTCAATCATCATATTGCTTGGCGTGTGTGTTAGCCATGGTTGTTGTTTTGTGTGTGTGTGTGGTTGGATCATTATCTCCATTAGCACAGTGGGTGTGGACCTACGGGTGCCATGTGGTTGGGAGGCGTAGCTACCTTCACTATTGCTAGGAATCGGTGTACAGAGACAGTTTATTATCCTAGTACGACTGTAGCTGGATGTGTCACTTGGTACTTCGGTATACGAAGTATGCTTCTTGTGATTTATGCTCTCATTATGATGTTATCATGCTTAGATGATGTTAGTTTTAACACTTTCCTCATTATGATGATTAGCATGTAGTAGATGATGTTATCTGATTACAAGGTTATCTTATGTTACTACTAGCATGCTAGATTTCATTACTTATATTGTACCATGTTTAGTAGTGATGTCCCTATCATGATAGCCCTGATGATCTAATCGGTGGCTTGGGACGTTATGCGCGGGGGATGGCTAGGGCCCATGATGGTCCTATGACGCCATTGACGGTTGGGAGGAATCGCATACTTAGTTGGTTATTTTGCTCATTGCAATGTTATCTATGTTATTTCGATGTCATTTCAGTTGTCATGATGTTTCCTTTCTGTACTTTCCCTTCTTTGTTTGATAGATGGTTAGATTTCATTTCTGTATTTCTGTTACTCAATTTTGGCTCGAGTGTTTTGGCCTCAAAATGTGGATCTGGTACTCCCCGGTGTGGAGGTTCTTTTGTCCATTTTTCTCTATTTTTGAGTTTTGGAAGTGTTTTTACTTTCTATGGGCGACATTTGTTCAGAATTGTGCGACACTGATAAAGTATCGCACGCCCATAGAAAGAATTTCGTACGATACTATAAAGTGTCGCACGCAATACTGGAGAAGTGTTGTATGACACTGGAAGAGTGTCGCATGGCTTTATGAGAAATGTCGCGTGATACTTTTCCAGTATCGCACACCTTCTTGAGAAGTGTCGCACGCAGTAAGGGAGAAGTGTTGCCCTCCCTTAGTGAAAAGTGTCGCATGCCTTTTGGTTAAGACCTGCGCGTGCCAATAGTGGGCACTTTTTGTAGTGTTCTGATCTTTTTGAGAGTTGATCTAGATACCCTTTTGGGCGTTCTTCAAGCCTATGTTGTTGCATTTTGAATTCAGGAGGTTTCTTTTGAAATTCAATTTTTGGGTTTCTGTTGTAGTCCTTCGGGGTTTAAAATATATCGTTTATGTCAACTTATACTTAAGATATATTTTAATATATGCGACGATTCATTTGAGATGGGTTTCAGACCTCTACGAGCTAAGGTGTAGATTCTAGGAAAAATCAGGGCTTCAGAAATTCATACTTAGCCAAATTTTAGGGCTTCAGGATTTCCAACTTAGCTAGTTTCCAAGAGTCAGCTTATGTCTTTCAGCTTGGTAGGTCTTTGTGGTTTTCGTGGTTGCGTTCTAGTTGGTAGTGGCGTATGGAGATCCGTTGGTGCTTGGTTGTCTTTCAGTCTTCCGTTGCGATCTTTTGGTTTGTGTAGGTTGTATCATGTGCACTTACACTTGTTAAAAAAAAAAATTGTTCTGACTTGTTTTTTCATCCTTGTTTCCAAGGATCTCCGGGCGGGGCATTACATATGGATCGAATAACAATAATATAGAGACAATTCTATGTTTTCCAAGTTTTGTGAGTTTTTTTGGATTGAAAAAAGTGTGGTAACAATTAGAAGTGCTAGTTTAATTCCTTTATAGATTATATATAGTGTTATATTTTATTTTATTTGTTTTATAGATAGATAATTAGTTAAATTATTTTGGTTTTTACCACTCCATTGTCCTAAACTAGGTAGTTGTTCTGAACCGGGCAGTTGGCCAAGATGGAGTCATAGAGCCTCTTCCCATCGTAGTATCTATACAAGATTCTAGATTTAGGATAATGTCTCCATGCACATATTATATAGTGAAGGAGGGGCCTTGGAAAGCAAGGATGGATTTTTTATGGTGATGCCCTATGTGAGCCACAATTGCATGAATAGGGGTCATAGTAGATTGCAAAGGTGTTAGAAGGGATTAAATGCTTGATTTTCTTCAATAAAATATTGGAGTGAGATAGAGGAAAGTGTGGTGAAGACCCAAATTCAATGGGATGCAATGGTGAATTTCTAATGGAGACTAACATTTGTTCTTTTCAGATAGGCTCAATACCTTATAAAACTTGATTTCTAGGCACAATTGTAGATTGCACTGTACGGATGGTTTGGGAGCCTGAGATCTCAATAATCCTTTATTACTACAGAAAAGGTATCTAGATGCATGGTTAGTTTACCCCCTTGTTAGGGAGTTTTGCAAGCTATTTAGGATTTTCATCAAATGGAGGCCTAATTGCTTGTAGTCCTATTTGAGAGCATTTTTGTGTAGTTCTTGGAGCTTGATTAGGGTTTCATTACAAGTGGTGGTTGTAAGTATTAGAGAGGGTCATAATGCCTTCCTAGATAGTCATACCTTCATTTGGGGTAGATTGTAGTCTTGGTGAAAAGGAAGCAATAAGGAATAATTCAAACCTAGGAAGTAGTAAAAGAGTTGTTGTTCTACCTAATTGGTGTTCACTAGTTGAATGGACTAGGACCTCATAGATATGATCCTAAGGAGAGTAGGGTAGCTAGAAATCCTAATAGGTCAAGAGAAAGACCTAAGGAGATCCTAGAAGAAACTGGGGCAGGAGCAAGACTAGTTGTTACATCATCCACCAAGATAACTTAGAGGGGATGGGGGTGAGGGTGAGGTTGGGGGGGTGTTGGAGAATCAGTTATGTAATTCTCCAACAAATTTATTAATTCTAAAATGTGTAAAAAATAGATGCAAGAAGCATAGAAAGATAACCATGAACAATAACACCATATATGTTAACTAGGGAATCCCTTAATTAGAGGGAAAACCCTAGTGGGGTTGGTACCCATAAAATGATGTAATAATATAAAATTTCCTTGTAAAAGGATAGAATCTATTAGGAATAAATGAAAAACAATCAATACATATGAGTATTGTTAAGAGACTTTGAATCCCTGTTAGGAGTCATGCCAACCTTATTAGGAGTTGAAAGGAGGGAAATTGAATCTAATGTCTAAATAGCCTCAAAATCAATCTTCACTAGACAATCTTCCAGATAAGCATATCCAAGATATTTGAACTAACTAAACAATTCCTCCTTTACCAATATAGTTCCTTTGAACCTCACAGTACATCTGCACCATTTCCTCTTGTATGATCAAATACAATTTCTCATCCAAGTTCGCATAAACAAAAAAATTATCTCACCGATGATTTCAACCAAGGAACACTAGTACATTTGAGCCCTTTTTCTAATGGTTGACTGCCACAATTCTGATATTTATTTGTCGACCAAGTGACACAAGCTCCCATCACACTTTTGTTGTCAATTGTTTTGAAGATGATGATATCTATCATTATTATGATGGTAAACACCGTTGGAACCTTGAGGAAAAAAGGCCCTAAAACTTGTTAGGAAAAAATAGTTACTATCACAATTGTGACGTCCTTGCAACAGTAATGCTATACAACAAACAAATATATGCCAAAGAGTTCTAACAGTAATTTGTTGGTGGCCGTTGGAAATATCTATTGTATCCATGGTATCGGTCACTCTTAGGATTAATTGCGATGGGTTGTATTTAAAAAAATAAAAATTACAAGACCTGTGAACACTTACTAGATTTGAAGCTTTGAACCTTGCAATCTACACTTTGAATTTTTTTGTTGAACTTGTACCTGTGGACGTATAGAACTTGGATGAACCATTGAATCTCTTGGACTTAGATGAACTTGTTGAACTGGTTCAAGGTGCTCTATGACTCATGCTTTCAGTTTAGCATGAACATTTAAAGAGAAAATTTCTTTGGAGATTTGATATGCTAGTAGGGTTTGGTTCAAAGTTTTTTAATTGGAGGACCCTAAGTGGGCCAACAATGCTTGAGGTCAAAACCTAGGGTGGTGCAATCTCTAGGAATTCCTAATACCAAAATATAAATAATATTGTAATTTCTCTTGCACTCAAGATATATATGTCAACAACACCCTTGGGTTACCAATGTGTGAAAGTGCACCAATCATGCAAGATGGTCATTCATTAATCTTATGAAACTTAAATATCTAATCTTGAAATAAGAAAGACATCAAATATTCAAAATCTTGTATCCACAAACATATTTGTAGTTTAAATTCCAATCTTAGATGCCCTAGCAAGTTGCACCACTTGGTTGGTCTAAGCTTTAGCTCAAAAGAATTAAGTTTGGAAATCAAACCTTTCTAAAAAAGTCAAATGATCATACATAAAAAAACACACATATACCAATCTAAGACATAAAACTGGTGAAGCAAACACGTAGGATTTGAGATCAATGTGCAACAACAAAACCTCTCAAGAAGTTACAAAATTAAGAAAAGAAAAAGCATATATAAATTATATAAATGTGTACTAACAAAAAATAATCCTAAAATGTAGAAAACTAAGAATTAGAAAACTAAGAATTAGAAACCTAATTTAGAAACCAAATGCACATATCTAGGTCTAAAATGTCCACCTCTAATGATCATACATGAAGATCTAACCTCTAATTTGAAAAACATAAAGACACAATTCATTTGAAAAATGGGACAATTGTCCCTCCAAGTGTGCCAAAATGATGTATGTTGAATTACAAAATATGTATCTAAACTTAATTAAGCTAACCACAAGCTTAGATCTACAAATCATATCAACAAACAACTGATGAAGCTCTAAATTAAACACACACACACACAAAAATTGTATCTCATTGACATTATATTCTCCTCTTCATTGATCTCCTATCCTCCAAGATCTTGTGAATGTGATGGTTCCTCTTAGCTACGTAGCATGTGCAAAAGATGGCATCAAAGGAATGTAGTGTAGTTAATTGATGAAAATGAAAAAGCTATGGTAGGAAGATGACAAAATGTACACAAAATGATATCATTTAATTAGTATGATTGCAATTGTGGTTTTTGAAATGAGAAGGGAAAAGTCTCTTTTAAAGAAACCTTTAAGAGAATCAACAATGGAGATCTGATGAGACCTACCAAAAATCAATAGATAAAAATTTATTGGAGGAATTGATGGAGACTTAAAATTAAAATTGATAGAATTAAAATTGATCAATTGACGAGAAGTGAGTGGGAGTTTGAGAGGTCTATAACTTAAAATACCTAAGTAAAGACCTCTAACAAAAATGCAATCTTATTTCATTTTCAGCTCCACTTGATGTCCTATGCATATGAATTGAGATTGCATATTGAACTAGGGCCTCCTTTTGCATTTCTTGAAACCAAGAGATTGACACAATTAACATCTAAAACTAGCACCATATTTACTACTACATTCCTATTGAATACAAGTAAAAAATAAATCTTCAATTTACCCTATGCCAAATATTTACCATTATAAATTTAATGTTGTCAATTTATTTACTACTACATTCCTATTGAAATCAAACATGCAAGACATGTAAACCATTTTATAGAATTCCTCAAAGAAATGCAATCTTGTGGCAAGCCATGAGTGTGGGATATGCACAAAATTGATTTGTTGAAAACACACACAAGTATATGTACATGCTTGCAAATATATATTCGTTGGAGATGTACATGCGTCCAAATATAGGTACAATTAGAGAGTTGTGATGCCCCAAATTAAGGTGTCAACGGGTGAACAAATAAGTATTTGGTTGTCGGGTTAGGTGTTTTAGACAAGAGGACACTACTAGATGTATGGCAAAACAATTAGATTCCTAGGTAGAGTTACAAAGTTGTCATGAAATCATAGGTTAATGTTGAGCTTCACTTGGTTTCAAGAATAGTTTAATATTCTCTACTAATCAGGGCGAACCACTTGAAGGTGGAAGCTCATTTGGCCCCACCCGCCTAACATTATCTAAATTCCCTGTTAACATCTAAAATTCAATCATTCATTCTTCTATGAATAAAATGTAACATTCATGAATTATCACATGATAACATTCATTAACACATAAGATTCATTAGCATCATTAACACACAACGTTCATCAATATTTATCAACAAATTATATAATTCATGAACATTCAATAGCACATAATTAAAACATCGAGACATAAAAATTAGTCATTATCAAATAAGTTGCATGAATGAGAATCATTTCATTTTTGTCTTTTTCTTTTTTTCTACTTCCTTAAATTGTTGCAGGGGCATATCCATGTCGTCATTGTCATTTCTTCCCACCCATGTACGTGATCTCATTACTATCCTTTGCAAAGGTGGGTCCTCTGCAATACAAAATAAAAGGTTTAAAAAAAAAAAAAAACATGGTATCATAATTGAGGTTAAATTAAAAAACATATTATCATAATTGTTAAAAGTATTTCCATACTTTAAAGAATATAAACCTGATGCTCTTTACCTTGTCAAACCACATCATCTTTCCTAATGGATTTACCTCAACGCACTCATAAAGAACAACATCTACATCCCCTAAAACTACAATACAAAATGTTTTATTACTTCCAACACATATTATAATTAAATCTGTATTACTACACCAAATTCAATTTAAAATATTTACTTCTATTAATTCAATAATCAAAATTTGAATAGAAAATGTATACCTTGAGTATTGCAATGCACATTCGAATCGACACCTCCATCGTGCTTACATGGTGTATAAGGATTGACAGGATGCATTCCAATGTAAATAATTAGTGCTTTTATCAACAATATATACATATAAATACAAGACAAATACTGAGAAATGTTAATCATTCACTTTAATTCATATAAATATATTCACTTTAAAGTTTTAAACAAATATATAATCATTGCTTCCTTACTTAAAACAAGTATATTCACTTTATGTTGGAACTTAACATCAAATGCAATAATTGGTAAAGTGTTCAATTTGAAATAAAAATGAATTGGCTTATTTATCTTATCAACAACTATTGTAGAAGAACCTTGTGCACTCATTGCTCAGAATTGTTTAGCCATGATTGTATAGCCTTGTTTGTAGGCTATTTTCTTGTCCTCTTCAAAAATCTTTTTTTTTAAAAAAAACTTGAGGCCCCACATTTTTGCTTGGTGTTAGGAATTTTTGGTGTATTAAATTTGATCAAAACCAAATTTATTGCAATTTATAAATATTTTCATATTCTTTTTCATTTACTAATACTTACAATTCATGTAGCAAGTTTTGAATATCCACCCAAACTGAGCTTGTGTTGTGCGTACTTTTGTTTTGTTTCTTCTGTTGCCTTTAATGTGTCAAGAAACCTATGTGAAGTTTGAAATATGTTAGACCACATAAGAACATAAAGTAATTAGTACATTATTTTATTCTTAATATTATCACATACCTTCTTTTGTTGGGTGGTACTATTTCTCCACACTGTCTTGCGCTTTTCTCAATGGCATCCCTTTTAAGATTATCCCACTCATTAATAGAAACATAGGGGGGCCTCTAGCAATGAGGTTTGTGTTCTATTTGTGACCTGTAGTTGTCCCTAATATACTTCAAAGCTTGGTTCGCTTACTCAATGAGCCTAAGTCTTTGAAAAATGTTGGGTCCAAAAAGTTTTTCATAGCCTCTATGAGTTTATCCTTTAACTCTTTATCTTGTAATTGCCACCTTTTAAGAAAAAAAAACTTGTTAGATTAAAAAATGAATTAAAGCTACATTTTAATATACTTGAAAAAATGGATCAAAGGAAATCTGATCTAGAAATGAAATCAAAATATGATACTGTGTGTGTATGATCAGCTTGAATATGTGGAAACATTCATCATTAAGTTTTTCATAAAATAGATTATTCCCTATAAAATAATAATGAGATTATTAGTTATTGTTCCCTTACACCTAACATAGATACATCCAAGAATTTCCTCATCGCCTCTTGCATAAAATGAATATAATATTGCAAAATAACCTCAAAGAAAGAATAGTTAAAGTGAAATAAACACATAAAAATTGATAGAGAATAAGAGGAATAAAGGAACCAATAGGTGTTGCCATTGTATTTGTGGCCATGTTATGTATTTTTGACATTGTAGTTGACATTTCCTCTATAGTTCTATTCCTCACAACATGTGATGTACTCAATATAGGATCGATGCTAGGTGCTAAAAAATAAGATTGTTAGAGCATAAAAAAATATGGACAACCATGGACAAGATTGTAAGAGATATTTTAAAAAAATATTGTTCAAGAAAAACACAAGTGGAGGATAGAACATGCGATGAACTCGAACCACCTGAAGTATCTGCATCTGGAGCATGACCCTTTAAAGTATTTTGCATCCTCTATAAAAATAATACATACGCATTTTAGTTAATGACATAAATAAAACAGTATACTATAAAAGCCATTATTGAAATTTTTTTATAATTAAAAATTACATTAATACGTATTGTATAAGTCTGAACCAAGTGGATCAAATCATTTGCTTTCCTCTATATTTTAGGAGTCTGAGGTCAAATTGATGCCAATTGAGCTAACTCTCTTGATAGTGCACAAATGACCTTTTGAAGTGCAACCACAAGATCATCGGTTGACACAAAATCAACAATAAATGGATCCTGCTCATCTTGTGGCTACTCATGGACTATTGTTCCTTTCTCTTTTTCTAATCAACACTAGTTTGTGAGAATAAAATTATTAGCACTATATTTAAAATTAATCCAAAATACTAGTGAAGAATAAAACATAATAAAAAATATGCATTCAAATTTTTCTTGTATCTAATTTGTACAACAACAATGAGTTTTACCTATCAAGAAGAAGAAGTCCCATGAGAACCATCATCATTGTGTGTATCATGTGGCTTTTGATCCATACTATAGCCTTGTATTTCAAAAATAATTCATTGAGACAAGTTAAAACACCTATTCTTATTCTAAGTTATGTTGAATAATAGACAATTATTATAATGCTTCAATTAAAAAAAGAGATGGTTTTTTAAATTTTAAACAATTTTAAATCATGTGAAAGTTCATTTTACTATGTAATACCATAATAGTAGAAACATCTGCAAAAAAATTAATAATTTAATGGTGTATTGGAGTCATTGATTAGAGTTGATTTAAATGGTACATAGTACATACCACCACATCCATGATAGTGGCTTTGTTTGCATCTATGTGATTCAAATTATAATTGATAAGTAGCTCTTCTCCTCCACATATCAATTTTATCACACATACAAATACATGATTTGCCTTGCGTGCCTCAAATATGCAATCAGATTGCTTCTTAGTTGACTCAGGTCGTGTACTGTTTATAAAATATTCAATATTCCCTGGTGGTTTTGGCCTTCCCTGAATGTATATAGCTACTATTTTAATTTATTCCTTGACTTTTTTTTGTATATAATCTTCCGTGAGTGCATACGTACACATATTTTTTATTCTAACAATCTAAATCCAATTGTTGTAATCATAACAATGTCTTACATACTCCATCAATTCAACGAATGTTTTCTAAGAGACCTTTATGCCATCCATGGAAAATATTCCCAAACCATGTAATGAGGATGGTTCTATGTGATATATCCTCTCTCTAACATAAAAATTAGTGTTGATTGGAGGAAGTTCATCGAGGAACCATTGTTTCTCTAGATGTTTGTACATAAAGGGCACCTCAAAGTCGCCTTTCCTCTCATCATCATAAAAAAGAGAGCCCCCTTGATCAAGGAAAAATTTAATGGATTTATTGAATTTCTTTCTAATATTTTGACCTCAAGTCAATCTCCTTGATTTAGAAATACTAAATGTCTCACTTTCTTCTTCCATTCCTACATTTTCCTTGCTCGAGGAAGAATAAATACCTATTCATTGGTATGTGCACTCCATGAAATGAGAGAGATAGGTGGAAATGAAAGAGTTATTTTACAAATGGTAAAAGAAATTAGTCTCTATGTGGTGTATTGACTTATACCTGATGATCCATGAGACTATATGGGATGCTTGTGAAAGGGGTTTAGATTTTTGCATATGTAAATCAATTTTCTTATGTTAGTTAAAAAATTCATGATATGTATACTCAAAATTACATAGTAGACAATATGGACCATATGTAGACATCATAATTATTATATATATTTTATATTCCTTACCTTTAATTTATGTTTTCAACTAAGAAATTGGGTTGATAATGTCTACAGTAAAATACCTATTTCCACCAAGGGTGGTAGCATTAGACAAAAAAAAAACATGAAATCAATATCAATAATAAATATGTACTTATCACATCAAACAATAACATCACATATGAATTATAAATATTATAGAAGGTACATCACGAGTTTATTAGATTAATTATTGATCTACCAAGAACTCAATATTGAATAACATAGGCAATGATCACATAATTGTATATTTAATTAATGTCATCAATATTCTTCTTCATCCATCTCATCATTAGGATCATAGTTATCGTTAACATCATTACCACTACTGTCATCATCGTTGTCATCATCATCATCATCATCATCCTCTTCCTCATCATCATCATGATCAATATCAACATCATCATCATCTTCATCTTCATCTTCTTCTTCTTCAATACAATTTGTATTAGGAACATCATCGACTAACTCTCAATCATGATCATCACCTACATAATCTTCCACTTCTTCTTCTTCCTCAGTATCTTCTTCTTCCATCACATTATAATTTATAGGCCTTCTTCTTGGATCATGTCTAACAAAAAATAACCAACCCAATTTATGTGGAACCTTTGAGTAAAATACCTTCTCACATTGGCTTGGAAGAACATAGGGCTTATCCTGAAGTGGTTCAAACAAACTTGTATTAATCATTGGAAATCCATTGGAATGTTCAATAATAGTTTTATCAAGATCATTTTGATTGAATAATAGTCTGTACCATTTGAAAATGAAGATAACTAATTTGAATGAATTAAATTCATATTTAAGTATATGAACCAAAATTCCATATTATTGATTTTGAGACTCTAAAGGATGTAAGTCATCTCTAGGTGAAATATTAGTCACCCGGAAGACTACACTTATCCCATTATCACAAGTTCTCTTCATGTCATCCAACTCTTTGATGCAAAATTTATAACCATTGCATAAAATAACATTATGGTGTTTTAGCTACAATTATGTCAAATATGTATAAATTATTGCATCACAGGTTGAAAAATATATAGTTGATTAACAAATTTATGAGTACCTTGAGATCTCTTAAACCATATGCTAAATCTATTTCCTTCCGTGTAACATTGGGATCTCCATTATGATGAGCTTTTTTAACCAATGAAGACACAGATTCCTATATTAATCTATGACCAGAATGTTGACATCATTCAATCCACGCCGTCATCCAATCTTGATTGTTTTCAATAAACTATTGTATTGAATCCCACTCTTTAGAAATTGTACACAAGTAAATAGATTACTTATAGAAGATTTATTTTGAAGTTTAAGTTTTAATTAACTACAATATTATCTTTGTTGGTATCTCTAACTATTGTTGTCTATTAATGTCAATCACTTAGTCATATACTAGGCAGAGTCAGATGGTCCTCACTGCGACCGAGCTACTCCATATAGGTTGATTCATGAGATAGACATGTATATAAACATGTATATACCAAGCTCTATAGGAGCTGAGCAAGTATTTGGTCACTGAGTATTTTAAATGTAAGCCAAGTGTGAGGATTAACTTCAGACAAAAATAACAATTAAATGCAAATATAAACAATATCAAAAAATAATAGATCACACAGAAGAGAACACAAGACACCAAGATTTAACATGGTTCACCCAAACCTTGGGCTATGTCCACCAAAGAGCAAGTCCAATATTATTGCGATCCAATGATTACTACATGATTACAATCTGTAATTCCTTACAACTCAATACCACCCCAAGAAGCAATTTTTTTATCACATAACAATCAAAGATACCTAACCCTAAGCCATTTTATACAAATATTTATTCCACTTTAGGGTTACAACATGTCAGCCATGACCCAAATCATTTTTAGAATAATGAGGTATGTACAATACTTCCTTGATCAATCACCACAAATTAACAATCTCTCTCACTTGGGGACTAATTGGACTCCACACTAGATAACAATATCCCACTTGGAGACTGATTTTGTAGCTATACCACTACTCCACGAGGCTCCCATTGGATCAAACCACCCTGGACTGTGTTGTTCTTTTATTCTATTCAGTCTAGAAGACCAACTAAAGTTGAAGAGGAGTTCAGCTTCTCCCTTGTCACTACCTTTGTAAACACATCAGTTGGATTTTCATCTATATGTATCTTGTCCAACATTAACTGTCCATCATCCAAAACTGATTGAATAAAATGGCACAATTTAGTGCCCGCCCCTAAGTTACATTTTTTGCTATCATTGCCGAACTCTTTTAGGTTAATTTTATGCTTGATTACTAGTAGTATTGTTTTGAGATTATTAGATATTGTTTTACATTCAATTGAATATATGATGAGATTACTTGGTACTCTATATTTCATGTATGTATGATGATTATTACAGTACTTTTAGTTATTGATGATGATTAGTTAGATGGATTATCATATGTGTTTTCTTATGGATACTTACCTCGTACTACATGTGTATGGTGTGTGTGTTTGTTTTCTTTATGTATGACATTTCTGATGTGGTTAACGAATGGAGTTGTAGTCACCTGCTAGTCGAGATCTACACAATGCACCACTTCTTTCCATTGCTTGTTTAGTTTAGAATATTGTGTTTGTACATGCGTAGATTTTATGCAAGTTGCAGGTACCGAATATCGACTTCCCTGAATTGCTAGGATGAGTGTACCCTATCACATTATCTCAATGGTATGAGAGGGGAGATAAATTCTTAAGTCCAAATCCTAAACCTTTAAGCCATTTGTCCTAATTGAAAATCAGGACAAGTATCTGAGTTGAGTACCCTCTGAATGCGTCGAATGACATTAATTTGTAATTATACCCCTTTAGTTTGATTTTGAATGTGTTTTGCTATGATGGGTTTTCGTATTTTGTTTTATGAGTCTTTGATGAATTTTCTATTAATTAAGTCTAATTAAAAGATTAAACTAATGATTTAATTTAATAAAAAATTATTACGATATTTTAATATTTAATTATATTTAATTAATTGGGAAATCAATTAAATAAAAAGAACTAAATTTAAAGATAAAAGTTATAAGGATAATTTTAGAATGTGATAATATTTATTTAATTTAATAATAATATATTCAGATTTCATTTTTAAATATATGCTAAATAATATTATTATTTAAGTTAATAAATATTTTATCGATTAACTTTCAAAAATAATTTTAGAAGTGGAAAAAGAAATTAATTTATTAGAAGTTTTAAGTTCGCATGATGCATGCATGAGATTAAAATATAAGAAATTAATTAAAAGATAAAACAAGTGAATTTAATAAAGATATTTTAATTGTATAAAATGCGCATGAGATTGAAAATTAACAAATCAATTAAAATAGAAGTCAAGTAAAAATTAAATAAAGTTATTTAATAAATTCATAAATGTACATGGAAACGATAAAGGAAAGATTAATAAAAGTTAATTTGGAGTTGAAATCTGGTGAGCAAGGAGTTCTCTGGGGTGAATGCACAATTAGTGCCTCAATTTTTGGGAGAGAACTCCATATCACAACTTGGGGGTTCATTTTTGAATCACTGGAGAATTTTGGAAGCGAATTTTTTTTTTCGAAAGGAGAAGGCTTTGAGAGGAGGGATTTCTCTACAATCGTCTTGAGCGTAGCAATTAGCATCAAAGTCCAGGTAGATGCTTATGATTTTTTGCACAATTAATTACATTCTTTCCTTTCTTATCTTCATCGTGACTGAGAATTGTTTGTTCGACTTTTCCTGCGATGAATCTATCAATATTATATTTTGAATTTATTAGAATGCTTGTAGAAATTTTTATGAATACATGGGGGATATAATATCATTGAAACCCTTTTTCAATAGATCTGATTATGGAAAATTAAACAGGGAAATGGGTTTTGAAATAGTATGGAATTTTTAAATCAAAAAATTTGAATGGATATTCGTATTTCTTCTATCAAATTAAAATTGTAAATTTTTATTAAAAAAATATATTAAAAATTGTAATAAGTGGGGGGAGGTTTGTTTATAACATAATATTTTTTTTATAAAAAATTATATTATTTTTTTAAAAATAATTTTAAAAAAATGGGGAGGGGTGGGTTTTATCCACTCCCTTCCCCACTTACCTTATCGTTACCGCTAACAACCACACTGCTGTCGCAGGAGGCCGCATGGCAGCCCTTGCGGGTCTATTTAAAAGCCGACATGCTTTATTAAAAATGCCTATGTTTATTTTTTTAATTTAATTTAATTTATATATATAATTTTATATGTTATTTAATTTATAATTAGTTTTAATTTTATTAAATATTTTTTATAAATGTTCGTTATTAAATTTATAATTATTATTAATGATATTTAATAAATTTAATAAATGTTAAATATTAAAATTAAAATTATTATTAATTTTATTAAATAATTTTTAGATATTTAATAAATAATTAAATATTAAATTTATTAATTATTAATAGTTTTATTGATAATTATAAATTTATTAAATAATTGATAAATGTGTACGTATACTTTTATTGATAATTATTAATTAATTTGATTAAATATTATTTAATTAAGTTAATTGATAATGAAAGTAGATTAATAGAATTGTAAATTCTAATTGATTATTAATAATAATCTTTAATAGAATTGTAAATTATTCTATCAATAAGAATTATTTTAATGGATTAAATAAATAGATTACCCTTGGATTATTTTAGAAAATTGATTCTAACTATTAGGGGTAAATTTTGTGTCCTCATTGAATATTAAAATGGGTTAATTAGTGGGGAAAAATAGAAATTTCATCTACTTGATATATTTATTGAAATGAAAATTCAAACTTTACTTCTAACTAAATAATGTGTTTTCTAGATTAAACCCAACTGTGAGATTATCTTGCTCCGTGTGATGTCTATGTTTGGGGTTTGGATGGTCCTAGTGTTGACCAGTCTTAGGTTGTTACCAGAGGCTCGGGGGTTATGTGAATGTGATGTTATGATGTTTTGATCTCGATCTTTTTTTAACCCAACCATGGTAATGTGATGGTATGCTCAATGATATGGTTGTATTCACTGTTCGTTATTGCTTTCCAGTGATCTTGTGTGACACTGAGGTGTTCTGAATGATTTATTCTTGATGAAGTCATGTTATGACATACTTGACTTAACCATTTTTGGGGTCCTCGATCAGTTGTATTTGGATTCCTTTCCAATCGCCTTGATGGGACTGAAGTGTTTGCTATGTTCTTGATAATTTCATGATGTGACATGTTTGGCTTAACCATTTTGAGTCATTGATCAGTATTATTGGGATACTTTTTGGTTGCTTGTTGAGAACCGATGGCTATTGTGATTTATTTTGGGATGCTTTCTAGTTGCTCGTAGAGAACTTATGTGATTATTATGATTATCTTTATGATACTTTCCATTCACTTGTATAGGGTTGAAGTGATTTTTATATGATTATTGACTTGTGCTTTTATGAGCCTCGGGTAGGTTATCTACATGTAGTATCAGGAAGTGGCTTGCAATGGGGGTCGGGGGCCCTAAGTGGTTCCGAGGGTAACCTATTGTAAGTTGTTTAATAATTGAAAAAATTACACTAAATGGGGATTAAAATGAACCTAATAAGAGTCTTGTATGTTCTCGCCCACGCCTCAAGTGCTAGTATAGACTAGGATGTGAGTAGAGAGAATGCTTGGTTGGGACCTTGCATTCCATAGTATGCCTTGTTAGTACGAAAAGATACTAGTGGCCGCATATAGATCACTAGGGACCCTAGAGTCCTAAGAGACTGCCAAGGTAACTCTAACATGATTTGTGTAATGACACTTGCCTGCTTACATAGTAGCTTTCCTATGTGTCTTATGTGCCTCTGGGAATTAGATGTCGATCTGTCTTGGAACCCTTGAGTTAGAATGCTTTTAGGATTTTTTGGACTTGGAGAGTACTTTTGTTATGTGGTTTGATATCCTATTTGGGACTTGAGACTATCTCCTCGGCATGTTGGGAGTGAGCCATTTAGGTTCCACATGGTCAGGTGGTAGTGCTTTTTCACTCTTACCATTGAGATCCATCCGTAATCACTATGGCTAGAGCTTCTTGTCTACATTTTCTTTCATTCTTTCTATGTATTATTATGATGGACGGTTATATTTCATGATGGATGTTATATCTTTTATGATGGATGGATGTATCATGTATGGTGGATGGTTTCATTTATTTTTAATGTACTTTGTATCATGGATCTGAGGATGATGTTGTATTTCTATTTCTACATATGTATATTCTTTTAAGCCTTTCATACCCTATGACATGTACAGTGGATGATTGAGCATTCTGGATTTCATTTGCCAAGAGGCATTTAGAAAAAATGTATATTATTTAAATGGACATTGGACTTTCTAGTTATTCTTTCATGTGGATGTGGTAGTTGTTAGACTTAGTATTAGATTAAATTTATATTTGATTCAACGTCTTTTGATCCTTAAGAAATGTAACCTATTATGTATGCTTTAGTTGATTATATGTTATTGCTTCTACTACTATGTGTTTGATGTGTATGTTACTCTTTCTTGTTTCAAAAAAAAAAAATGTTGGCAAACTTAGTAAAATTTTAGGTTAATTCTTTTGGATCCCTTGGCGAGGCATTACATACCACAATTGTATGTGTTTTGTCTTTGAATGTAGAGTAGAATTCTTTACAAGATGAATGGCACTCTAACTATTAGTAAAAAAATAATTATCCCTCTGAGGGTATCCCAATTCTTCCAAAAAGAACTGAAGCCATATTATCTCCATGGTTGTCTTTGTAGCAACAACATACTTTGCTTCTGTAGTGGATAAAGTGTTCACCTTTTGTAACCTAGAAACCCAACTCACTACTATCCCACCAATGGTAAATACATAACTTGTAGTACTCCACCTGTTATCATTATCTCCTACCAAATCTAAGTCATCATATCCCTATGAATTAGTAATAGAGCCCCCAAAATGTAAACACTTACTGGATGTTCCTCTGTAATATCTGAGAAACTATTTTATTGCATTTCAATGCTCAATTCTTGGATGACTCATGTATCTGCTAACAACTCCCATTGCATGTGCAATATCTGGCCTTGTACATACCATAGCATACATTAAGCTTCCTACAACTAAAGCATAAGGTGCCTTAGACATCTTATCCTCCTCTTCTCATATCTTTGGACACATCTCCTTAGTCAATTTCAAATGACGAGGTAAAGGTGTGCCAACAACTCTAGCATTCTCCATAGAGAAACATTGTAACACCTTAGCAATATAATCAACTTGAGATAAATTCAATTTCCTATTCTTCCTATCTCTAAAAATCTTCATACCAACAATTTTTTTTGTTGCCTCCAAATCCTTCATAACAAATGCATGTGCTAACTAGCATTTCAGCCCCTTTATATGATCCATGTTAGATCTAGCTACAAGCATATCATCAACATATAAACATAAAAAGATAGATAAATATCATCATCTAGCCTCTTAAAGTAAACATAATGATATGAATGACACCTACTATATCCATGCTTATGCATAAAACTATCAAATTCCAGATACTATCATTGAGGTGCTTTCTTCAAGCCATATAAACTTTTCTTGATTATGCACACTAAGTTCTCCTTACCTTTAACCTCAAATCCTTGTGGATGTGTCATATATATCTCTTAATATAAATCATCATGAAGGAAGGTTATTTTAATATCAAGATGCTCCAAATGAAAATCTTCAGTAGCCACAATACTTAAAATAGTATAGATAGAAGTCATTTTAACAACATGAGAGAATATCTCATCAAAATCAATGCCCTTTTTTCTATGCAAATCCTTTTACAACTAACCTAGATTTAAATATTTTCTGAACTCCATCCTCTTCTTTCAAACTGTAAACCCATTTATTCTATAAAGCCCTTTTACTTGCAGGCAACTTGCATAAATCTCATGTCTTATTTATCAACAAAGAGTCCATTTTGTCTTTCATTGTAGACTCCCACTGAATCTTAGTATGCACCTGCACAACTTCATCATAACATTCAGGTTCACCAACATCAGTAAGTAAAATAGAATACAAAGAAGGAGAAAATATTTCTAAAGGTCTACTTAGCCTTGTTGACAATCTAACATTCATTGGTGTGTGGTATTTGTTGTTATGATTATTGCAGATCATGAGGAATTTCTAAAACATCATCTTTTGGAGTATCATCGAACACTACATAATCATTTTCTTTCTTCTCATGTTGCTACAAAAAATATTTGTACAACACTTTCTCATTGAATATGACATCCATGCTTCTTACAATTTTATGATTTTCAAAATCCCAAAGCCTATAGCCAAATTCATTAATGCCATATTCAAAAAATACACATTTATTTGACTTAGCTTCTAGCTTGGTTTTATTTTTAGAATATGAGTACAACTCTTTATGAAATCTTTAAATAAGGTAGATATAGACCTATTTTGATATAGAGAGATGAGAATAGTATGGTGATGTTAAGGAGAAAACAAGTTATTCTAGTGATCATAAAGCAGATTAAGTGTGATAGTACAAGAATTTTAGAAGACACAAAGAGGTTAGTTATTGTAGAGTAAGAGAAGTGACCTTGTCAAAGTAGTGAAGGACTAAATAGATATATCAGATTAGAGATCAAATTAGATTTAAGAGAGGAGATCCAAAAATAGCTTATCAAAGCAAATTGAGGATCAGGTATTGAATTATTTTTAATAGATTGATTCAAGGATAATCTCTTAATAGAGTGGTCTTAACAAATATTTGTAAATCTCCTAACAGAGTCCTTACTTTTTTGTAAGTGTAAAATCCTCTAACAAGGTGAGATCTAATAAACTCAAAAGATTTTAACATGGAAGACCCCTCATAGGGTAGATCATTGGATATAGTCAAATATTGTAACCCTAATAGGTTAACTTTATTGTTGTAGTAATGAAGATTTGTGGATGTCATCCCCACCCTAATTTTACCTTCACCTTGGAGTGTTTCTAGGTAACCAAATCTTTGTGTCATGTGATTACTTTCCATGCATGTGATTGATAGATTATATCTATATGTTATTACAATTTGATTATATAAGTTATGCATGCAATTGGATATGAGATGGTAAATATGGTGAATGCACTAGTATTGCAAAATTATTAAAAGTGTTATAGATCTTGATTCACCCCCCTCTCAGTATCTTGGTTTCTAATTAAGACTTCCAATATTTGGTATCAGAGAAGTAGGTTCTCTTAAAAAATTTAACCTGTTGGAGTTTAGATCTTGGAGATGGAGGTTTAGAAATTGGACAAAATTATTGACAATCAGGTGGTTGACATCAAGCTCATATTGTAACAACTTGAGATAAAAAGACAAGAACTGAAGAAATTCCTAAAAAGGAGAAATGAGTTGGCTATATAGATAAATGAGTTTCATTACGAAGAATTTGAAACTGAAGGACTATTTGTAACTATAAGTTCAAGTGAGAATGACACAAGATCTAAAAATCTACTAGCAAAGAACATAATCCTGAATGAAGAAGTTAGAGGACTAAAAAGGGAACACGAGATTCAATCAGTGAGGCTATGTAAAGTGGTTGAGAAAAAGAAGAAAGTTGAGGAAGACAAAAGGAAAATGGAAAATAGACTTGAAGAAATGATATCTGATGTACAAAAGCTCACAAATACTCAACTTGACATGATGAATCAATTGATGCTTGCAAATACAGAGTTGAATAGAAAGGATGTGAAAATAGAAAATCTAATATAATAGAAGGACCTATTGAAAAATGAACCAAAAACTAAGAGAGACCTTGTGGAAAGATTCAACAAGCCCAATGAAGCAATGAAATACTTTGATGAACATATGAGGTCACCTGGTAGCAGTATTGGATCTGGAAATTCATCCAAGAGTAGAGAACTGATAAAAGCTAAAGGAAAACCAACTTGTAATCATTGTGGAAAAATTGATCATACTACAAACATCTATAGAAGAAAAAATGGTATGCAAAACCCTATACCTAATCTTAATAGTTATTGTTTTTACTACAAGAAGCGTGGACATCAAATACATGAGTGTAGATCAAGAATGAAGAATGCATCTACTACACCTAGCTTTGAAGGCCACTATTACAACTATTAAAAGTATGAACATAGAGCATATGAATGTAGATCATAGACAATCCCTTATTGGACAAATCAAAGGAAGAATCATGCACCTAACGATGTATGTTCCAAATGTCACAAGATTGGACATTCAAAAAAATATTGCAAAACTCAAGTACCAATAAAAAATCACAACAACACCAAGGGTAAAGGAAGAGTGGAAATTTATCAAGCAAGGAATGAGATGAATCAAACATGGAAGAAAAAGGAAGAGGATAGAAATAGTGGAATAAATGAATTTGAGATCACCTAACCCAATGAAGAAGGTGATCACATCATCTAAAACTAATAAAGAAAGGTATGTATGGAACTATATATTTAATAATATATCATACATCAATTCCAAACATAAAATATGCTAAAGTTCATATTTGTATAAGTGAAGATGCATAAGAACATATTTATGAAAGGTATAGTATAAAATAATCATTTATACAAACAGTGTCGAACATTAGTAAAATTGTCTATACTGACTGAGCATTACAATATAGACCGAGTACTTCAAAAGTTAAACTGGTGTATAGGCCAAGTGAGATGGAAGAGGCCAAGTTGTATAGTGAAGACCTAGTTCAAAGGTCCAATATCAACCAAGATAGTTGGCTTCCACCTACCTGAGTACACAACATTAATGGAGACCCTAAATTGAGCAAAATGAAGTATATTTCAAAATTTGAAGACATTATTTCATACTTTGCCTACATAGTTTGAGAGAACAAGGTGATTTGACTGAAAGAGAGATCCTGGGGAAATTTAAGAGAAACTCTAAGAAAGAAGCTTGATCAAGTAAATATTTGAGTGGTGTCAATTTATCTAGAAAGGAGAAGTTTTGAACCCTATCAAAGAAATATGGTAGCTTCATCATCCACAAGAAAAAGCCAAGGAATAGAGGTTAGTAACATTCAATTGGGAAGGAGTGACACCTTTCCTCTACCTAAATTTTGTGCTATTCCTGAGATCATGATGAAAGGTGACTCAATGGGTGCATTTGTTAGAGAAAAAGGTTAGTTTAATTTCATTTATTAAATTACCTTATCTCCCTTCTTAAGATTTCACTTTATGCACCTTTTGCATTCTCATTTAATAATTAATTATTAATTATTAAATAGCACTTACCTTTTAGGTTACCCTTTTTAGGTTTCGATCTCCTTCTATAAGGATAGATCATTGGTAATTATCTTACATCTTTTTCATTTCTGGAATATAATTTACACATTTTTAGAGCAAATGCTTGCCTCTTCTTGACTTTTTCTTCTTTGTAATAGATTTTTACATGCAATTATTTGAGGGTTTTGTGGATTTTTATTATGTATTGATCAAATCCTTCAATGGATCAGAGCTAGATGTACTATAGCTTATTTGGTATTTAGAGAAAAAGGAGAATGAGGTTTTGACATAATAGATCTAGAGTTTTTTGAGTATTTATTGTGACAATAGGAGAGTCTCTAATTTTTGGAGCACTTTGAGGCCAAATAGACCTCACATATGCATTTAGAAGGTTTCAAAACCCCCATTTTCATATAAAGTTTGTTGATTTTGGACAACATTAATTTAGGGGGGAAAACATTTTTGCACAATAGGGTCGTATGACCTTTGCACACACTTTGAGGCATTATTTTTCTCAAAAAATCACAATTTTCTTTTTAAAAAGTGGTTTTAATACCGCTGTAGTCACATAACCATAATGACACCACTAAAGTTATCGTTGCAGTCTGTGCTAGTGGTTAGCCACCGCAACACTGCTTATCGGCTCCAACCCTCCATCCCACCACAACCAGCTAGGGGCCTTGTCATTTTTCTCACAATATCTTGAGCATATGGGGGTCTTTTTTTTATTTTAAAGGAGCACCAAAAAGCTATTTTTGAGAAAGAGATAATGGCATAGGTATTTTTGGGAGTTTTTTACAATTTGGTACCTATTTTGGCACTTGAAATATGTTGATAAATTCTATCTTCCAGGGGGCATGACTTCTTCATTATAGCTCTATTTTCTGTTCTGAAAAAAGTGCCAAATATAATTTCTTAAGAACTTTCTAGATTCTCTGTCATTTCACCAATATTTTTTACCAGGTGTTTTTTATTCATTTTTGAAGCTTTTTTTCTCCTTTCATTTACACATTCCTTCTAGCAACTAGGGTTTGATGTCTTGCATTGTGGGGGGTGTTTTGTCATATTGCTTATATTATTTACTTATGTAAACTAGAACTACATCCAAAAACAATTCAACACCTTTTAAAACAATGTTTGAGACCTCTTCTTGTCTAGAATTTCTAACCCCTCATAATTATCACACATGGAAGACCTTGATGACATGACTTTTTTGGACAAAAGGGTTGTGGTCTTATTTAGATGCAGTGAAACCATTTTTATAGAGGCCTTTTGAGGTCATGAAACACAAGAACAAGATGGATGAGGCAACATAATTGATTACTTTACAAGTCTCCATCAGTCTACAGTTTCATCTTGATGGGTGTAATACCCATCTAGCTATATGGACCAAGCTTGAAGGCTTGTTTGGTATAGTGAATGAGTTAAGGGCACTTTAGATTGAGGTAGAGCTTACCTCTCTTATATTGAATTATTTTCCCTCCATTGAGAACTTCTTGACATAATTCAAGCAACTAAGATCTTTATTGTAGGGTTGTGGGAAAACAAAGACTGACATGGAGTGTATCTACTTGGTTCTTTTTAAGCTTCATGAAAACTTACATATTTTTTTATTATACCTTCTATTCCACCAAAGATGCTTTGTGTAATAGATTTTCCATGCCATCCTTTGAGGTTTTTTGTGATTTTTTGACTCGAGAGCAAGCTAAGCTCTCTCATTTGGATTCTCTCACAGGTTCACAAAGTCATGCATTGGTAGCTTGACCATCTTCAGGGATGAAGGAGAAGACTTGGAAATCTCATTCTATAGAGTCTCAGATTGATTCCAACATTCGTAGTTCATCAGGGACACCTCCTCCTAAAGGAGGTAATTCAAAGCTAGAAAGACTGAAATGATATTATTATAATAAGCCTAATCATGATGAGTCACATTTCTATGAGAAGAAGTTAGATGGCTATGCCAAACAAGTTTTAGATTTGACTGCTCTCCTTCAAATGAGAAACATTGATATTCCTTCTACTTCTCACAGACCTTCTTCATCATCATCATTTTAGTCAGATGGTAAAGATATAGGAAAGGGTCATGCACTATGTGTAAGTACTATTCCTCATTCTTCTAGATGGTCACTAGATTTAGGTGCTTCACACCATATCACATCTTCTTAGGATTTGTTCTCTTCTTTTGGGGCTTCTCCTACTCCACACATTTTGATG
Source organism: Cupressus sempervirens (assembly GCA_028749045.1). Classification (NCBI taxonomy): domain Eukaryota; kingdom Viridiplantae; phylum Streptophyta; class Pinopsida; order Cupressales; family Cupressaceae; genus Cupressus; species Cupressus sempervirens. Next base: position 292,930,285 of record CM053790.1, on the reverse strand, counting down.
GGGCACAATATTATTATGACTATATGTGGGAAAGGTTTTATTGAAATTTATGATGGTACATTTCATAATGTACTTTGTGTTCCATCTTTTTCCCCTAACCTTCTCTCTATTTATCAGATTTTACATAGTGGGACAGTGAAGACAATTGAGTTTGCACAAGATTCAGTGCACATCAGTGGTAGTAAGACAGGCAATATTATTGCTATAGGGACTATTGGTCATGCTTTTTTCCTATATTCCTTCTCACATTTTGGTCCACCATCTCCACTATCAGACACTCAATCTCTTTTTTCACGAAAGTCTATTGAGATGAAGTTAGGTTGCTTGAACTTATGTGTTGTTTTTGAGACCAGTGTTGTGACTTCTACACCTCCACCTCATGCCTAGATTCCATCTCTTGCACATGATTACTCTTCATCGTTGCTTACTATTATAGCTCTAGTCATCAAGCCACCTACTGTAGTTATGGAGGATATATCAAAGGAAACACATCTCCTCATGACAGATTCAACACACTTGTTATTCCATCTCCATTGGAGATTTTATTTTAGGATTCTCATTCTTTCTCCTTTGGGCCTCAACTAGGACTTCTAGCCGCACCTTACATACATGGGTTTTATCATCCTTGTCCACTGCCTTTGTTTCCTTTAGATTGGAGCCACATTGGTACGTTCATTAATACATGAGTTCTTCCATTCTGGGGGGGCTATGGATTCTTGAGCTTCTATCATGGAGGCTTTCATTATACTTATGGTCTTGAGAGATTCTCTTGAGATTTTTTACTTGTGCATTCTTTTCTATCTCTTTTTGGAGTAGAGTTTTTCCCATTGGGTTTTCTCTATTTCTCTATTTCATAGAGATTTAATTGTGATTGGGTACCTTATCATGCCTTGTTTTCGGACCCAAGTTTGCTTTCCACATTGCATTGTAGTTTCCTTGCTCTTTCTACATTGTTTGTAGCTGCATTGTTGCTCATCTTAAGGGGGGTGTTAGAGAAAAAGGTTAATTTAATTTCATTTATTAAATTACCTTTTCTCCCTTCTTAAGATTTCTTTTTATGCACCTTTTGCATTCTCATTTAATAATTAATTAGTAATTATCAAATAGAATTTACCTTTTAGGTTACCCTTTTCAAGTTTCAATCTCCTTCTATAAGGCTAGATTGTTTGTAATTATCTTACATCTTTTTCATTTCTAAGAATACAATTTGCATATTTTTAGAGCAAACCCTCACCTCTTCTTGTCTTTTTCTTCTCTGTGATAGGTTTTTACATGTAGGTATTCGAGGGCTTTGTAAATTTGTATTGCATACTGATCAAATCCTTCAGCATTATCTTTGATACCACCTAAAGAAATCATGATACATGATGTGTGAAGTTGTTACATGTGTAAGATTGGAGAAGTAGGTGACTATGAGATTCAAGAATCTTATGAGAAATTATGTGATGAAGGAGTTTTGAAAGAAGAATTCAAAATTGTTGAGAGAAAAGGGTTGAATCGTGCCCTAGAGTTTCCAAGAAATTTCAAGATCGAATGGATCAAGGTTGTACTAAGTAGGATCCATGATATGAAGTTTTGGCTACAAATGGACCAGTCAAGATAACCAAGATGGTGAGATTAACAAGGTTACCAGTTATCCTACACTAGATAAGAAGAAGGATATGAAGAGTATGAGTCGTGAGGAAGTTGAAGCTAATACAAGAGCTGAGTCAAGTGGATGAGGTTTGTCCATCACAAACATTTCTAATCCATTGATTGAATTTGCAGTGAGAGTGATTGCTCACAAATTCTATCAATTTTGAAGATTGAACAATGTGTCATGTATGGAAGTGGATCAAGTGTGGAAAATAGTCATGAAAGGTCATGAATATGATCTTGTCAAGTTATAGAAATTACAATTAGTAGAAAACATAACATCCATCAAGAAGGCAAAGAACTCAATGTATAAGTTGAGATCACTTGTTATGTTTATTTTCTTTTATATTCAAATGTATTTTCCTAGTATTGGAAATATCATTTGGGAACAAGGACAAGTAGTGACAAGGAAAATAAATGAATACATAACTCAATTAGGAGATAATTTTGAAAATGTCATGAATACCTATTTTAGAGAATTCAAGCAAAGAATAAAGATGTGAATGAGAATACCAAAAGAATTAGTAATAAAATATTACAATGATGTATTTTTCTTAGTGGACACAAATTACACATTTGTGTAGGCAGTAAAGATGAGGATGACATGGCTAACAACATTTGATTATGGGATTGATAGTGACACATTTAATGAAAATATTTTTTCATTATTAAAAGAAGAAATTGATAATGAAGCAAAATATTTTGGAAAGTATGAAGGAGCTAAGGCGAGAATCACTATAGATATCAAGATAGCTTCTAAGGAAAAGAAAATGAAGAAAATTATTGAAGACCTAGAGGCAAAGCTAGGCACCCAAGGAGAGAGTAAGGAACTGTTGTGGTGTCCACAACACACACCCCATTCCTTACTAAGAATGGGGACCCCCTACTTTTTTTGACTCCCAGACTCACAATTCAAGAGTCAAGAGAAGAAAATTCTATCAGAGTTGGATTTTAGAGTAAAAATTTAAAAAATAAAAATAAAAATAGAAAATTAAAAAAAAAACAAAAAAATAGAAAATTTGCAAAAATTATTAAAAAAATAAAAATTAGAAAACACCAAAAAATAAATAAAATAAATAAATAAAATTTTGCGCTCACCGATGCACACATCGAGGCACGATGCATGTCTTGCTTGGCACGCAGGGGGAGGGAAGGGTTATAAAACCCTTCTTCCCCCTTTACCACCCCATCATTTTTTCATTCTTCTTCAAAACATGGTGAGCTCCCCCCTCCCTTTTTTTTGCAGCATGGTGTCGTGTGCCCGCGTTGTGCACGCTAGGTGTCGCTCACCTATACTATGCATGCTGATGCCTCGCTTGCGTTATGCATGTTGGGTGTCACGTGCCATGCTCGACACTCTATGCTTGGTGCCACGTGTGCCTTTTTCTTTTTATTTTGCAATTTTTTTTATTTTAAAAATTATATATATATATATAATGTTTTAAAATAAATAAATATATATATATATATAATTTTAAAAATAAATAAAATCACCCAAAGGGGACTTCTTTTTACTCATGTTTTTGTTTAACTTTTATGATATCTTTGGACTAATAACATTTTCTCTTGCAATGCATAGGTAACATAACAAAATGGAGTCCACATCCGAAGCAGCACCCAAGCCAGTCGTGTTCAAATTCCAAGGTGTAACTTTATGCTAAGATCAGAGATACTGACCTCAGACACACAGACCTAGGTGAATTATTGAAAATTTGTAACAAGCCAATTGAAAGGTCAGCCTTGGTATCTGCATTGATCCGTTCTAGATTGGTGAATGTAGCATCACATCCTGTGTCAGTGCAATCAGCTAAAATAATCATGGCCCTATCACAACAGTTCATGCCCAATGAGAGGGTGGTCAAGAGCATAACAAGGGAAGTGGTATTGGATTTGCAACTTGACAACATTGAGAGGGTTTTCCACCTAGAAAGAGTAGACCAGTTCATCTGACTTTCTGATGAAGCGCCTAAGAGATGGTACAGGGAGTATCAACAGGAGCACATTGACATTATACAATCCTTGTACCTAATTGAGAAGCCTCCTCAGGGAAGGATAACTAGAAAAGTGGATATGACTCAAGGATACATGAAGGAAGACATTGGATACTCCATTATTCTCTTAAGTAGAGTCATGGGCTTACTTGCAGCAGGTCACCTCAGCACATTCATGGTCAACTTCATTGAGACCATCAGATAGGCGAAGATAACATTGGACTAGGTCACCACACTAAGTGAAAACTTGTGTGAGCAACTAAGGATGATGAAGGACAAGAAGATGTTTTACATGACTTCTTACTTGGTGTACCTACTTGTAGTGAGGGTGACAAACTATCCTAGTTTGTACAAGAGAGGCAGTATGCAGGACCCCAATGCTTGGCCATACATAGTCTACCCTCAATTGGTGAAGAAGAAGCTCTCAACACAGAGCAAGGAGTACATAATTGTGAATGGTGTGTTTATCTTTGCGATCATTTGATTCATTGAGGGAGAAAATGGGAAGAGGTTATCTGATGAAGCCAAAGCACAGATCACAGCTCTCGAAGTCTACTTCATCCAATTCAAGATGTTCATGTATTTACAGGTAGCTGGTGCATCCATCAATCCTAAGAAGCTTCCAAGATACCCAAGTGAAAAGTTGGTACTAGTGGAGATCTCTAGGCAAATTGAGTCAGCCTATGAGAAGATAAAGAGGCAATGGAGACCCTGTTGGGACTGGCCATTGGTCATTGGGCTGTATCAAGTGAAGCAAAAATAGGATATTCTGACCTTCAAGTGGGGATGGGAGAATTATCCTCTTGAAGAATACAACTCTCCTCCACCATAATTTGACAATGTTGGTAAAGTGGAGAGTCTGGCAGGAAAAGACTTCCATCATGAAGATGTTGTTGAAGATCACTAGAAGAATGCCACAAATGACTATGATGTCTGTATTAGGGACTATTGTAGGATGACTTTGTATCTTGTAGAAAAGGCTCTCCATTTGAACATCCCTAATGAGATAAGGCTACAAGATTCTAAAGAATTACTAGATCCCCTATTCAATGCAAATAAAATTGGTGAAAGACCTATTCTGAATGTAGAGATTGACAAGGAAGAAGGAGATGACATTAATCATCGAGCGGGGCATGTCATCTAAATGACCAAGAAACCTTTTCCACTTGATCCAATTCCAGATATAGTGATATTCCATGCACATGCTCAACCAGAAAGGGGTAAAGGAAGGAAAGTCATAATTCCTAGCTTTACACTCCAGTCTCCTATCAGGCTAGAGATAGTTTATCAGCTTGATCATCCAGTTGGATACTATCACCCTCTAGAGGGAAAGGGAAACAGAAAGAGAACCTCTCCTCAAAGGATTCAAATTGAACAGGGTGCATAACATATGTCTCCTCAGTAGTAGGAAAAAATCTCACAAGAGTCCCAAGGTATTGGAGTTATTCAAATCCAAGATGAACCTCAGTTGCCTCCTTTTGTGCCAAGCCAACCAGAAGAGGGAGAAATTCTAGAAGCCTCTATTCCTCCTATACAAGAAGATTCCCCTTCTCATTTCATCCCCAAGAAACATAAGAGGATCAAGATTAAGATGAAGAAAAGGAAAAGGATTAGTAGAAGATTAGTACCTAATCCATCTATTCCTAAAACTATTCTAGAGGAAGAAGAAGATGAGGATGAAATGGAATCAGAAGAGGAGGAGGAACAAGTGCCCCTACAGGGAAGAACTCAATTAGCAAAAGCTATAGAGTTGGAAAGAAGAAAAGGTGCCATGGGTAGCCCACCATCCACCGAAGTAAAAACATTAGAACTCTCTTCTTCAAAAGAAAAAGTGCAACACTAGGTGAATGAGCAAAGATAAGGAGGTGAGGTTGTTTTCTCCATGATGGATTCTGATTTCATACCCATGGGTATAGAGTTGGTTGGAGATAAGATTAGAGACACCCCTACAAGTGAACTCCAATAGGAATACTAGATGTAGATGCTACTAGATACACAAGATCCTGATCTTACTCCTTTATCTCTACCATAGATTACGATGGTAGATAAGGGTTAAGTAACTCCCCCACCTCCAAGTTCAGAAGAGGAACAAGTTCAAAAGCAACCATCACCACAAGAGTAACTAGAGCCAAGGGCTACTGATGAATCATCAAAAGAGGGATAGATGGTAGAATATGCACAACAATTTTCCCAAGATGCCGAGGAGAAAGCTACAGGATCTACAGAGACTGAGGCTATAGAAGGAGAGTCCTCACAATAGGAGATGACTCCAAAAAAGAGCGATAAAGGGAAGGATGTAGTTGAACACACCCCTTCATCATCAAGAGCCACAGTCATAGAGAAACACATTCTTAGATGGTTCCTAAGGGAGATAATGAGGAGTGCTAAGCCTCAGTTCTGTGCTTCAAAGGATGACATTTGTGATATTGTAGAGATCTTAAATAAATTTGAGTCTCCATTACATGATGCAATGCCATTCATGTTTGTCACTACCATACATAACCAATATTTATTTGCACAAGTGGCTCTCCCTCCTAAAGGTACAGATGCCGAAGCCATTAGTCTTGAGGATTATGAAGTAAAGGATGTTATGTTAGGAAGGCCTACACGAGATTCAGCTTGACAGATGATGACTATGGGAGTTAGAGAGATTCTCAAGAACATGGAACAAGATGAGATTGAACTCTGAACTCTTTAAAGGCAAGTTGAGATCCTAAAGGGATGTTTAGCCAAAGTTTTTGGTCCTCTTGATCTTGAGCACCCCGAGTAGACTCTAAATACCATTCTTAGAGAAGGGGAAGGTCTACGACTCAATCCATTTTTGAAGGCTTGTCAGGAATGGCAAGAAAGCCTTGAGGATAGAGGTGTTACCACAATCATAGGAAATTTGAAGTTACTACATGCTACATAGGAGAACGTGAATAAGGTCGTAGCAATTTTGGGGTAGGATTTTAGTGTCATGGATGAGGTATGGGCATGGAGCAAGGATTTGCAAACTCTACAAGCCATAAAAGGGTAAAGGTACCACACTTTGATTGATGTATATACCAGAGAAGAGCTAGACATGTTTGATGATTGGATAGAGAAGATAGTGGATGGAAATAAAGTAATGGAAACATTACACAAAGAGATCCATCGGCTCAAGGACCAAGCTTGAGAGCAAATTTTGGAAGCAGAAAAGTTGTAAGTGATGCATGCTTGGACATTTTTGAAGATGAAGAATGAGAGAAGCTATTGCTAGTTGAGGTAGTAGTAGAGAATTTCAAGAAGACATTAGAGGAAGCATCTAATGATGAAGATATTATGCAAGACTTTATGACAAAGGAAGCACTATTAGAGTTGGACACCAAACTCATAAATTTTGCAGAGACTCAAATTGAGGTGGACAACTATAGATAGAAGGTAAAGGATAAATATGAGGCTTTAGATCTTCTATATGTGACTAAAATTACTAATATGATAGAGAAATTCAAGGGAAAACACCCAAACATAGCTTTGGGATGAAGAAGAACAAAACCCAGATGCTAGAATTTCAATTTTGACACTTAGTAAAATTTTGAATTTTTTGACTCAGTCGAGGTATGCAGGTCTGCAACTCCACATTTTCATGCAGCTCTGCATTTTCATAGAATTTTTTAGGTGTGTAGGTACATAGGTCTATAGTTTTTCAATTTAGAAGTGCATCGACAGTTAACTGCCAGTTCCAAAAATAGTACCTTCCATGCATTGGGAATGCATTCTGATGGCAAGTTTAACTCTAACACACACCTAGTGAAGGACCAGCTTCTATTTTTTATTTTTCCATATACTTCCACTTTGATTGATGGCTTCCTCCTACTTTCTCTCTCATGCTTTCTTTGTTTTTGACATGTAAAGGGCTCATGCATCCAATTAATGAATAAAATATGGATGGAGTCCCTCTAACCACCAAATTAATTGTTAGTCTGTATATATTTAGTTTGTTTTATTAGTTAAAAGTAATTTATTGCATGAAGAATATCTCTCACTCTCAACACAAACTGAGGAGACAAATTCTTATAACTACCCCATTGTAAAATGTTACAAAGGCTGCCATTATTATGCAATAAAATTATACTTTTGGTGCTCGCATTTGGAGTGTAGTGATTCTTGCCTAAATGTGTCATTGTTTTTTGAATTTTATTCATGAGATTATGATTGAGCCAAAGGTTTATTGCATTATTTATAGTTGTGCAATCTTTTAGTTTTGGTGTTTGCTATAGATTTACAAATTTTGCTGATGTATCTAGCTTGAGGAGAGATCAGAAATTGTGCCTACATAACTCTTTATCTCACATGAGCACACTTTTTGTGGCCTTGTGATTTGATGAAGAGTGAAACATCATTTGGTTACTAAAATTTCCCATTGACGATTACATCAGTGGATTCTAGGAAGCACTACTCCTATTTTCATTGGTTTCCTACCGATTTCTTCGAAAGTTTAACTCGCAGTGTGTTGTTTTCTATAGCTTATGTCCATTTAGGATTTCAATTTCATGTTATTTTCTTTCAATTTCATTATTTTCTTTGCTAACCCCTTCTTAGAATAAGAACTCATTTTAGTTGCACTGTCAAAATTGCATTCATTGAAAAACTAGAAAATACAAAAATATTGTTCTTTTGTGTGTTATTTTCAGATAAAAAATAGATTTACTTCATTCTGAGATCATAATAGAACTAGCAAAGGCCTCCTCATGAACAATCACATTTATCTTCAACTGAGTGGATTTTGGTATGTCACAAGACAAATACTGAACCTTGGAGTTGATCCCCAAAAGATTAGCTTTTTAAAAGAGGAATTACATAATGGATTCCTGCCATTGACCTCATGTAAAATGACCACCCAACAGGAACTTTTGCAAATTACACAAGGTCATAGAGAAGATGAAGATAGTGGTGATGAGGAAGACTAGGAAGAAGAAGTAGAAGTCAAGGGTAAAGCCCTAGTTGTTGTCACATCACCTAGGAAGAAAGCTAAAGGAACTGCAAAGAAGCCAATGGTGACACCCCTCTCTCCTCCACCACCTACCACACCAAGGACTAGAGAATAAACTAGTGCCAAGAAATTTGCAAAGAAAAGAGTAGTGGAGGCTACTGAGTCTAGTGGATCAAAACCAAAGATAAGAAGATTGATTAGGGGGTCAACCAAAAGGAGAATAAAAATTGTTGATGAGGTATGTATTGACATACGAGACTCTGTTGGTTTATCTAGTTTTGGATAAGTGAAATATGATATACTAGAAGATGTGGATAAATCTAAAATTGAAGAAGTCATGGTGGACATGATGGCAAGTCAAAAGTTGGTTGCTTCTGAATTGGGAAAAAAGTCCATTAGATTTGTATAATAGACTTGCAAGAAGGTGGCAACATGTAGCTAAAGAAGAGAAAAACATTAGATGTGGCACATTAGTCAAGGTTATGCCTGATATGTCACAAGAACAATTTTTTTTTTTTTTTGGAGAAATACAAGAACAAATTTATTCCTAAGTTCAGAATTTTTGTGATATTACAAAATAAGGCTGAAGTTGTAATTCAATAAAATGAGCTACTTTGGAAAAGTTTTTTTGGTCTCATAATTAAAGAAGTAACACAAGAGAAGAATACTGAGACAAATGTCATTCAATATGATGAGAGTGATGAAATGAGTTCAGGTGTGTCGAGTCTATAAGGAATCATGTCACCCATTCAAGCCAAAACCCCCAATACTCCAATTATTGAGAAAGAGAATCCCTCAAATGAGGATAAGGAGGAGCAAGAGGAAGGAGAAACTAATAAAGACACTAGTGTAGACATTTCTACCAAAGGTCAAGAAGGACCAAATGTGTCAAAATCTAAAATTGAGGAGAATAAAAATATGTTGAGTGCTACAATTATTGTCTTTAGCACTAATGTACAAGAAAGATCGATTGGTGATACCCCCTCACCATCTCCTAAAGTAGTGTCAAGAAACATCACTTATACACCTCACAAAGAGAAAGTAATAAAGGATAAATCTCCAAATATTAAAGTTAGTGTGGATGAAGTTATTTAGATGCCACAATGGGATTTGGAAAATATCACTCTTGAGAAAATAATTTTTTTGCAAGAAATTTTGGCTAAGAAGAAAAAGAAAGAAGAGCCGAGGAGAGAACATCAACAGAAGTAGGTATTGCATGATGTTAAAGACCTTATTGTTGAAGCATTTGATATAAAAAAATTTGATGGGTGAGCCCTAATCATTTCCCATCATGTAAAAATTCTTGAACAAATAAATGTTGGAGATATAGAATCAAATGAAAAATTGATGGATTGGCCATCAAGGAAATTTGAGAATAAGGTTGTGGACAAAGTTTCAATAATCATTGCCAAGCAAAAAGTTCTATTGCAAGAACGTGTATAGCATATAGCAAAGCTTATACAAAGAATACAATATTTGTATAATATTTTGTGTGATGTACCAAGATTCACTAGTGATCTTTAGGTAAACATCCAATAGATTCATGCTAATATGTAGAGAACAAGTAGCATCATTTCATAGTCAGTTGAATCCAACACAAGCCACTATAATAAGTTATTGAATGCTCAAGGAAAATTGGTTGAGCTTTAGGCAATTGATAGTAACATGAGATAAAATTTTATCTCCATTCAATCAATGTTGATACCTCATTTTGAGGCTATACCAAGAAATGAAATCAACACACAATCTTATCAATGAAGATCATAATATTTTGGTTGCTAAAAGTTTGTCTAGACACCTAAATTTGTCCAAATCACGTGTCTTGACCAATTAAATAAATATTTATTATTTATTTAATTTCCTTACCTTTTATTAAATAAATTGTACATTTATTTAATTATGTTCATCCTTTCTTTATTTAAACAAACTAAGGTTTATTTAAATCCTAACCTATTCCCCTTTCCTTGATTTAAACAAACTAAGGTTTATTTAAATCCTAACCCATTCACTTTAATTAAGTACTTCGTTTACTTAATTAATCCTTTCCCAATCCCACTTGGAATTAAATATTACATTTAATCCTATTTGAGCACATGGCTTCTAACTTTAACCCTCATTTGACCTCACTTTCCTAACCTAACCCATCCTTCTAATCTAGGTCAACCCACTTATCCACTAATTAATTCCAGTCTCTCATCTAATCACATCATTGATCATTTGCACAATCCTAATCAAAGGATTAGCAAACCCTAGTCACATGTGACATGTGACTCTTACACAACTTACACATTTGTCCCCCTTCACATGTGAACCAAAGGTGTCTCACACATGTGTGAGAAACCTTGAGCCTCTAACCCTCTTTCACATGTCATTGACCCATCACTTTCAAAGGTGTCTCACACATGTGTGAGAAGCCTTGAGCCTCCAACCCTCTTATACTTGTCATAGACATGTCACATCAAAGGTTTCTCACACATGTGTGAGCATCTTCTCCCCTTTGAATGGTCAAAAACCCTAATCCACATGGAGTCTACTTGGCCTCCACCTCATGGACACATTATTGATCCTAAGAGATCCTAGCCCTTCATCTTGCATTCAATCTTAGCTATCCATTGCACCTCTTTTCATATAAAAGGAGAGCTCTCTCCAAGAAGCACTATCTACCCCATTGTTATGCTACAGGATTTGTGAGCAACCACATCCCACAACAATGAAATCATCTACACTTGATGATTTCATGAGGTTTGAATATGTGCTATTTTGAATAGTTTAATGCTATTTTAATTTCATGTTATGCTTATTTGCATGTTTATCTTTCATATTTTGAGATTTTCATAATCATGTAGGAATAGATGTTAGTTGCTTAATATTTATTCTTTTGATTACATTTTTATGCAATACAGTTTGATTGATTTGGAAACTAGGTTATAGTTGCAAAATCACATTTTGGAATTAGAAAGAACCACCTGGGATCATGCACTTTCTATGATCAACCAAATTCGCAAACCTTTTATTGAAAAATATGGTTTGATTCCACCCATTCAACCCCAGCAGAAGACACAAGTGACAAAAACAAGGGGGAATGTAATGATGATTACATATTTTGAATGGAGGCAATGGCATAAACAAAGAAAGTGAAAAGTACTAACTAGAGGGGAATATTAGATTAGAAGAGTCAAAACGAATCAACATTTAGAGATTAACATTGTATGACACTAAAAAAAACCAGATTACTTAGAGTCATGTGCATATATGTATTGATAAATTATTTTTGATTCATTGTTTATTTGATATAAGTCTCAATCTTTTAGATCTATTAGAATTAAGTCATAATCTTAGTGAGAATGTTCATATTAGAATTGTAACAATGTAATCATGACAAAGTGTTTTTTCCACTAATCTTAAAGGGGGAGATTGTTGGTATCTCTAACTATTGTTGTCTATTAGTGTCAAACACTTAGTCATATACTAGGCAGAGTTAGACAGTCATCACTGCTACCAAATTACTCCATATAGGCTAAGTCATGAGATAGATGTGTATATAAACATGTTTATACTAAGCTCTATATGAGCTGAGAAATTCTTTGGTCACCAATTTTTTTCAATGTAAGCTGAGTCTAATATTTATTGAGAAGTTTAGGCACATTGAAGCCAAGTTACATAGAAGGTGTCGACCATGGTAAATACTGAGCATCAGTAGCATATATAGTGAGTGTAAAATATTAGAGATAATAAGTGTTGAGCAATGTAGAATGGACATTCAAGTCAGGAATGATATAAATTTTGAGGTAAATCATTTTAGGTTGACATGGACAAGATATTTAATACTTGTAGAGTTTTTTATGAAGGTTATTACATATTTTTATGACATGTATCATAGATACCTATGTTTTGTGATGAACTAATAAGATGAAGAAGCAAAAACAAGGAAACATCTAGACAAATCTTTATGAAATCTTTAAATAAGTTAGATCTAGGCCTATTTTGATATAGAGAGATAAGAATATTATGGTGATGTGAAGGAAAGAACAAGCTATTCATGTGATCATAGAGAAGATTAAGTGTGATAGTATGAGCATTGCATAAGAGACAAATAGGTTAGATATTGTAAGAAGAACCCTTGTCAAAGCAGTGAAGGAAAAAAAAAGCTATATCAGATCAAAGATCAAATCGAATTGAAGAGAGGAGATCCAAAAAAAACTTATCAAAGTAGATCGAGGATAAGGTACTGGAACAATTTTAATATATTGAGTTAGGGATAATCTCTAAATAGAGTGTTCTTAGCAAATCTTTGTAAATATCCTAATAGAGTCCTTACTTTGTTGCAAGTGCAAAATCCTCTAACAAGGTGAGATCTAATAGTCTCAAAATCTTTTAACATGGTAGATCATTGGATATGTTCAAAAATTGTAACCCTAATAGGTTAACTTTATTGTTGTAGTAGTGAAGATTTGTGGGTTTCATCCCCACCCCAGTTTTACCTTCACCTTAGAGGGTTTCTGGGTAACCCAATCTTTGTGTTGTGTGATTACTTGTCATGCATGTGATAGATAGATTAGATCTATATGTTATTATATTTTGATTACATAAGTTATGCATGCAATTGTATATGAGATGGTAAATGTGGTGAATGCACTAGTATTATGAAATTGTTAAAAGTGTTACAGATCTTGATTCACACCCCCTCTCAATATCTTGGTTTCTAATTAACTTCCAGCACATCTCATAATTTATCACCTTTCACTTTCCTCAATCTATAGTTCCCCACAATGTACTCCCCTTTAATTTTTTGAATGGAGTTGAGATCCCAAATGTGATCTATGTGGGTCGTTGCTGCAAGATTAAGAAGACATTGAGTAACATACACCATAATATGGTATACCACATACCCCTCAACAATAGAACCATCAGGACATGCTCTTTGTTAAACTAAACCCTTCAAAAAATTTGAGTGCCTCTCAACCATCCACATTAACCTAGTCTATACAGGTCCACACAATTCAATCTCCTCAACTTGGTGTATGAGGTAGTGTTCTTGTGCATTGAAGAAAGTTGAAGGTAAACAATTTTGTATTTCACACATTAGTTGATGAATTCTTTTTTTCCAATATTTTATATCTTCTTTATAGATTTCTTTAGATGACAACCACTTGCAAGGGATTCAAGACACAAAAATATATAAATACGAGACTTTACAATATATTATTTGTTTGATATTATTGTTTGATGTATTGAACAAATATCATTGCTTACCTCATGTATTTTCCAAGATCATATATCACTTGTTGGTATTATTGTCAAATTTCTCTAGGAGTGATAGGGATAACACATACTGCAACAATTGTAAACTAATGATTTCATTCTTTTCTAATGTAATATAATGAAAGTTTAAAATAGTTTCACAAATATATTGTAAATACAAAATACCATGACTTACCTTGATGAAGGTATTCCAATCATGCATTTTCAGCCCTAGCCCAAATTCACTTTTCTTTGATATGAGATTACTTATATTCAAAGAAATTCTTATAGGAAATCATTTTTTTCTTATGAATTCTTTTATGGCATTAATTTTTTACTCTATTAATAACCAAGGAAGAACACTTGCATTAGTCTAGTCTCCATTTCTATTTGATTCAATGATATTTTTTAAAGCATGATTAGAATCATGAATGCCACTCCAAATTTTTCTGAGTTTTTATTTGTCACGCCTTCCATCCAATATTTTCCATAGTGTCTCTATTACATTATTTTCAATATGCATAATATCAAACAAATGCATAGTTTGTAGCTTCTCATAGTAGGGCAACAGACTAAATTCTCTAGGATAACATTTTAGTCCCTTTGGAAGGTGGTTAGTGATGCCTTGACGAACTTCATGATCATCAATAACATAATTAGCCAATAAAAAAAAATCAAAATATATAATTTCTAAACATAAACCATTAGGTGGAATGATATTACCTCAAATTCTATTATATTCCAACTACCATAGGTGAGGTGTCATTCTTTGTGGCTTTGATGTAGTCTCTTCTTTCCCATTGAAAAGATATTTTTTTGCACTTTGATATTATGATTTCTATGGAGGAAGAGCCTATACTCATCAAACACCCACTTTCCTAAACTTTTGGAATGACGAGATTTCATCTTTGGACCATACGTTGGACATGCAAATTTTCCCTTTGTTTGAAGAACTACAAGATAACAATACAATTGAATTAAATATGTTAATTTTTAGAATTAGAAATATTGTGTACAACTAGAATTCACCATAACATACCACATAAATGTGTCAACCCTAGGGCATCATGAATTGTCTACAAAATCATTACATGGAATTGAAATTGTCTAAATCCAATTGGTCTAGAGATGTCATACATAGTGAAGCCATTCCATAACACCAACGACTCATCGATAAGAGGAAAAATATATACATTCATATCTTTCAATTGGTACTTACTTAGTTGAATGAATGAGAACATCTAATAATTATTATGGTCATTTCACTCGAAGACTTATAATACATGTAGATAACTATAAAATACCTAGAATAATCATTGCCAACATAATGTGCTCCTTCTTTATTGACATCCATGGAGGAAGGTTATTGCTGATAACAAAAATAGGACACATTGAGTAAACAAATAGCATCTCTCCAAATGGATTGACACCATCTATTGCTAGAGAATTCCCAAGTTTTCAAGGTTCTTTAAAGTGTGGCCACTTTTCACCTATGTCCATAAGTGTTGAAGCATATATAGGCATTCAACTAATGTAATTCCCCACCCAGAGATCCTTGGAAACAAGGATGAAATACAAGCAAGATAATTTTTTTGTTTAAACAAGTGTAAGTGTACATAAAAACAACATAAACAGATCATAAAGATCGCAACAGAAGACTGAGAATCATCCAAATACCAACGAATCTCCAAATGCCACTACTAACCAAAACCACAAACAAGAAAACATAAGAGATCAACCAAGCTAACAGACAAAAGCTAACTCCTAAAAATTAACTAAGTTTGAAATCCTGAAGCCCTAAAATTTGGCTAAGTCTAAATTTTTGAAGCCCTAAAATTTCCTAGAATCTTTATCTTAGCCCATAGAGGTCTGGAACCTATCTCAAATGAATCATCACATATATTAAAATATATCTTAATGATAAATTTTAAACCCCAAAGGACTGACTACAGAAAAACACACAATCGAAATCAAAATGCAACACCAAAGGATTCAAGAAAACCAAAAAGGGTATATGAAACAACTCCCAAAAAGTTCTTGTTGCTCGCCCATACAAGTTTTTACAAAATTCTAGGTGATACTTTAAATCAACACTAGGCAATACTTTCCAGTATTGCATGATACTTCTAAAGAAGGAGGGCAACATTTTCAAGGTTTGAGCAATACTTCTCTCAGGGGTGTGTGATACATTAATGGTATTGTACGAAAGTTCTTATAAGGGGGTGTGATAATGGAAAGTATCACATGGCAAAACTCCAAGAGGCATGCGACACATTCAATGACTGCATGACACAAATCTAATGGTTGTGTGATACATTATTGTATCACACCATGTTGACACATGGTCGCCCAAGAAACTCAAGAAACACTTAAGGAAAACACAAAAGTTGAAAAGCAAAGAATAAAACCTCCATACTAGGGAGTACTGAATCTAAATTTCAAGGCAATAACACTCGAACTATAACTGAATGAGCGAAAACAATTACTAACCATCTAACAAATAGTAAGCAGTAAAATTATGGAAGGAAACATCATAGTGTACTAAAAATAACATTGCAATGAACAAAACAACTAAGTATGTAGTTCCTCCCAACCGTCAATGGCATCATAAGACAATTGTGGGCCCTAGCCATCCCCTGCATGTAACATACCAAGCCACTAATTAAATCATTGGTGCTATCATAATAGGGATGTCACTACTAAAACATGCTACAATCATAAGCATAATGAAATCTATCATGCTAGTGGAAAGCATAAGATAATCCTACAAGTAAATAACATCACCTATCACATGCTAATCATTAATGTAAGGAAATACATCAAATATAACATCATCTAAACATGATATACAAGCATCCCAATGAAAGCATCAATCACTAGAAAGCATACTCTAGAAACTAAAGTACCAAGTGAAACATCCAGCCATGATCACGCTAGAACAATAGACCATCTTTGTACACCAGTCCCTAGTAGTGGTGAACATAGCTACACCCCCCAACCACATGGCACCCATAGGTCCACACCCACTGTACTGATGGGGATAATGATCCAACTAGAAATACACACAGAACAACATCCATGGCTAACACACATGGCAAGTAGTATGATGATTGAATCCAAGACATAGACAATGCATAAACTATAGGTCCTAGTCAAACATCTCAATGGGCTACTATGTAGGGACTAACATCATGGAGAGTCACTTGGCATTGACAAGCCCAAGGTCAAATCATGCAGATACAACATCCCTCAATGGAAAGGCTCTCACACATACATTTTATTATCTTTAATTTTATTACTACCCAATATTTTTTTTAGCTATCACTTAATTAAAACAAAACTCCCTTTTCCATACCTATAGTGTCATGATCACCAGGTAGTGAGATAGGAGCCCCCTCCATATGCTACCCTACCCTACCCATGCTCATCCAATGATGAGTTAACATAGGCATGCAAACTCCCAACCCAACCCCAATGACCATAACTTCTAAAAGAAACATGAAAGATCAAGCCCTACAGGTCACCCGACAAATGTATGTGTACATACTCATGTGTGACACACCACCATCATGAAGATCAACACTAGGACTGGATGAGAACACAAGCATAAAGTCACTCAACCAAAATAGATTCAGGAGGACGGATGCACCATGCATCCCAATGCAATAGAAAAATGTAATAGTGGTTTGACTGATATCCAAATGGATCATCCAACTCCACGAACCACATGTAATGCATAAAAATGTAATCAAGGGAATAACACTAAGCAGCTAATGTTGATTTCTAAATGATTATGAAAATCTCAAAATATGCAAGATAAAGATGTAAATAAAGACAACATGAACATAAAATAACTTAATCTACTCAACATAACACATATGCAAACCTCATGAAATCATCAAGTGTAGATGATTTCATTGTTGTGGGATGTGGTTGCTCACAAGTCTTGCAACATAACAATGAGGTAGATAGTGCTTCTTTTTGAAAATGAGGAGAGAGCTCTCCTTTTATAAGAAAAGAGGTGCAATGGATGACTGAGATTGAATGCAAGATAAAGGGCTAGGATCTCTTAGGATCAATGAGGTGTCAATGAGGTGGAGGCCAAGTAGACTCCATGTGGATTAGGGTTTTGAACATTCAAAGGGGAAAGATGCTCACTCATGTGTGAGAAACCTTTGATGTGGCATGTCTATGACATGTGTAAGAGGGTTGGAGGCTCAAGGTTTCTCACACATGTGTGAGACACCTTGATTCATGTGAAGGGGGACAAAGGTGTAAGAGTCACATGTCACATGTGACTAGGGTTTGCTAATCCTTTGATTAGGATTGTGCAAATGATTAGTGATTTAATTAGATGGGAAACTAGGATTAATTAGTGGATAAGTGGTTTGACCTAGGTTAGAAGGATGGGTTAGGTTAGGAAAGTGAGGTTAGGTGAGGGTTAAAGTTATAAGCCATGTGCTCAAATAGGATTAAATTTAATATTTAATTCCAAGTGGGATTGGAAAAGGATTAGTTAATTAAATGAAGTACTAAATTAAAGGGAATGGATTAGCATGCAAGAGGGATAGGCTAGAATTTAAATAAACCTTAGTTTATTTAAATCAAGGAAAGGCGACTATAATTAAATAAATGTAAATTTATTTAATTAAAGGTAGGGTAATTAAATAAATAATGAATATCTATTTAATTGGCTAGGATAAGGGATTTGGACAATTTTAGGTGTCTACACCACATTGTGTCGAGAAAACCTAAGAAAATAGGGTGGCACACAAAACAAGGTAAAAACCTCAAATTTTGAAAAAAAATTAAAATTAAAACCCATTTGGCCTTTAGGTGCAAAAACCCTGAAAATCTAAAAATAAATGAAATCAGACACTGTATTAAAAAATGGCCAGCATAACGGCTCAAAATCCCAAACCACCATCCCAAAAATAGGGAAACACTCATACTCGACCAACCGAGTAGAACCAACAAATAGAAATAGAGGGAAACACTAGTTCTCAACCTCCTAACATACTGCTACAAGAAATGAAAGCTAAAATGAAGTAAAAACAATAAAATGGGAAGGCCCTACCTGATAGCAAAAGGGGCAAAAATTGAAACCCACACAATAAAATAAACAACTTGTCAAATCTATTGAAAATCATGAAGCACAATCTACTTGAGTCAAATCCAACGAGACCAACCTCATGAAGATCCCACACTCACAGCTCCTAGAATGAACAAAATCCAATCCTTCAGAAGAGGATTTTGGAAAAAGCTCTCCAAATTCTCAATTCCAAAATAGAAAAAGTGAGGAATTAAATTCCTCTTTCAACACTTATTCACTTTTTGGGTGAATAGTTGATTAGGGCAAATAGCCAACTATAACAACTAGACTCTGAATTGACCCAAACAAAAATAGGTTATTCTCCATAACAAGAATTCACCTAAGGAAAAGTTGCTAGAAATTAAATCCAAAAAGGTTAAAAACTTGAAAACCCAAAATCACAAAAAAAATACATAATACTTTCAAGGCAAAGTGAACTTCTAAATGCACAGGCATGCTTGTTGGTCTAGTCACATAATGCAGATGAGTTCAGATTTACTAATCACCAAAAGGTTTTAATTAGAACAATTAAAATAAGGATATGTCGATCATACAAGGTATATGAATAGCTGAATCACTAACTCCATGTGCCACTGCTAAGGATATAATTCTTACACACTAAAATACACAATCAAGTGCAATTACATAATAATATCATAGCCAAAGAAAAATGTATTAAAATACCTATTTAATTCATTTACATCACTCACATTTGTAGAAAGCATAAAAATACAAGAATGAAGTAAAAAACCATGGCATAAAATTCATCTCATAACATAACCAACAAATATGTCCAATAAACCATCTAACTAGATATCATCATAGATCTACTACCATCTCAAAATAGCATCAACATGAAAATATGATAAACTGAATAGCATAGCAATAAAGCATCTATGGTACTGAATCAAAGTATAACATCTGACCCTCGGGTCATCACAAAATACATATAACTAGAGTATCAAGTATCTCTCAAATCAAAATAGATAAGGTACATACTACAAACACAAGAGGCACTACAAATAATGTCATATTAACTTCTATTGCATGCATGGTAATCCATAAATTGTTCCAAGCTACTACACCTAAGTAATTATTTAAGATGTGGAATAATGGGGATGTAATGAAGAACCTTGTGAGACACCTTTTTTTTTTACTTGATCATCTCGATATCTTCTTGTATAGAATTTGTGGCATTATGTTGCATATTCATGTTCTTTATGATAAATAACATGATCTTTGGAACAAGGATCTATTGCTTGATACTCCATTCCAATGTGTTTCACAGTGGCCCATAATTCTTAGTACAAGCAAGAGAGAACATATGATGGTGGTAACAAAAACTCACCTATCAATCTACAAAAAAAAAATGTCATTAGTATAAACAATCTTAATGGTACATGTTTCACCTTTTATAGACTATAATGATGTATATGAAAAACTTTAGCATACGAGATATTGTTATGTTGGATAAACCATTCATAACTTTTAAATTTACCAACAACAATACAAAAAAGATAAGATTTGATTGGGAGCCTTCATAAAGGGTGGTATTTTCCTTCTCAAGTAGAGGTATATCATGGATGACCTCAATGTCATCCTCATCATAATCATCAAAAACACTAGTAGCAAATATGTCATGGATCAATGCATTCATACCATCATCTTCAAATGTGTTTTTTGGTACATGATTGTCATCTTCCATGGGGTCATGATCTTCTACTTCAATACTTACACCTCCATGTTCCTTCGAGATGTGGTGGTTCATATCATATACTACCCTAGGGAGATAGATCTATATAAAAATAATGATAATCATGTTGTAAATATAAGGTAGGCTAGGTTACTGAGAGGGGATGGGTGAATTAGGAATCAACAAAAAATTAACTTCTCCAGTTAATCCTTCATATATTATTCTAATCTAATTGCATGGATGAAATAATGAAAGCAATAAAACATTCATAACACTTTGACACAAGATATGGTGACCTAGAAACCTTCCAAATAGAAAATAAAATTGGGGTGGGGATGATACCCACAAGCTTTAGTACTACAATATAAAGTTGGCCTGTTAAGGCTTACAATTGACCACTTCTAGTGATCTTCCCTATTATGAGCAATTAGGATTGTTAGGTCCACCTTGTTAAAGGATTTAAAAATATAAAGTGAAGGATGCACTCTGTTAGGAGATTTAGCAGAAGACTGTTAAATCCACCTAGTTAAAGGATTTGATTGATGAACCTATTAGAATGAATTAGTGTTTGATCTTTGATCTATGACTATGATTTTCTAAATGAGATTCCTTGAATTTCAATAATCACCTAATTGTGATAGATAAGTCTTTGTTGTACCATGTACTACTTGTTTCCTTCTTCAATTCACACAAAATCTACTCTTACTTCTTTACATACTCATACTCAATTACTTATCTAGATATGATAAAATACATTACATCTATATATATATATATATATATATATATATATATATCAATCCAATCAACTACTTACTAAAGTCGGCTACAATACTAAGTTCATCATAATTCACAAAGTTGGCCCATTGTTGTAACTCAGATTCAGAAGAAAAACTTGGTGATGTTCTAACACAATCAACGATCGAAAAACTCTAGCACTCAGTTAAAGTTGAAGTTTGCTCCATAATAATCACTTCGAGTAGCATGAACTAAATCAACACTATATGACTTAGTGAACACTAAGAAACTCAGTAGATACTAAATCACTTGGTTGACACTACATGATTCAGTCAACACTAGATTCACTTTGTTAACATTGCGAGTTTGATAGACACTGTAGAACTTGGTTAACACTATAGAGCTTGGTTAACACTAAGATCTTCATCACTTCTACTAGATAGCTTGGTAGACTCTACTACACTATCTTAGATGTTTGGTAGACACTGTGAAACTCAACATGAGTTGTATTCTGACTAATTATCTTGGTAGCAACTGAAACACTTGGTTAACATTGCTTGATGAATGACAAGCTCAAAAACAACTATAGAGCTTGGTAGCAATGTAACTAAATAACTAAGTGTTAAGTCACTAATAGAAAAATTGACATTAATGTCAACAACCTCCCCCTTTGGCATTAGTGAAAAAAACACTTATCATACCAAAATTTGAATTATAAAATTACAAGTAAAGAACTTTCTGTATCAACATTTTTTGTCTTCAACTCAATTTTGACTTCATGTTGTTTTAGCTCAATAAATTACTATGTTTTTATGATTTTTCAAATTTTATTTTGTAAATATTTTTCTACTTAACTGTATCTTATCTATATATTACTGTTCCCCCATACATATATCTCTCCTCTATACATATTTTTAAAGTATGATAATCTACATAATCTTCTTCTTCCCTTTATCAATAATATACATATCTTCTCCCCCTTTTTGACATAAATGTCAAAGGTGTATAATAACTACAAGTTAATACCAAAATGTAACAAGAAATTGGTGTGTACCTTCAAAATGATCTTCATAGTCTTGTCCCAATTTTCTTGCAATACCTTAGTTACATGCAAGGCTATTTGTACTCTTGGTGAAAGTTCCATCATGTGGTCAACTATGAAGAAATTATTTTCATGCATGAGTGTCTTTTCATGTGCAATGTGCTTTTGTAGTGCACCTATGTTTGGAAGAATCATGCCCTAAATTTCTACAAGTGTGGTCCTAATCTTGGCTTCTTCCATTAACAATTATTTTTGAATATTTGTTAGATATCTGATCTTTGTAAAGTGTACAAAGCTACAACTAGGATGAAGTGACAGATGATGTGCACTTTCCTTCATATCCTCATCTATCTTGGATAATTTACCCTTGATTTCCCTTGTAAATATAGATGTGTCACTCAACTCGACAAATAATGAAACAACATTATTGACAAATGTTTCTAGTAAAGTAAGAATAGTAGACAACTCTACTTGATCAATAGAAATCTTGTGTTCTACCTGATGCAAAATTTTATTTCTAAATTTTATCTCAGCTCTCTATAACAACTTTTCTTGTCCATTCAATTCTTCATTGTACTTGTGGATAATTTCAGCTAACTAGTCCATAATAGGTTGTTTCCCATCAACCTTAATATTCAGAGCATCAAAAAACATGCTCTTGATGTCCTCATGGACTTGATTAATCTTTTTCCCTTCTTCTCTAAGCTTCTTTTTCTTATCCCTTTTCTTCCAAATTTCTCCAATGGTATCCATCTCTTCTAGAGTGAGGTTAGAGGTATCCCAATTTGGAATAACAATGTCCTCATCTTGACCAATTTCCTCTTCTTTACCCTTTCCTATAGGAATAATAGAATGAAAAATTTCTTTTCCCTTATTCAAAACTTTAGGGCTTGATTGAGATTGATTCTCAAATTTCATTGCACTAGCCATGGTGGAAAAAATATTTGAAAAAGTAGGGATAACACCAAATGTACAAATAGTAGAAATAACATTAACAACATGAATACCTTGTTGTTTCTTGATTAAGCCTGATGCTATTAAGGCTTGCTACTTAGTAGATGAAGTTCTAGGCACTTTAGTCATTTAAATACTTGGCTAAGCAATTCCAAAGATTGGTTGTGTGCTTCATGTTGTGGATTTGAAACCGAACAACTCGGTAGAAGGTTTCTCTAAGCCTAGTTGCACTAAGGATTTTCTCAGAGACTAAGGAAAGGAAGTCATAACTTCTACTACAATATTTTCTTCATCAAATTCTTCAATAATCTATATTTCTATAAGACTTCCTCTAGTGGCTTCTTTATCTTCTTCCTTGTTATCAAGATTGACATCATCTCTCTCATCATCTTTGATTTCTACTTCTTCTTCTGCATCATAATCTTCACAATCTTTGTCATCTACTCACACAATAAAGTCACTAGGCTTGTTCAACCCATAGATATTTTTCCATGTGTTAGTGTTAGACTTCACCATAGATTCAATTTCCTTTAGCAATATTAGACATGTATTGAATTTGGGTGTGAGCTTTTTCTCATTTGCTTTCAAAGATTCCTTCACCTCTTTTTCACTGAGACTCGACCTAAGTTGTCTCAAGATTTGTTCACTAATGTCTTTAGAAACTTTCATTGCACTATCCCATTGAGGTTTGATTACTTTCAAAAGTACATCAGGAAACTTGCTATGTAAGCTCATCTAGTGAATACTTCTAGTTACCCAATTTTGTCACAAGGCTATCCTCAATTTGATTTTTCTCCTCTTTGCTCCTAGTCTCATATTTAAAAGACTTATCAAACATATCATGCATGTTCCCTATTCCATATTATTCAATCTTTCTTGAAGGGTAGGGGTAGACCTTTGAAAGATAATCTATTCAACCTCATCCTCTTTGCCCAATTTTAGTTTCCTTTTAGATTTGGTAGATCTCCTTGTAAACACAATAGGGGAAGACTTAGTAGGTTTGGTTATTATGACCTTCCCTTTCTTATTTAGAGGCTCTTCTTCCTTAGGTTCTAATTCCTCTACATACTCCTCTTCATCTTCATCTGCTATATCATCTCCTTTTCCCTTAGTGAGTATGAGAGGAGAGCCTAATTGCTAGGTGTTTTAAATTATTTTCTCAATCTTTTTCCTTCCTCCACTTGTTTCTTGGGGTAACTTGATCTCAAGCTCAATTATGGTCTTAGCCTCTTCATAAGTACCAAAATCTATTTCTTTAGGATCAACAAGATCATTCAAAAGAACTTCAACAATATCTTAAGTTTCATCAATGTTAACCTCATATTCTATAGGTTTAACCCATGTCACTCTAGGCCTTATTGCTTGAATATAAACCTTGTCATAGTCAACCATAAAATAGATATCCTTCTCATAATATTTTACTAGTTTCATGGGTATCCTAAATCTACTTTTTATCTTCTCCTTGAATGTATCAAAATAATTATCCATAATAGTATCAATTTTTTCTCCCATCTCTACTATAAATTCATTGATTTGGTACAATACTGGAGCATCTTTCTTCCATAGTATAGTTCCTTTAGAAGAGAAAAATATCTGAAGATAGAAAAATAAACATGTTAAGAGAGAACCAAACTTACATGGATTGTTCTTTGATACTCAAATATTGTCCATGTTCATTCTCAATTAATATAGCAACAACTTGACAAGGTTGGAAGATAATTTGTTCTTTATGACCTCGTATGTCAAGTCAACTGCTTCACACGACACATTGTTCAACCAACTTGAGTTATAGATTTTGTGAGCTATCACATGGATGCCAAAATTCAATTCCATGCCAATCACACCATTTAGTTTCATGCCTCTTCCATACCATTCATAAAGAGTCCTCTTTGCCAATTTGACTTGACCTAGGGTTTTTTTAGTCTTAGCTTTATTCAACATGGGCAATCTAGTAATCCTGTGTATCATCTTCTTGGTTACCAAAATAGGATGATCTAACCATAACTGCATGTTATGAAAATGACTCAAGATGAGTCTTATCCACTTCACTTGAAAATTCCTTGACATATGTAAAATATGGGTCAAACCCTTTGTATCCAAATGTTTGTGCTCAGGTTTTAGAATATCATCCACACATAGTTTGTTGTATGCCTCATTCATCTCTAGGTTTCCAAGCTCCTAAATAGAACAATGATAAAATGATTGGATTTCATGAACAAGAAGTACCTTAGGTGGAATTTGGGATTGTGCTCTAGTAGGGTCAAGTGCCTCTATAATTTCTAGACTCAATTTGAATGTAGGAGCCTTGCAATCAACTTCACAAACCAACAAAGGTTTCAAACATATGAGAAATCATCTAACTTCACTATTTTCTCTATGCTCTAAAAATTTGCAGTGAAATCAATACATTTGATTTCCTCCATTTAACAAATTTTAGTCTTTATGATCACCATTAATGCTTCATACACATATCCACTTAGTGACAAGTTTCCCTCCCACTCAAAATACACCTTCCACTTGGTAAAGTCTCCTAACTATTAGATTATATAGTCCACTAATATAAATGAAGCAGGGGGGGTGGGGGTGGAATCATTTATCCAACTACCATCATAAACACTATCCTTAAAAAAACTTCACCATGTGATTAATATAAATTGAAGTCACAACAAGATACTCATACACAATTAACACCAGATATGTTAACTAGGGAAACCCTTGATCAGAGGGAAAACCCTGATGGGGATGGTACCCACAAGATGATGTACTAATATAAATATTCCTTGTTAGAGGATAGACCCTATTAGGAGTATGTTACAACATTTAGTACATATGACTCCCTATTAGGAGACTTTGAACCCCTATTAGGATATTTGAACCCTACTAGAAGTTGTGCCAACCCTATTAGGAGTTGTGGAAAATAGTTGGACCTAGTGCCCAAATAGTTTCAAGGTTAAGATCAAAGAATCACTATCCAAATGATCTCTATATTATTCATTTAAGAATAATAGAACTAAAATGCACTTTTTCCTCTATCTTTTTCCTATCAACCAGACTTCTACTCCTTCAGATCTTGTAACTAGATCTCATACTATGTATCCAATGATCCCTTGGATTACTTACAAACATTCAATAAGTATTTTGCTCCTTCTTGCACTATGCACTAATGCTTCACATTCCACTTAATCCTCTAAATCCAAGTCCCACTTACAAATAAGGAAAACAACTTTCCTTTATATTAGATCTTCATAATAATTCCTTGAGTCGGCCTTGAGGCTTTCCTAATTAATTAAAATAAGATAATTAATAAATTCACAATTACAAAAATATTTTCGGCTCATAGTCTATACAAAACCTCACACATGTGAAACCACATCTTGCACACATGTTGACATCATGAAATGATCATCCTTTATCACTATTATTTTCACATCACCTTCATTACATCTCAAATGAAAGATAGTGATAGATTATCAGAACTCTATTTTCCAATGCTCTGTTTCTACATTACTTCTTGTAAAACAAGTGTAACTTCCATACAACATCAAATAAAACTTAGTACTTTAAAATACATCATCAAGACAACCACAAGAAGATGTCCTCCATTGTGCATCATCTAAAACTTCCTCAACTTCTATGTATACTAAGATTATTGATTGCTATTCTTCCAGTCTTAATAGAACTATTGCTATGTTGACATCAATGACAAATACAATCATGAATGCAACATATCAATACTCTACGATGCTTAGGATACTCCCCCAATGTAGTATCATCAATATTCATTCTAACACTAACTTAGTAGGAACTACCAACTCAACATCTACATCATAAAAAATATATGCAACCTAACCTTGCTCGATAAGGTTTTGAACTTCCATCAGCACTCATTGATCCTTGTGCATCTTGAATGCTCATATGGATCCTTCTACTTGCTAATTGGAACTAATTTTGATGATTTCTTCTAAATCATAGTTCTGGTGATCTCCATGGGGAACTAAGTTGAGTTGGTTGAGCCACCTAACTCATTGACTTGGGTGTCAACTACTTTAGGAATTTGGCTTGCATTCTTTTGAGATTTCTATACCCATTTTTGCATCATTTATTTTCCAATATTGTCAGCTTTGACTTTCTTTTCATCTTCAATTCTACCTATGTTCATATAGTTCTTGGGAAGATGTCCAAATTATGTACAAACAAAACATCTCTTTGTAATTTCTCTTTTCCTCATGTGATGTTTTACACACATCTACACCATGTGTTGTAATCCCAACCAAATATTTCTTTCACAATTTTCTTTACTAGGTTCTACTTCTTGGTCTTACACTTTGAAGATTTGTGTCCTTGTTTGTTGCAATTGTGACACTTTCCTTCAAACTTAGGTTTCTATGTGTATTCACTTTCTCTATGACCATTCTTATTACAATTGTAAAATTTTCTGTTGAATTTTTTTTTAGCGTTGCTCCAACACTTATTTGATGTATGACCTAACTTACCATAATGATTGCAAGTAGGTCTTTTGCTCTTTTGAGCTCCTTGTTGAGATGATGCACCTTCTTCTGCATATCCTATATAGCTTTTCCTTTGTGTCTATATTGATTTTTCTCATTCAACTAATTCATGGTTTCTTGATATTTCATCATTCTCTCATTGGTTTTTTTTCAATACTGAGATCATTCTATAGTCTTTCATTCTCTATCCTTAAATTGATAAGCTCTTGATTTTCATCATTGAGTTGATCAATAAAATCTACTTGCTAAAGGGATAATTGTTGAATTTCATTTCCCTTTTCTTCTATCTCTTCTTTGGATTTGTCTTTTTCTTCGATGACTTCACATAATCTGATTGACTGGATTTCTTTCTCTCTTTTTAGTTTTCTAACTTCTTCTTGAAGAATTAAATTCTCCTTAAGAAGGTCTTAAATTGCTGCATCAACTTGATCTGAATTTCATTATGGGAATAAGTCTTCAATTCTTTCTTCAATGTAGATATTATCATCCATTTATGCTACAAGATCTTTCCTTCTTTGCAATGATTGGGAGAGTTGCTCCTTTTATTTCTTGAGTTGACCAATAGCTAATTCAAGATCCATTTTTATTCTCCATAACCTTTTCTAGCTTATATACCTCCATTGCCTCTAATCTTTTCTCAAGTTGTTAAACTTCTAATGTGATAATCAAAGCTTTGATACCAAATATTGGAAATACAAGGTAGGCTAGGTTACTGAGAGGGGAGGGGTGAATCAGTAATCGATACAACTTTAATTTACTTCATTAATTAATCCTTCATATATTATTTTGATCTAATTGTATGCATGAAAGAATGAAAGCAATAAAACATTCATAACACTTTGACACAAGATATAGTGACCCCTAAACCTTCCAAATAGAAAGTAAAACTAGGGTGGGGATTATGCGCACAAGCTTTAATACTAAAATACAAAGTTGTCTTGTTAAGGTTTACAATTGACCACTTCTGGTGATCTACCCTATTAGGAGAAATAAGGACTATTAGGTCCACTTATTGGTATGTTTTCTGTTGCACCAAAAGCTCAAGCTACCAATGAATGTCACAAACATTAGACTTACCCAGATCCACGAGAGGCGATTAAGCTGTGTTGTGAACCCTAAAGGAGGTATTGACCACTAAGTCAATAATCTCCCCCCTTAGCACTAACTAAGGGTTCTGCACCAATTGAATGAAGGAGACATCTCGATATTTGATCCCATGACCCAAGTCTTTGATACCAATTGTTGGTATGTTTGTTATTTTTCCAAAATCTCAAGCTATCAATGAATGTCATAGACATTAGCCTTACCTAGATCCATGAGAGGTAGTTAGGCCATGTTGCAAACCCTGAAGAAGGTGCTAACCACCAATTCAACACCACCTTGTTAAAGAATTTACAAACATATAGTGAAGTATACACTCTATTAGGAGATTTAGAAAAATATTGTTAAGTCCACCCAGTTAAAGGATTTGACTGATGCACCTATTAGAATGAATTAGTAGCTAATCTCTAATCCACAACTATGATTTTATGAATGAGATTCCTTGAATTGCAATGACCACTTAATGGTGATACATAAGTCTTTGTTGTACCATATACTACTTGTAACCTTCTTCAATTCACACACATGTTCTCTTACTTCTTTACATACTCATTGAGTTACTTATCTAGATATGATACAATACATTACATATATATCAATCCAATTAACTACTTACTAGAGTCAGTTACAATACCAAATTCACCCTTATTCACGAAGTTGGCCCATTATTGTAACTCAAATTCAGAAGACAAACTTGGTGATGTTTTGATACTCAACAAACACTATTAATGCTCAACAAACTCTAGCACTCAGTTGAAGTTGAAGCTCAGTCCATACTAGTCAACACTATATGACTCAGTAAACACTGAGAAACTCAGTAGATATTGAATCACTCAGTTAATACTGCATGACTCAATCAACATTGGATTCACTTCATTAACACTACAAGCTTGGTAGACACTATAGAACTTGGTTAACACTACAGAGCTCTATTAACACTAAGATCTTTGTCACTTCTACTGGATAGCTTGGTAGACTTTGCTATGCTCATGCTATACCATAAATTATCTTAGATGCTCAGTAGACACTATGAAGCTCGACATGAACTACATTCTGGCTACTTAGCTCAGTAGCAACTGAAACACTTGGTTAATACTACTAGATGAATGATAAGCTCAATATAAATGTAACCAAGTGTTAAGTTACTAATATAAAAATTGACCTTAATGTCAAAAAATCAAACCCCCCTTCAATGTGATAATCACACCCCCTTCTGTGGTTCATATGTATATTAATTGCAAAAACAATATACCAATGGATGATAATCAAACTCCCCTTCAATGTGACCATTGGCCCTACAATTTCTCTTAGTTTTTTGTATTTTGATTCTTCTTGCCTCGAGTCATTAAAACTCTTGCATTATAATAACATTTTTCATCACCTTCTCTTTAAAAGTTAGACAACAATCTAGTCATTGTCTCCCTATTTTGATTGAATTCCCTTATATTATCTGACACGATCCTTCTTGATAGGAATAGCTTATGCTTGTACCCTTATTCAATTGGTTATACTTGCTAGATCTATCATTGATAGCCATTTCACCATCCAAAAAATAAGGAGCTCATATAGATAATTTAAGAAATTATAAGCCATAGACAAATAATTTATTAGCTTCATAATAATGTTCTAGATTAAATGCATTTCTTCTACATACATATATATATATATATATATGTATGTATGTATTCAATACTCTTATTAATTATAGTTATGTGAGTGTAGGGTATCTTTATCTTAGAAGGATACTTTACTTTATAATCTAGTCTTTATATTTTGAATATTAAGGTAATTTTAGCTTAAAAATATGTATATAAGGTTCAAGCATTATCAATTTGACATTTTTGATAAAAGGTATTCAATAGTGGTATAATTTTATATCTCATCCAACAACTAAGATTATATTGAATTTCAATATTTTCTTACTATTAGTAGGTCCTTGTAGTAAGTACACATTTGTTCCAAGTGCCATAATTTTCTCTTCCTATAACATTTTCCTTGGCTCATTGACATTTAAACTTATCCAATACCATATGAAGTTTATCCAAGCATCATATTCCTTAAATACCTTGAAGAATTGAAATTATTAAAGCTATCCTATATCCTAATTAAAGAAAATAAGTTAGGCCTTTTATGCTTGTCTCTAACTAAGAAAGCGGGAAGAAGTCTATTTTCTTTCTCAAAAGAATGGAAGGTATTGGTAAAGAGATCAATGCATAACATATTTTAATTTTTTAATATGTATAAGGAAGAATATTAAAAATAATTTCTCCTTATTCATTCTTTACTTTATTAGATTATTAGAACTTACAATAATCTTACTTAAAAGAAAGGATGCAAGGATCAAGAAAATTAACATAAAAAAGAAGGGCCCATTTCTCCTTTTCCCCAAATCTGAATGTTAGAGAGAAAACCTTGAAAAAACCTAGACATGGTGTACTTAATGTTTATATCTGCACCTATCATTTTGAAAGAAAAAATTGTACTTAATGTGTATATCTACCAAAAAAATTGGACATGTTGTACTTAATATTTATATCTGCACACATGGTTTTGAAAGAAAAAAATGTAGTACTTAATGTGTATATCTACAAAAAAAATGGATATGTTGTACTTAATATTTATCTCTACACATATGGTTTTAAAAGAAAAAAATGGTGTGCTTGATGTGTATATTTGCAAAAAAAATGGACATGTTGTACTTAATGTTTATATCTGCACATATGGTTTTGATAGTAAATGATCACTCTATTTTGTTGTGGTGACCACTATTTAGTTGTTAGAAAAATTGTAAGAGTTGTATTTAACATAATAACTCTTTATGGTTTTGACATTCAAATTGCACTTTACAATTCACCAACTCATCCCCTTACACAATATTATTAAATTTATTGTTTTCTTTGGGTGTGGGGTGTGTCAGGTGTGGGTATGTGGTGCACCAGAAATGGTAACCCAAATTAGTAGTAGATTGATTTGTTACACTTAGTTGTGTCATAATGAAGAAATACATAGTTTTGAATCTAGAAAATGCTCCTCTCATTTAGGCATTTACAAGTACCTTCCGAAGAATTTGGGTTCAAAGCTTATAAAGACTAACAAAAGGCTTTTTATTTCTAAGACTTTGTTTGACAAGCTAATAGTGACCCACCTAGAATTCCCAATGAGTCTCCTAGATTTCTTAAGGCCAAGGTACAAGGTGTCTAAGTTGAAGATTAAACATAATAGGGGAAATGTTAACCCCTATTCAATTAGAATTGTGTTGAGGGTTTACGATTTCAAAATTAGACTCTGTGTTCCTCCATACAATGTACCATTGAGGCTTGGTTTTGTAGAGTTGATCAAGAAAATTTCCTAGATCAAAGAGAAAGAATTGATAGGGAGGAGAAAGGGAGAAATTAATGTGCAAGGAAAAAATCACTAACAACATAGTGGTGAAGGCTATAAGGGCTAAACATAAACTTCATCAAACAAAAAATGATAAATAAGATGATATACCTTCACCTCCTAGACCTATTTCATTAAGGTTTCTTCTTCATTCATCCCTACATGTGTAAGTGTTGTAATATCATGAGAATAAGAAGGTACATTAACACTTCCCCATATCACACTTTTGAGATTAATGTTTTCTTTGGAATCAACAAACACCAATAATTATTGATTTCTCTTATCTTCTTATGAAGTGTTTAGAGGTGGAAATAGCTCAAGGCTCTTCATTCCATTGTTTGGCTTGTTCAACTCCTATACCATTTTCCTTATCATTTTCTACCATAGAATTAGATGTTATAAAGAATTGATTTTCATTAAAATCATCATAGTCAATATATGGAGGATCTATACATCACAATGATGGGATAACAGAGAATGAGGTAGCTTATATAGAAGTGTAGGGATAAAGGGAAGCTAAAATCAAAACTACATGCACTTTTTATTGATAAGAATAGTTTTGTGGTTATTAGTGTTTGATTAAGGATAGTTAAAGAAGAAAGTAAGGTTCATAAAATTTAATAAGTTAGAATAGCAATGAGAAGTGTTGTCATGATAGTGTAGTCCTTACAAAAAGAGGACACCTTGATATCAATATATGATGTTTTGGTTACAAGAAATAAAAATTATGCAGTTTTATATGTTAGATAATGATCTAAATCAATGGAAAAATCACATAAGGCATATCTCATCCATGAAAATAAAATGATATTTCTAAAAATTATGAACATGACAATGTTAAGAAGCCATATGAAATCCTACAATTAGGATCATAGGGTAGTCCATAGATAGTCACAAAGACACATGTGAAAAGACATTTAGAAGTAATGTAGAGAACCAATAAAAAGGCACATACATATTAAAGCATTTACAATAAGGAAAACCCAAGATGGTCAATGACCAGATTTATCAATTCAAAGAGAGATTTCCATGAACCATGTAAATGCCCCTCAAACAAGGGGTTATCAACAAATCACAAGCATTTACATTTCCCACACAAATAAATTTTTATTAGTTCAATTGTTTTTGGACACCATAAACATGTTAGTCCCAGATTGGTTTTGACAATTGAGTGTCAACACACTTAACCAATACTCAAGACGATGCTGAGTATAATACAAAAGTCGAGCTATAATGTGTGCCAATCCAGAGAATTAATAGGTGCCAAGTGAATGTTAGGTGTCAAGTGATCTTTAGGTGCTGAGTGAAGTTCAAGTGTTGAGTGATTAGTAAGTATCGAATCACCATGAGTGCCAAGCAAAGAATAGATGTTGAGTGAGCCAATTTTTCTATATGTGCTGAGCATCAGCAACTATTAAGTGCCGAGTAACATAGAACAACATATGAGTTTGTGCCTTTACAAACTTAGATGTAAACCATTTTTGAAGTAGACATAGGATGAATCTCAAAGGATCTTGAAGATAAGATCAATTTTTTTGCATTACCTATGTAATCAACATGCAACCAATAAGAAAAATGGAGAAGGCATGCAACCAATAGGAAAAGTGCAAGAAATGAGTGGAAAATGAAGATTTAATATTGATCATAGATTCATACCTAATCCTAAGTCTTCAAAATCTTTAAAAGGAGGATGATACCCCATTATGCAAGAGAGAGTGTGAGAGAGAAGTGTATGGGTAAATTATAGTGAATTGTAGAAGGGTGTAAAGACTTAGTGAAGAATAGAGTAGCATTGCAAAATCTAGTTGATCAAGAATAGAGTATCAGAGTTACAAAGAGTGACATATCATATCAAGCAAGGATTAGAGCAGTTAGAGCAAAACAAGGATCTAGGATCAGCAATTGAAGATTGAAAGTTATCAGGTCAAAACTTTCTAATACTCTCTAGCAATTGTACTAGATATTTAAATCTTATGGACTTAAGTTGGCTTAGCAACCATTTGTAAATCCTTTAATAGGGTGGCATTCCAAGTGAATGTACTAAAGTCCTTTAACCAGGCCTACTTTTAGTAGGGTAGTTAAATCCTATAACCAGGACACTTTTAATAGGTTATAAAGTCTTTAACAGGATAGGCCTTTCAAAGGGTAGACCATTGGAAGTGGTCAAACATTGTAGCCTTAAATAGTTACACATTGTTGTAGTGATATTTTGTGGGTGTCATCCCCACCCCAATTTTACCTTCTCATTTTGTAGGGTTTTTGGGTTACCAAATTTGTGTGTTATCTATTTTCATGCATGTCTTTTACTTTCATGTTTATTAGATGAATTAGATGCATGTGGATGATATCAGTTAAAAGGATTTGAAAAGGTTAAAATTAGTTACTTCTTATTCAGCCCCCCCCCCCCCCCACCAGAAGTAAATCTCCCCACTTGTTAATTCCAACAATTGGTATCAGAGCTAAGTTCTCACAAGAAGGAGCCTTACAACTTGGAGAAAAGATCTAGAAATGGAATTCTACAAAGTTTGGAAGATCATAGAGAATTAGGCAATTGACATACAACTTGCTTTACATGCTCTGGAAGAAGCTAGAGAGGAACTGAGAAAATCCTTAAAGAGGAGAAGAGAGATAGCCATGGCTGAGAATGATACACAGTACAAGAAGATTGACACCTCAAATTTATTTTCAAATGGAGATTCCAAAGAATTTGATTCATCAATAGTAGACCTAGTGGAGAAGAATAGAGCTCAATTAGAAGAAATTAGAACACTCAAGCTTGAACAAGAATCACAAGCCATGATGCTTTGTGAGGTGACTAAATAGAAGAAAAGAGCCATTGAAGACAAGGCTATGCTAGAAGAAGACAAGAGAAACCTTGCCAATAGACTGGAAGAAAAGTCAATTGAGCTTGAAAGAATTTCAAACATGCAGCTACACACCCTGAGTCAAATGATGAATGCACACCATGAACTAAATATCAAGGATATTGAGATCTCTACACTGAAGATGCAAAATGAACAACTGCAAAATAACCTAAAAAGAGACAAGGAGATTACAGAGAGCTTCAATGAACCTAATGAGACCATCAAGTACTTTGAGTAGCTACTAAAATCACCAAGGGAAAGCATTGATACTACAAGACTAGGATACACCAGAACTGAACAAGGAAAGTAATCCAAGATTGCAGAAGAAAGGAGTAACAAGGTCATATCGGCACAAATTTCTCAACCAGGTCAAAGGCACCCAATTCAAAGAACAACAAAGGAAAAGAGAAGGTAGATTTTGAACATATCAAAGGAGAAATGAATAAGACATGGAAGAAGAAAGATGGATGTAGCACATCAAATGAAGGGATCACTTCACCTAACAGGTCAAGTGGTCACACTTCATCAAACTAAGCAAGATAAGGCATGAGGGACCGATTTACAAAGTTTTATCATACATTAGTTCCTAAACAAGTAAATACTAAAAAGAAGAGATCAACATGAACATAGATGCACAGTTAAGATTTAAAAATTTTGCAACTGTTACCAAGTTGCCCTCAGATGCAGAGTAAAAATCAAGTACATGCCTACTTGGTTGTCAAAATACTAGAAGCAAAATGATCAGTAGGAGCCGAGTTGGTAAAGGAAGCCAAGTAAAGAGAAATCCCAGTTGAAGCTAAGTGAGTAATATCAAATCCTTCAGAAGCTAAGTGGATAGCTGTAAATGCACTAGGAACTAAATGCAAGGAAAATAGAGTATGTTATCGCATTTTCAATCATTTTTCCTCATCATGAATGAAGAGAAAAGATGAGAAGAGTTTAGATCAAGTCCAAAGTAGAGAAACCAATGATTAAATAGATTTCAATAGCATTTCAACATGATTTCATCGATTTCAAGGTATTTAAGTATGTACCGAGTTTTGCAGTTTAATATTTTCTTCATGGAAAAACCCTAGAATTGCAAAAATGGCTTCTAGCTGTAGGAAAAATTAGGAGAAGGAACCTTTCAAAGTCAAGCTAGTGTTAAATGAGGTCAAACAACCTGATTTCTACCCAATACTAGAGGTAGCATATAAGAACAACCCAGTTAGAGCCCTATCCATCATACCCCCTAAGGTTGTAATAGTTCAAGATGTAAGAAGATGTTACAATTATAAGATTGGAGCCAAGGTGACATGGAAATGAGGGAATCCTATGAGAGATTGTGTGAAAATGGAGTGTTGAAGGATGAATACCAGATTGTTGAGAGGAAGGGTTTAATGTGTGCCCTAGAATTCCTCACTATTTTCAAAACTGAATGGATCAAACTAGTGCTAAGTTGAATACATGATGGAAGCTTATGGTTGGAGCATGGCCCAATAAAAATCACAAAGAAAATTTTTCATAGAGTGACAAGGTACCCAACCCTAAATCAGTCAAAGACCCTTAGGAGTGATTCTAAGGAGGCAATTGAGAAAAACACAGGTGCCAAATGGAGCAAAAGAGGGATGACAAGTGATACCATTCAAGACGCTCTTGTTGATTTTTCTATTAGGGTTATTGCACACAAGTTTTTCTAATCCAACAGACTCAATAGTGTGCCTTGCACTGCAGTGGATGTAGGCTATAAACTGGTGAAGAAAGATCATACTTATGATCTTGTAGAACTGTAATTGCAATAGATTAATGAGAATCTAATAGCTATCAAGAGAACCAAGGGAGGCCAATGCAAATTTGGTTTTATTTTGATATGTATATTCTTTTATGTTCAGAATGAATTTCCTTCTTTTGGCAAAGTGGCATGGAAAACTAATAGGTCAATCATAGCTCAAGTAAATGAATACATAGAGTAGATGGGAGCTAATTTTGAGACCTTAATGACTAGTTATTTTGAAGACTTCAAGAAATCAATGAAGCAAAGGCTAAGAATTCTAGTTTCATTAGTGGAGAAATATGTAAATGATGTATATTTTCTTGTAGATATAGATTATACATACATTAAAGCTACCATACCAAGAGTGAGATGGTTAAGACCTCTTGGTTATGAAATTAATATAGATGAAGCATTAGCAACAATAACTACATTACTAGTAGAGGAAATAGACAAGGATGCCGACATTTTGGAACCTATGACGTGGTGAGATCAAAAGTGGATGCAAAGTTAAAGACTGCCTCCACATTGAAAAAGAAGGATAAACTTGTTAAGAAGTTAAAGGCCAAATTTGGGGAAGGCACTGCAGAAGTAGCAGAGGAAGAAGGTGAGGATGCCAAGGATGATGAAGAGGGGCAAGGTCAAGGACCACTTGCCTTAACCTAAGGTATGGGGGAGGATGCAGATGAGGAGGAAGGTGCCAAGCAAGAAGCACCAAAGGCTAAGACAAGGAAAAGAAAAGCTCAAAAATAACCAATTGCACAACCAAGGGAAAGAAGAAGGCTACAAATCCAAGTCTAGCCAAGCCAACTACAAGGGCTAATACTAGGGCTACAACTCAGCTAGCAAAAGAGCACAAGAAGTTGAAGGCTATAGAATAAGGAGGGCTTGCAGAGTAGAAAAAGAGAAGAAAGTATTTTGCACCTCCTGAATTAGATGAAGAAAGAACAAAGTCTGATGAAGAACAATTCAAATTGGTAAGACACTCTACCACATCTAAATTAGAAAGAATTTGCAATAATATTAGAGATAATGTTGATTTAATTGGTCTAGAGACCATTGATTTTAATAAGTTGTCAAAATAATAACAAAACATAGTGGAAGAGTCTATCTACACTATGATGGCTAAGTTCAAGACCACTCCATTGGAACTAGATAACTCAATGTGTAAGGAGCTAAGCTCATTAGTTGAGAATAAATGGCATTACTATCTCAAAATGGAGAAGGAAATAAGAGAGTCTACATTGGCTCATGTAATGCTAGACCTTACTAAAGGTCAAATAATAAAGGCTAGCAAGAAGCATGAGAGAAAATTTGCACCCAAATATAGAGCCTTTAGTATTTTTCAGAACCAAATATAAGATGTGCAAAAGTCAACACAAATGTGGAAACTAATTTATAGATTGACAACTATGAAGGAAGGGAAGGAAGACCCATTTGAAGGAAGAAATGATAAAGAAGAAGAAAATGGGAAAGACGAGGAAGGAGAGAAAGAAAAGGAAGAAGAAATAGTGGAGAAGACGCATGGTGAAGAGGCAACAACTGAAGAGCAGTAGACTAAACAGAGTGCCCAAGACACCCAACTTCCACCACCAAGTCCTCCACATACAACACCTATAGATACAATAATTTTAAAGGATGTTCCTAACATGTTAGGTCAGAAAATCAATCCTTTAATTGTAGAGGATCTCAAAAAGATCCTTCACCATACCATAATGCAATCACAACTTTTTACAAGTCCAATTTTGGTGAGTGTGGATGAATTGCAGAAAGTTGTACAAAGATAAAAAGGGAGAGAGAAAATGCTCAAGAACCACCAACACAACCTTCCATAGCTACAATAGATCAACCCAAAGAGCAAGAAGAATGGGATAAAATTTCTAAGGTTGATAATACAATTATAATAACAATAACTACCAAGGAGTCAACAAATGAACAAATAGGGCAAGATGTTCCTACTACACAAAATCAAGGTGCACCTCCTCAAATCATTGTTATTGATCAAGATAGAAGAGAAGAGGAGAAAGAAGAGGAGAGAACCCCTAAGAAAAGGAGTAGGAGGCAATACAAACATTGGAAAAATTTCCTACCTCAAGGACTCCTACAAAGAAGCTGAGCATTGATGTAGTACCATTGCAAATTTTAGCACTAGGCTCGAGCTCCACCAAGTTTGCAAGGGTACTTTACTATGGAGACCTTACACTTGATGAATAAATAGTCATACCCAGTTATGAATCAAGAAAAATGAATTTAGCACAAATAAATGAAGTGTCAGAGGGAAGAAACAATAGATACTCATAAATGAGTATAGGTAGAAGCAAGCACTGGTGGAAATTAAAAATATATTTCTTGATGCTTTTAGCTTGCAAGTACCTAATGAAACTCTGCCCATCATGAAGCAATTATTCAACATTATGGACCAGGTATAGAATGAGGACCTTGATAAAAATGTAAAATTATTAGAATGTTCAGAAAAGAAGTTTCAAATGAAAGTGAATGAGAAAATATCAAGTGACAACACTTTCACAAGTAGAATTGGCTAAGAAGATTGAAAAGGTGAAGACAGTACTTGAGAATGTATTCTCATTATACACCAAGTTGTGTGATTCATCATATTTCACACAAGAAACTAGCCAAAGGATAATGAGCTTGGAACAAAATCACAAGATTTCTAGCACACAGCTACCTAAAGATCTAGCTCAGAGTGAGAAGCATTTTGCAACTACGCTTCACACATAGAAAGAGTTAGCTATATTGATAGTAGAAGAGGCAAAATTAATACAAATTCAATCTTCCATCACCCCACATCTAGATGTACTCCATAAGGAACAAGCCTATGCAATAACTATTCTAAAGAAAGATCTTAATCTTTCTACTTTAGAAGGCCTCATTCATCTTGTAACAAAGACTTCCATCAACAGAAGTCATTGGAAATTTCTTTAGATAACTGGGATGCTTCTCTCAAGATGATTATGGAGGTAAATAAAATATTTTTGGCAAAGTATTCTATCAATTCTTAGGACCCTTTGACATAAGTGTCAAAAAGGGGGAGATAAGTCATTATTGCATCTAATAAGAATGGGGAGATATAATGTTTTAGGGGAGATGTGAATAAGAATGGTTACATAATGCATTCTTTGATGGAAATAAAGAATATCCAAAGGGGGAGATATTCAAATTTACAATTTGAGGAAGTAATAAGGAAATGCAGCCAAAAAGGATGTGAAAGGGGAACAGATATAGAGTACAAGTAGAAACAAGGTACATAGAAATAGAGGCAAAAGAATGATAAGGAAGACAAGGCAAAGAGTATCAGATACATCAGCATGAGAGACATTCAACACAAAAATTTTGGTTATAGGAATGGAAATGGCACATCAACTTAGGGGGAGTTACAAGATTTTGAGGTATACAAAATTTTGAACAAGATTTTGAAATGTTGTACATATGTTGAATAGAATATGTAATATACTCATAGAGATCAGATTCATAATGTTAAGTATTTTTTCCACTCATGTCAAAGTGGGAGATTGTTAGTCTCAGATTGGTTTTGACAATTGAGTGTCAACACACTTAACCAATTCTCAAGATGATGTCGAGTATAATACAGAAGCCGAGCTATAGTGTCGAGTGAACTTCATGTGCCAAGTGATCTTCAGGTGCTGAGTGAAGTTCAAGTGCTGAGTGATTAGTAAGTACCAAGTCACTATGGGTGCTAAGAAAATAATAGATGTCGAGAAATAGAATTACTATAGAAGCTGAGTGAGCCAATTTTCCTATATGTGTTGAGCATCAGCAACAAGTAAGTTTTGAGTAACAAAAAATTAGCATATGAGTTTGTGCCTTTACAAACTCAGATGTAAACCATTTTTGAAGTTGACACAGGATGAATCTTGAAGGATCTTGAAGATAAGATCGAATCTTTTACATTACCTATGTAATCAACATGCAACAAATAAGAATAATGGAGAAGGCATGCAACCAATAGGAAAAGTGCAAGAAATGAGCAGGAAATGAAGATTTAATATTGATCATAGATTCATACCTAATCCTAATTCTTAAAAATCTTTAAAAGGAGGATGATACCCCATTATGCAAGAGAGAGTGTGAGAGAGAAGTGTATGGGTGAATTATAGTGAATTGTAGAAGGGTGTAAAGACTTTCTAATACTCTCTAGCAATTGTATTAGATATGGAAATCCTATGGACTTAGGTTGGCTTAGCAGCCATTTGTAAATCCTTTAATAGGGTGGCATTCCAAGTGAATGTACTAAAGTCCTTTAACTAGACCTACTTTTAGTAGGGTAGTTAAACCCTTTAACAAGGTGTAAGGTCTTTAACTGGACAAGCCTTTCACAGAAGCAGACCATTGGAAGTGGTCAAACATTGTAACCCAAAATAGTTACACATTGTTGCAGTGATATTTTGTGGGTATCATCCCCACCCCAGTTTTACCTTCTCATTTTGGAGCATTTTTGGGTTAGAAAATTTGTGTGTTATCTCTTTTCATGCATGTCTTTTCTATTAGATGAATTAGATGCATGTGGATGATATCAGTTAAAAGGATTTGAAAATGTTAAA
This sequence comes from Cupressus sempervirens, assembly GCA_028749045.1. NCBI lineage: Eukaryota > Viridiplantae > Streptophyta > Pinopsida > Cupressales > Cupressaceae > Cupressus > Cupressus sempervirens. The sequence continues at coordinate 292,888,761 of CM053790.1, read as the reverse complement.
ATTAGTTACTTCTAATTCACCCCCACCCCCCTCTTAGAAGTAAATCTTCCCAATTGTTAATTCCAACAAAATAAGCCCTAGTATCATAGAACTAAGGCCATCTTGTCACCCATTTTGGATCATCTTTGGAAGAGGTACCTAATGTAAACACTATCACTATATTTAGAATTGTTGATTCATGTATGGAAGTGGCATTGTTTCCTTTCCCCACATTTTTCTTGGTGAATGGTTCTTGTTGATCAATACAAAATTTAGATCCTACAATATCATGCAACAAATTCCTTATAGATGTTTACATTGTGACCCTCATATTGGTGAGATATAAATAAGTAAACCTAGTTGATAAGTGACTGAAAAGAACTACCATGTATACAAACATTACAATATTTTTAAGGCAATACAAAAAATACAGAGTTACAATTAGTTGCATACCTAGATGGGAAGCTTGAACTTCTCTAAGAATGCCTCCAACTCTTTGCATGCATAGGTTGATTTGGAGAAAATGAGAAATGGACCCTTCTTCTTTTTTGTTTGTAATCTCACAGGTGTTGAAATAACAAAACCATCTTATGGACCATTTCTATTATGATGGTGTTGAGGAAACTTTCAAAAAAAATACAAAATCCACACACAAATGATACTACCGTCATAAATTGGTGTCAGAACTCAACCCCAAATGTTGTAGTGGAAATAGTGTTTCCTTTATACCAAGTCCTAAAACAAATATTGAGTCAACCTTGAGCCTTTTCCAATTATAGTAATAACATAGGACATCCTTAAGATATTGCATTACACATTATATTACAATTATGTTTTTTTCAAAGATATTTGAAATAGTTGGTCCATAGAGAACATCTTCAAACAATTTTCCAAACCCTAAAAAATGAACATCTATTTTCATCATCTAGAACATAACATATTTGACATATCTTTGACCTTCCTCTAATATCTTTCAACTATATTAAATCTCTGTTAAAATATATAATAAATTTATCAGTTTTTGCTTCCCAAAAACTCTCTCTAAAAGTAACCTTCATAAAGCATCACACAACTCTGTCATATTTCCATTTTTCTATCTGTGCACTTAACTATAGCATCTATAGGCATCTCTAAACATATGTCTAAGAGTGCACATCCCAACTCACTATTTCTTGACCATGCCAAACAATTATACCTATGTAACTTTGGTAATCTTTCATAGAATAAGGTATATGTTGACATCAATGACAAACATTGTCATGAATGCAACATGTAAGCTTTGAATCATGTCTCCAACAGTGCTATGATACACCAACCACCCCCCCCCCCCCCCCCCCCCCCCCCCAAAAAAAAAAAATAGAAATATCATCAACATTCATGATAAAACACATTTGATGGACATATAATACACCTTGTCTAGTTGATATGTTATCTCTTGCATCATTCGTAATTATCATGCATTGCCTTTATGTTCAAGCATATCTACATTGTATTTCATTGATTAAGAATATTATTCTTTTTAATGTTGATTATTATTGACTTAATCAATTTATCATGTCATTTTCCCCATCTTTCTTGTGATATAAATTAAGCTTCTAGATCTTGGCATTTTCTTTTTTTTCCTTAGGGAAATTCTCACATGGTATTAGATCCATAGGATTTTCATTTCATAACCATCGAAAAGCATTTTGGAGGGCCACAATTTAGATTTAGAGGTACACCAATTATTTGGAGCATCTAGAATAATATTTTGATCTTATCATTGCATTCAAGTGGTCATTTCCATGAATTTTGACTATAAATTAGTCTATATTAGGTGAAAGTCAAAATTGATGCATTGTTTTGGAAGATTTTAACTCTTAAGTTGATTTGTAACTTAGGTAATTTATTATTTTTAGAAGAAAAAAATCCCATTTTAGATGCATTTTATTTAAAAAATTATTTAGATTATTTTTTTGCAAAATATTGGCCAGACATGCCTTTGTCAGACTGCGAGTTAATCATCAAACAACTAAGCATGTTAGACTTACCACATCATTGACACATACACTAACACTAAACAATGCTAGAAATTAACCTTTGTAAGAAGTTCATAGAAAAGGTTATTTTATGAGCATACTATGAACAATATTTTTAAATGTGTGATTTTTAACATTATGACCTCTCACCCTCCCATGCAGTTTCCACTTAACTTGGGTTTCCTAACCATGAGCTCGATCAATGCTACTTTCATCTAGACCAAAGCTTTTGATTACACCTTGTCTAGTTGATAAGTTGTATCTTGCATCACTCATAGTTATCATCATGGTAACATTTAAAGACCTTAAAAATAATTGATCCCAACTCCCACCCCCAACTCTCTCACCACTTCCAAAAGTCCTCTAAATATTGACCAAAAACTATCTTTTTAATTGGCCAAAACCTTTCTTGTACTGTTTAATTTTTCTTATGTTCCTTCTAGTGTGGTGGTTAAAGTGTCATAGGAGGAATTTAAATTGTTTAATAGTTACAATAAAAACTTGACATGGGCAATGTAACCCATTTTGGCCATGTAGTAACATTTAAAGACCTTAAAAAAAATTGCAATAATCCCTAAAAAAAGGAATTTTAAGGCTATTAACCTCAATAGGAACAATGGGAATGCAAACATTGTCACCTCTTTATAGTTAAGACTAACACCTCCTCTTGTTGATCCTGCATTTTAAACTATGCTTGCAACAACAATGGGGATTTTTTCCTCCACTCTTGGATGCTTACAATATGGCCAATTCTCCTATTGTACTAGCCTTTAGAGTTGGGGATATAACTTTATAAACATCTAGGGTGCCTTTTTCATTCATGGGTGAAACTAGGCTTTCTTCCCACCTTGAACTATCAAATTCTTCTAGGTCCACTTTTAGGTTTTATAGCTTCACTATCTCTCATAGCTGCTAATGGACTTGCTTCTATTGTTGACCTTTCTATGATTGGTTTTTTCCACAATCTCCCTCTAGGTGTAGTCCTAGTTGAAGGGGTTTCTAATGTGCTGAGAAACTTGGAGTATGGGGCATTTGTGTCTAGCATTTTTGGCCCTATGGTTGTTGTAATGGAAGCTCCTAGTCCTTTGACTCTTGGAAAAAAGAGCTATGCAAGGGATGCCAAAACTTCCACTAATATCCCTTCAAAGGAGAAAGATCATCCTATCACATGTGCTAGGGTGTCCCCTATGGTGTTTTGTGGTCATGAGGTGATTGAGAATGTGGGTTTTCACCAATGCTATGGTTTGGTCTATATTTTTGTGGGTATTTGTCCCTCTCTTCTAGATGTGCATCATTTGATTATCAATTCTTGGGGACTAGTAACATTTAGTAACATGGAGCTTTATCTATTTGACACATGTTTTTTCATCACTTCATTTTACTCTTCTCAAGATTGTGATTCTACCTTAAACAAGTTGTGGGTTTGGAGAGATCATTCCCTATTTTATAAACCCTATATCATTTCTTTCAAACCTCGTATTGAAGCCACTCAATGCACATTCAATATGAGTTCACCTTCTTAACATACCACTCCACCTAACACTCCACTTCTATAATATGTCTTATTCAATGGCATTGGAAACATTAGGAAATTCTAAATTTTCCTATATCTTGATGGCTATGGATTTATCCACCCTATTTCCAAGGCAGGTGGTGCTTATGGTCAGTAAAAGGCCATGAACTCAAATTCTGGTTTATGACGCTCTTCCCTTTCATTGCCAAAAATGCTTGTCAATGAGGGACATGATTTCTTACTATGTAATTTTGTACATAAATGATATTTATACTTTGTGAAGAGGTGCAAGAGTTGATCATTTGACTTTTTGTGTTTCTAAGTCTCCCTCTAATTCTTCCTTTGAAGACTCTCAATTAGCTAATTAAGATGAAAATTCTTGTTGAAAATCTAGATGTTTCCAATGTTGTTAATTAGAACCAAACCTCTACTACTTGTCTGAATCTTAATTTTTTGCTACCCCATAAATGGTCCCTTCTATGTATGTTGTAACCCCCACTAGCCATAGTGCCTTTGAAGTTGGAGGGATCAATCTGTGTAAATCTTAGAACATTAAATTCATGAATTTACAAAGCTTTGAGCTTATGCAATTAATGAGGTAAGTTACATAAGTTTCAAAATGCACATGGAAATACTTTCCATTGTGAGGTAGATGACAATTAAATTACACCATAAAATTAAGAGTGGTCTAGCTACGGTTAAAAAATCAAGGAAAGTTTTAATTTGACCAAAATGTGTTTTGGATTGGTTTATTTGCTTAAAAGTGGCTTTGGTTCTAGGATTTATATTTTCAATTATGAAAAGCTAGATGGACCAACCAAAATAATTTTTGAAGCTAAATAGGGAATGTGCTAAGATATTTTAGTAAAGGTATTAGTAGGCCATGGATTTTATTTAACTTGGAGAATTTTTTTAATAGATACAGTTTAATAAATTCTACAAATATCAAAATTCTCAAGACTATATGAGATCAATAAGGTTAGCTATTCATACTTTATCTATACAAAAATCATATAGAATAATTTCTTATGTTATATATATGCACAAAATAGTGTATAACTATTCATATTATAGATGTCTAGATATGAAAATAAACCTTATATTCAAGACTATCAACTTATAAACTACTTTATGGTTATCCTGAATGATTTTCTCTTAGGCTTGGATTATCCGCTCTATTTGAGTGGAGTGATGGATCACTTGATCACATCACCTCTAATATGAACCATCATATTTGTAAATATGTAATACTTTGCAAACCATGTACTGAATTAGTTTTTTTGGTATATGATAATTGTATTTCATTTGAAATCTCAAGTAGCTTTGAAAGAAATGAGTGTTCTAAATTTTATTGAATGGAAAAAGTTGGCCCTGCTTGATTTTAGCTTTCTAAACCTTCATGTACCCTTGTTGAGTTACTTAAAGAATTTAATTTTTGAGATCTTTATAGTTAAGGTTACCTACATGACAACGTCAAGAATGTCTTTTGACTACTTGAAAGTGTCCACTTAAATCCTTATATAATTTATTCATAGTTTTAGTGAGCACTTCCTTCCAATTAATATCCCCATAACCTTACTAAGATGAACATAATATTTTTCTTGATTTTCCTTGCACAATTTTTTTGAATGAGGTCTCTTACATATCCATGTTTTTTTTTGCATGTGGAACATAATTCAATATCAAAATAATTTCATTTATACGGTGATCTCTAAAAAATGAATAACCACTTGAAATAAGTATTTTCAAAGTCAAACATTGAAACACGTATCTTTTACCTTTTTAATCTTCTAAACTTACATAGAAACATTTGTTAACACATTCACAATGGAAAGAGTACTAGATAAAGACATATAAGCCACCTTTTTTTTTGTACTGCCATGCTATTTAGGATCCTTACAATAATCAACATCGTAAATGTGATTAATAGAAAAATGAAAGCACTCATAGGCCTCCCTTAAAATTGAATTAGTCCTTTAAATGAAATTGAGTTTCACTTTCAACCCAAACTACTGTGAAGGATTCCATATTGAAAATATAGTGCCTCTTGTGTTTGCATTCTCTTTTATGTTATTTTGACTTGAGATATGCTTTGAAGGATTTTGCATGTTTATTTGTATATTGATATGCTTTAATGACTATACACAATTTTGTTTACTAGTATCATAGTTGCTAGATGTTAGATGATGTTGCTATTTAGTTTAATCATAACTACATGATGATGCTAATGATGTGACATGATGCTTTATGATGATACCTAGTTTATTTTGTATTCAAACTTGGACTATGTATATGTTATCTAATGAATATTATTGAATTCACTTCTAAGGTGCTTTTATGTTGTAGATATATATATTTTATCTTCAACAAATATATCCTGAAAAGATGAATAATGCTTATTTAAATGATTTAATTTAAATGTATTATCGTGAAATTATATATTGTAAAGTTGTATTGCACCACTGTAATGCGTGGATTGCCCATTTTTGCTAGTACGAATTGGGAACAAAGTTATAGTCACTTTCTTGTGAGATCTATATAGTGTCCCATTCTCCTTCTTGTGATCATGCATCTTTGTGTGCTTTGACTATTTATATAATTATCATCTACACTTTATGTTTAGTGTTTACTAAATAGATACCATCTAGATTTGGCTTTAATTTAAGATAAAAATGTATACTTAGATCCCCGACAATGGCACCATGAGATAGTGACCTTGACCATTCATGTTGAGCCAATTTCATCCCTATATAGCCATGTATCTCTATATTTGTTATTATTAATCCTCTAGTAATTGGTAAATCCATAGTCATAATACATTGTGTGATTAAACATGTGAGCTTATCTGTGCATTTAGGATTCTACAGTTGTTGTAAAAAATGTTGAATTAATTATAGAGAATCTTTGTATTTGATTTAATTTATTTTAATTACTGGCTAATTTATCATAGTTGAATTCCAATTGCCCATAATTATCTAATTTATTTGGGAATAGGGGTCAATTAGATTATTTAGTGATTTAATAACCTAATTTAAAAGTCTCTTTAATAAAAGTTTAACCCATAAACTTCCACCATGAATTCTGCTTAACACAAGTTTAACCCATTCTGTCTTGAATACGGTGGGAAAGCTCAAAACTCGGGTCAAACCCTTTCTTTCAAAAATTTTGAATTCATCTTTTAAGACTCCATCTACGCACAATTTCTCATAGGCTTGCCTTATTTCCATATCACCTAGGGCTCCTATCTTACAATTGTAGCATCTCCTCACGTCTTGAACCATTACAACTTTTGGTGCTATTTGGGAGAGAGCTCCGGCTGGGTCATTTTTGTATGGAAATTTAGGTATGGGACAAAAATCATGTTGCTTTACCTCATTGGACACTAACTAAACTTCAAATAACTCTTTGTCCTCAATTTTCTTGGAACTTGACGCCATTTATGCAAACTAGGGTTTCCTTTTTACGAAATATGAAACTGCGTAGCTTGGCACAAATGAAAAATACCTCAAGATCAATGAAAATGCATTGAGAGATGTTGCAATCTGCTTGAAATGCTGATTTCTCTACTATGAAGTCACTCTGCTCTCTTTCTCTTCTTTGCTTCTTGATCGCGATGAGGAAAACTGATTAGAATCACGATAATATACCCTATTTTCATCACATTAAATGCTCAACTGCCAACTTGGCTTCTAAAGGATTTTAACCTTACTCAGCTTCCATTGGAGTTAACCAACTTGGCATCAATTATCAACTCAGTCGCTATTAGGAACTTGGCATGTGTTGGAGTTTAACTCGACATCCAAAGATAGCTTGGAAACATCATGTAGATTTTGTCTTGACATCTTGTCTCATGTAGATTTATACTTTGCATTGCTTCTTTGTCTTGGGACTGATGTGTGATATAGCTTTGTATATTAGTCCCATATACTTCTCATGCTTAGTTTGATGAAGTGTGATCACTTGACCCATTGGGTGAAGTGATCCCTCCACTTGATGTGTTGCATTCATCTTTCTTTTTCCAAGTCCGATTCATTTGCCTCCTTATCTTTTCGACATCAATCTTTTCTTTGCCCTTATTTTCTTCAGTCTTGGGTGTCTTTGATCTTGTAGGACAGTTTTTGTTGATATGACCAGTTTTCAGAAAACTGAAACATGTGTTTTGATTCAACCATCTTTTATAGTTCCCTTTGAGATGTGTTCTTATGCAGTTCTATGGTATATGTCCATATTCCTGACAATAATGACAGTTATACCTGGTGTTGTAATCCCAATGATAGTGACTTTCATTTCCTTTTGATTTTGCTAGTTGATTTGATGTCCAAATAGGCTTTGATCTGCATTCAAATGCTCTATGTCCATACTTCTTCCAATTATGATAGTGTCCATCAAATTTTTCTGTCCTTGTAACTCTAGATCTGCAATCTTGTGTCATGTGTCCTTGCATGTTGCACTTGTGATAGTAACTCTTGCTCTTGAGTGTATTTGGCTGATTGAATCTCCTACTCCTGTAAACATTAGCAGTATGCCCCTTCTTATTATAGTAATGACAAGTGGGTTTTGAATTTTTACCTATGTCATCTTTTTGTTCAACACTCTTTGATGATTCTCCAACCTCAGTTTTGTTGTATCCAAGTCCTGATGTATCATGGGCGGATCTTGGGGATTTCAGCAACTGTTCAAAATACCTGATGCCTTCACTTGACTTGTTGAGATTCTTGACTACCTCTTTTTCTCTGTTCAATTCATTCTACAGTTGTTCATTTTGTATCTTCAAAGTAGAGATCTCAATATCTTTCATATTGAGTTCATGATGAAGGTTCATCATTTGGGCAAGTGTATCCATCTGCATGTTTGAGATCCTTGTTAATTCAGTACATTTTTCTTCAAGCCTATTTGCAAGATTTCTTTTTTCATTTTCTATCATGAATCTATCCTCAACTTCTCTTTTCTTTTGTTCAGTGATTTCACATATCATTATGGCCTATGATTCATGTTCCATCTTGAGAGATCTTATCTCCTATGCTTGAACTTTTTTTTTCTCCATCAGTTTTGCTATTGTTGCATCAAACTCTTTAGTGTCTCCATTGGCACACAGTTTTGTGGTATCAATCTCCTTGTAGTTTATATCATTTTCAGCTATGGCTATATCCTTCCTTCTCTTCAAGGATTTTCTCAATTCTTCTCTTGCTTCCTCTACTTTGTGTAGAGCTAGTTGCACATCAATCACTTGATTGTCAATAATCTTTCCAAGTTTGAAGACTTCCATCTTTAGATATTTTTCTTCAAGTTGTTAGACTTCTTTTTGTGAGAACCAATGGCTCTAATACCAATTGTTGGAATATTTAAATAGGAACAATGCTTCTAAGAGGGGGCGGGGGTGAATCAGAAGTATTGTATTTTTACCATTAAAATATTTTAACTGAAAGTAGATTGCATGCATACAAACATACCAAACAATTATGATAAAACACATAAGCATCACCACATAACACTTGAGATTTTGGTAACCCAAAAACCCTCCAAGAATAAAAAGGTAAAACTGGAGTGGGGATGATACCCACAAAATTTGCTGCAGTAGTAAGGTTTTAACCACTTCTGATGGTCTGCCCTGTTAAAGGCCTGCCTTGTTAAAGGCTTTACACTGTATCAATAGTGACCTGGTTAAAGGATTTACAAACACTTTACATGAAGTGTCACCTTGTTAAAGGATTTAATCACTTGTTTAAAGGATCTATGAAATAGTTGTTAAGCTAACCTATCACCATAGGATTTTCATTCTAATACAATTGCTAGAGAATATTAGATATAATAAACCTGATTGATTACAATCCTTCGATTGCTAAATACAAGCACTTGATCTACTTTCTCTTATCTTGATCCTTTGTGATCTGATAATCCTTACTCTGAAAGTAGTTTTCCTTACACACCCTTGTATACCCACTCACTCTCTCTTTTACAATGAAATTTTGTCTTCCTTATAAAGACATTCAAGGATTTAGGGTTAGATATGGATCTATGATCCATATTCAATCTTTATTTCTCGCTCATTGTTTGCACTTCTTCCATTGGTTGCATGCCTTCATCATTTTTCTTATTGGCTACATGTAGATTGCATAGGAAAAATAAAAGATTCGATCTTATCATTTAATCCTTCAAGATTCGTCACATGTTGGCCATGAAAACTATTTACATATGAATCAATGAAGTTACAAACTCATATGTACATTCTGTGTTACTCGACACTTGCTAATTCCAGATGCTCGGCACTAATAACAAAATTGGCTTACTCAATACTTGTTTCATTTTTGTATTGCTCGGCATCATCTATGACTCAACACTTGAATATCACTCGGCACTTGTATCTACTCGGCACTTGATTCTGCTCAGCACTTGAACTTCACTCGACATGTGAAGTCTTTCCTAACTTGGCTCTTGTTGTGGCTCGGCATACATGGTGTACTCGGCTCCAATATAGAAAGTAGTTAAGTGTATTGGCACTCAAGTGTCAAAAACCATTATGAGGTTAACAATTTTTAATCATTTATTTATTTTTAACTGGGCACTAAAATGAACATCGCATCAAATATTAATTTTGATAATTAAAGCAACCTTGCATGATTGATCACCTAGATGAAAATGTATGCATTTTGTAAGTAATGGATCACTTAGGAATCTTTAGTGATATGTTTATGCCTTTCACTTGAAATCATTATGATTTATGTATTTATGTATGTATGTATCTATGCTTAATTTAACAAAAAAAAAATGTTAGTTTTAGTCCTTGTTTCCAAGGATCCCCATGCGAGGCATTATGAAAACTCTTTGCACCTGAAACAATGCAGAAAACATATTATTTGTGAATTAGATTATTCACATTCATTTCATCAAGATCAATTGAAAAAAAATGTAATCAACAAATTAAAGTTTTACACATAATCTTTGTTAGAAAGTGAGAGGATTGGACGTAATTGTCGACACTTAAAATCATCCCAAATGAAGTATTAATTGATTTAATATTTCCTTTGAAATTATAATTATTTATTTATTAATTAATCATATTTTTCATATCCTTCTACCTATTTAATTAAATTTATTAATTAAATAGGCTCATTTTCCTACATCCCTTCTAATGTATTAAATTTATTTAATGCATGGTGCTCCATAAAATCCCCTTTTAAATAAATCTCAATTTATTTAATTCCCTCCACTTTATTAAATTCTGTAATCCTATGATTAAGTTAAATCCTATTTAATCCTAATCCCATCCTAAAACCTAGTCTACACCCATTACTCTCATCCTTCTAAGCCTAGCCATTAATTAATCTCACTTAATTAATCATAAACACCTTTCTAAACACCTTTTAGCTCCTAAATGTTTGCTCACACATGTTTCAAAAACTCAAGATCCAATAAAGCTTCCATTTTATTATTTTATTCATACCTCTTACACACTTGTCCTCCTTTCCTTTCTCCGATGTTTCTCAGACATGTGTGATCAAACCTTGAGCCACCACTTTCTTCCAAAAGGCTTATGTTGACATTTGCATGGCTTGTCCCCTTAGCCCATATGTCTCCCTTGTGGCACCTATGTGGATGCAAGTAGATGCCACCTCCCCAAGGCCTCTCTCAAACCTATAAGCAGAGCCCTTGTCTCAAAAATTTTACATCTCCCCATTTGCATTGTTATCATGCTAGTTTAGAGTTAGAGCTTTCTTAGTAATTTGCATGTTGCTACTAACCCTTTGGTAGTTGTTTACTTCTTGAATTTCTTTGTTTATTCATGAGTTTCACTCTTAGATTTTCTTCTTATATCCACTTCCATTATCCATTAAGTTCTGTCAAGAATAGTTTCTTCCATAGCCATCTCTTGAAGCATTCTTCATCATTTAGCTTAGTTGCATGTTCATTATTGCATTTTCATATCATTGGGATTCATAGTTGTGTTTGGGAGGGCACACTCACATCCCACAATCTAAAGACACCAACAATGCCTCTTATGGGTACCCTTCTTGAGCTTCTTTGAGGTTGTATGGGGACTCTTCCTTTTTAGTTGTATTCAATTGTAAAATTCAAGCATAGAATTAATTGTATTCTATTTTCTTTTGAATCTTTGATATGCACATGCTACTAACATTTTCTTGTTTATGCATCCTTCCAATAGGTTAGGTTTTCATGTATACAATAATTATCTCAAAAGGTAGTGAATAGCATTTGAAGCTATTACAAATAAAGTAGGGATGAGGGAGGATCACTATTTGATTGATCTATTAAGTGTGAACACCTTAGAGAGATAACCATTTTTTAGAATGTAAAGTCATCATATTCATTATCAAGTTATGGTTGAGTCATCAAAATGGATTGAGTCATTACAAATTCTCATGTTTGGAGACTTATAATAATTAGAAAGTTTGTATGAGTTGGCTTCCTATAAGTAGTGAACAATTTTGATGACATTTTGAAAATAGTAATTTTGACAAGTGATTAACATGTAGTTGTATGAGTCAAACATATTAAATTTAGTAAGTGGTAGATAATTTGAACTTTGCAACTCAGTTGTTATATGAAACTCCAAGTCGTGATTTTTCATATGTTTCAAATATTTCTATAAATGTGAAAAATTATGAGAAATAAAGTTGAGAGATTGGCTCGTGATTTTTGTTGGTATATTCCTCACAAGTTTTCCCATTAAATATTGTGTAGTGTGTTTTTTCTTCTCTATAATTTTCTACACTATTTTATTTTTATTACACCATTAACTTTCACTTGTGCAACTACATATCTCAACGGTGTACAAATAATATTACAATAGTTACCATGAAATTCAACCACCTCAAGTGTCTTTCTTAATAAGGACCATTATAATTGTATGCTTTCTTAAAATCTATTAGAAACATAAAAGTATCTTGATTAGAGTATTTAGCCCATTTATTTGCTTCCCAAATAGCTAATAAGTTACCTTTGATGAAACTAGTTTGAATGCTATTGTTGAATGTTGGAAGAATTTCTACTAGTGTCGTGACTACATTTTTAGCCAAAATTTTGTAAGACACATTCAATAAGGTGACAAGTCTCCAATTCTAGATCAATACTTTAATCATTTCTTTATCTCCATCTTTAGAGCAATATCGTAATTCCCTTGCTAATGTTCTTACCCTATTACTCTTCATTAAGATCCTTCTTAAATACTTAGAAACATGTTTTCATACACCCAATAAATGTGTTTCTTATCAAATAAGAGATTCTTTGAAATAATATGCTAGAGATAAGCACTACTATTGTAGTTTTCTACAATGTCCTCTTCAACTATACTGAAATTATTTTAAAATAGGAGATATTGTCTTTTTGTGTCCTCTTGATTAGTGATAAACTTAACTTCACGCTAATTTTTGTTTGTTTTATGATCAATATGTTTATTCTTTAGGTATTTAAAAATTATTTTATCCATTTAGGTCCATTATTCAACCAATTTAATGTATAATTTGTGTATCATTTGAATGGTTGTGATTTTATTGTTCTTTTCATTGAGTGAAGTGTGGGTATAATCCTCCTTATGCACTTGATGTAATATTGTATGATCCTACAATCAAGATGGTGAAATCATGTGTTTATGTTGTGCCTAATTTTGGTTGCTAGTAGGTGGTTGGATATGATTTTTTCCAATAATGATGCTACTTTTTTCTCAGTGTGGCTTTGATACCATGTTCCAAAGTGCTTCAGCACATACTGAATCTTTTTGGATGAATTGAAGACACCAACATCTATTTTATTTCTATGCACCATGGTGTACATTATGTCATGTTTGGATGTGGCTTCCCTAATTTCATGTATTATTGACTAATTGATGCTTCGAAACATAATATGTGTATGTATCATGATATATTTGTCTAGCTCTTGTTTGACCACCTATTGAGGTCAACCTTGTGTTGTATGATATTTTTTTGTGGTTTTGACATTTTTATGAATGATTAGCTATCTAGTTGCGAGTAGATGATGTTGAGACTTATAGAGGTTCTTTATCACTTATTTTATCATTTCCATGATCTTTCTAAGTAGCTTAACTTTTAGTTCACTATACTTGATCTTTTTGGTGTTAAAATATTAAGTTTGGCTCCTATGCCTTTTATTCATTTTTTTGACCAAGTTTCAAGTTGTTTATCCTAAATAGCCTAGGTATTTTTTATTGTGTGAGTTATCCTTCTAGATTGTGACCTATAAGAACCCCCCAATTTTCCTTGGTTTCATGATGAGAAGTAGGTGTATTAATAAAATCCTTACTACTATAGAAACATTCTTGAGGAAGTGAGATCAAATTTGGAAGTGAGGCATGCTCTTCATGAGCATGGTTGTTCTTTCTCTAGTATTATGGGATGATTTTCCCTATATTTTGGGTCATCACTTAGAAGGTTAAGTGGCTTGGTATTAGGAGGGCTATAATAAGTTTATTTGTGTGTTTTTTTTTCTCTTTCAAATGAGGCAAGGTTGTAGGCTTTTGGTGCCTTACTTGGTTGAGTTGGTGTCTAGAAGGAGTTCCTACAATAATTTGTAATCCTTGTGTAGGACCTTGTTTTTTTGTTGATTTTCTTTTAGATTGTGTAGTTTTTCATTGACCCTAGTGCAAAAGAGACTAGAGAAGGTATTGTGGTGATTGTAGCGATTGTAGTTGCACCTACTAGATAGTATTTAATTTTATCATGCATCCTAAAGATCTGTGTGTGTTGTATTGTTACCAGGACTTGGAGAGAGTCCAAAGGTTTGGATGGTATAAAGTTAAATCTTGTGTTTCAAGGATCAAGTACTAATTATACCTTATCCTTGGTATGCACAATCTTTTAAGATTGAGGCTAAATTTAGTGGGGGAGGATGTAATGACCTTCCTGTTAAAATATTTAGAATAACTAAGAGGGGGGGAGGGGGTGAATCAATTATCCAAAGTCCAAATATACCAATTGAAAAAATAAATACTTAAACAATTTTAGATCTTATCATTCCATTTTTCGGTGTCTACAATAAACTATTTGCAACATTAACTAGTTGTCCACTGTTTTATAAATAATAAACTTGTAGAATGTAAACTTAAATCATTAAAACATCATAATAACATTCACACAAGTTTGATGCTAGGATTTTGCATGGAAACCCAATTTGGGAAAAAACATCAACAACATGTCACCAATTTTTACTCTTTTGAAGTGATCCCTATTTAAAGCCAACCTGGTTAATGGCTACAATACACACTATTAAATGTGACCTTGTTAAATGGTGCAGGAGCAACTAGGGATTTCTCAGGAATTCTAGAAGTTTCTTGTTTCAATTGCATGTGTGTGTTCCTTAGGGAATTTTGATGTGATTTATGTAAGGTCATGTTTACCATGGTAGTAGCACAATAGGGTTTTTGTTCATAGGGTCTTAGAACCTTTTGCTAGGTGCAATTAGGGGCTAGCAAGTTGTAAAGCCCTCTTATTGGCCCAAAGCATGATTATGACATCATCATGAGGTTAGTAGGGTCTAGGATAGGTTAGGATGGTTTTTTTACCTTAGTTGAGGTTCTTAGTTGAGTTTGGAAAGCAATGGAGGTCATTTGACTAAAGTTGAGAAAAGTTGCTAAAAAGATGAAAAAGTTGCATTGTGCAAATTTGCAACTTTAAAAAGTTGTTTGAGCAACATTGTCAAGAAAGTTGAAATTTTATGGAGAAGATCCCTAATAGTAAAATAAAAACCCAACCATCCTATATAAGGCATTCCAAGATCTATGTGCAGGGTTGGATGCTCACTGTATGAATTGAGTATTTTGGTAATCAATATTTTGAAGCAATTTGTATGCAATTTCTTTGTTATTGATGTTAGTTGGTAGTCAGAAGTTCAAGATCCATATTGTAACTTGTGTATCCTTTGATTATAGGTTTTATTGATCTAGTGCATTGGTAGATAGATATTGTGATCATTTTGTTTTCCTTTTGTGAAATTGTTTTGGTTTTACTTTATCATTAGTTTTGTCTAGGCAATTGTTGAAGATGGAGTTCTCGCTCACTTTCCTATTGTCCATTCTATATGGCCACTTGGTAATAGTGATTATACTCCATTTACATAATGTGTACAAAAGAAAGGGCCCTCAAAGGTAGAGGAAGCATTTTTAAAGTCTTTCCCTAGGCAAGCATGTGGTGATTCTAGCTAGGGAAGACCATAAAGTGATCAATATTACTTGCAGGGGAGAAAAGATGGTGTCCAAAATCATTTTTTAAATAGAATAAGGAAGTATTAAAAACATTCCATGAACTAGAGAGGGTCATACAAACCCTATAACAAGCCTAAAACAATCTTCATTGTTGGAGCAGCCTGTGAAGCCTAAAAAAGTCTAATTTTCACCTAATTTGGGTTAGGGCAATGTATTGAAGGATATGAACTCAAGACCCAAAAAATATTTAAGGGTATGAATAATAAACTAAGAAACCTAGAAATTATTGTAGGGTTCATTTGGAAGACATAGGAGAAAAACCTTGTTTTCTCATAGTAGGAGACCTAATAAGACTAATAGACCTAATGGGGGAATTTGGTGAGATCAGATAAGAAATAGACTAGGAGGGATATCTAAACCCATAGTTGATTGCATTGAAGTCCTTTGGGAAACCTCCACACCTTTTCAAGGTTGGCTAAATAATATGAAGGATTTAGGCCTTTGAAGATGGTTTAAGGGCTATGGAAAGTGAGCAAGAATATTGAAACAAGTAGAATGAGCATACAAAAACTATTGGTAGATAGGTTGGGTTAAGGAGACTAGGGGATCCTAGTGAAAAAAGGGTCCTGTAGGTGCTAGGTTAGGAGAGAAAGAAACCATAAAAGTCTTTAAGAAGACTATGAGCATGAGCTAGTGATTCATTCATCCAATCTCCCTATCAGAGCCTCAAAAGATTAGGCTTGTTGATAAATGTTCTATTCTAAGAAATCAGTAGGAGAAACTACAATGGTGAAGAATACATAGTTAGCAAAGAAGGTGACTAAGAAAGAGGAAGAAAACAAATATCTTAGAGAGAGATCAGCCCAACTAGAGGATAAGTCAGATCAGGTAGAAGAAAAGACCAATGAAGTCAAGGAGAAAGTTGATGGGAAGAAGCTAGAGGTTTTTGTAGAGGACAAGGTCCCTACACTAGACCCTATTCTCACAGAAGATCCTTTCTTGAAGTAATTGAAGGCTATGAGTGGGAAGGCACTTGAAGGCATTCTATTGTTTAATGTAAATATGGAACTAGATCTAGTCATGGATTGGATAGAGGGAATGGAGAACCATTTTGAATGTGATGGAGTCACTAAGGCACAAAAGGTTAGTGTGGAAAAATCAAGATTGAGAGGATCTACTTTGACATGATGGAAGTTCATTCAAGCAAAGAGGGAAAGAGAAGGTAATAAACCAATCTCTTCATGGAAAGATATGGTTCTTAAGTTGAGATAAGCATCTATATTAGAGGATTATGAAATTCAATTACTCCAAAAGAGGTAAAATATGAGGTAAAGGGATCTTGATGTAAGTTCCTACAATGGGGAAGTTAAAAAGCTTTGCATGAGTGCAAATGTGGCAGAGGATGAAAATGTTAAGGTAGCTAGATACCTTAGTGGCCTAAATGAAATGTCCCTTTTCTGATATTATATGATATTCAAGCCTCTAATCAGATCTTTAAGATCAAACAACCAACCTTTCAAAGATCCACCAATTTCTCAATAAACCCCAAATCGGGTATGCCGAAAATAGTGCCAAAAACTTCACAGCTTCACATATTATTAGTAAATCTGAAAATGGAAATTTTTATAGAAATTTCAGCAGCATAACAGCTTATAAAATGAAATTTTCAGATCTGTATAACATTTACACAACAGCTCCCAAATGGAGGATAAAAACAATGCTCATCGGGCTCCCGAAAACAACATAGAATAGCTCGAAAACACCACAAAAACACTAATAATCTATCACAAAAGTATAATCATGACCAAATAAATATATTCAGCTCTATTTTAACATGTAAAATTATGAAATACAGCAGCAACCCAAACTGATATGCAATACTCAACTGGAAACACCAAACTCTTACAAAAAACACACCCGAAAAATCACAAATCTGCACTGTTCAACACAAAGTCAAACTCTGCATGAGCATGCACATGGAATGGCTTCAAACTCCCATCCTTATCCTTCCTAGAAACCTGAAAAATCCCATTCTTGATTCTCCTTCTCCACAAGTTTGGCAGCCTCTGAAGAATAACAAAGAAATGAGCAAAAATCAAGTTCTGGAATCAGACCAAAATGCCTCCAAACCCCTTAAAAGAGGGAATAGCCCTAACTCACGTCCAAGATGGGTTAATAAAACATATTTTAATAATAATTTTCATTTATTATTCCATTAGCTTCCAAATATTATCCCCTTTTTCTGAAACTTCACCTTTTTGGGCCTGCCTGCCTTAGAAAAGATTATTATTTTTAATTATTTGAAAAGGGGACATGACACTAAAATGGAACGTTCAAGAAGAGCTGACTCTTCTTAGTCCTAAAATAGTACATCAATTCTATCAATTGGATATGAATATGGAAGAAAAGAACAAAAGAAAGCATGATTATTCCTCCAAAGGTAAAGGAAGAGGGAGAGATCAAAGAGGTCATAGAGGTGGTTACCAAGGTAGAGAGATTGAGCAAAAAAAACAATGGGAGTCCAAAGCTACAAAGCATGGGAATGAAACCATTCCAAGAGAAGGCCATGTAAGAGGTAGAGGATCTCAAGGAGGTTCTAATAGAGGGAGAAGTTTAGGTAGAGGTAATTCATACTTTTATAACATGAAATTTTGTAGTTATGGATAGATGAAACATCCTTATTATAGGTTCCCTGAGAAATAATTATCTTCTAACAATGAGAAAAGGATTGGATATGCTCAAGAAGACACATCAAGTGTCAAGTCACTTTTGATCAATCACATTGAATCAATAATAGTAGAAAACCTAATGTTTAGGAGGGTTTTGGTTAGACAACCTATGAAGGATGAACCAAAGAAAAGGAGAGCCTTATTAAGAATAAGGTGCAAATACTTGGAAAAAATTTCAAGGTTATTGTGGAATAAAGGTCCACAAATAACATAATCTCTAAAGAAGTAGTAAAGAAGCTCAAACTTGAGAAGGTACCCCATAACAACCCATACAGGGTCAGATGGTTGAACAAAGGGCAAAGTTTCCTTGTGAATGAATAAGCATTGGTGGAATTCTTTATTGGTGGATACAAGGATAAGTTGATTTTTAATTTCTTGCCCATGGATGTATGTCATCTCCTATTGGTTAGACCATGGCAGTATGACAAAGGTGTCATCTATGATGAGAATGAGAATACCATTTCCTTTAAGAAGGATGGTAGGACATTTAAAATATAGTTACTGATGGAGGATGAAGAACCAAAATCAAAGACCCTTAGTGTTTTGTTGATCAGTGGCAAGGATTTTTTCAACATCCTACAACAAGGTGGTGAAGGATATGTTATCATGGTAAAACCTAAGGAAGAAGAAAGACCATGCCAACACCTATACTAGAGGAGGTGCAAAATTTTCTTACTAAGTTCAAATATATTATTAGTGATGGAACACCAACAACACTACCTCCTAAGAGGTCCATTAGTCATCAGATTGACCTTATCCCAAGAGCCTCATTACTTAATAATGTAGCCTATAAGATTACTCCAGAGCAGAACCAAGAAGTGGCTAGACAAGTGTAGGGGTTTCTAGACCAGGGATTGATAAAAAAGAGAAGTATTCCTTGTGCAATACAAGTGGTATTGGCATCCAAGAAAGGTGGTAAGTCAAGGCTTTGTACTGATTCTAGGGATATTAATAGGATCACAATTAGATGTAGGTTTCCAACACCTAGGATTGATGATTTGATGGATTATATTGGAGGATCTAGGTATTTCACTAATTTGGACTTAAAGAGTGGCTACCATCAAATTAGGATACAAGAGTGAGATGAATGGACAAAAACATTCAAGACAATAGAAGGGTTGTATGAGTGGAGAGTTATGTCATTTGGGCTTACAAATGATCCTAGTACATTCATGAGGCTAATGAATGAAGTAATTTAGAATAACATTGGTAGGTTTGTGGTAGTATACCTTGATAACATACTCATCTTTAGAAAAACCAAGGAGAAACATATGAAATACTTGGAGATTGTTTTCAAAAGATTGCAGGAAGAGAAGTTGTCTATCAACTTGGAAAATTGTGAATTCCTCAAGCAAGAACTTGTATACCTAGGATTTGTAGTATCACAAGGTTCATTAAATATGGACCCAAGCAAGGTGGAGGCTATTTTGAATTGGCCAAAACCAACCACAAGGACAAAGTTAAGGAGCTTTTATGGGTTATCCCAATTTTATAGGAAGTTCATAAGGATATTTAGTGGTATTCATGCACCAATGTTAGACACCATTAAAGGTGGATTAAAGACCAAGTTAAAATGGACTCTTAAGGTAGGAAAGCCTTTAAAATATTTAAACAAGGAGTGGCTACCCAACCTATCCTATTTTTGCCTAGTTTTGACAAATTGTTCTCATTGAAGTGTGATGCAAGTGGAGTTACAATAGGAGGAGTACTAAGTCAAGAAGGAACACCCATAGCTTTCTTTAGTGAGAAGCTCAATGGGGCCAAGAAGAAGTAATCTACTTATGACTTGTAGTGATATGCTCTAGTACAATCATTGAGGAAGTGGAGACATTACCTCCTACCTAAGGAATTTGTGGTATTTATTGATAATCAGGAACTTAGCTACATTAACACCTAGGTGAAGTGAGAAATAGACACTTAAAGTGGATGGAATACCTAAAAGCTTTCACATTCACTATCAAGTATAGGAAGGGACAATTGAATAAGGTGGAAGATACACTAAGCAGAATAATGTTGACAATACAAGAGGTTCAATTGCAAAGCAATGGCATAGAAAGTTTCAAGGACCTCTACAAGGGTGATGAAGACTTCTCTCAAGCATATAAGGTATGCTCTAATTTTCAAAATCATTTTCATAGTCAGTTCTCTAAATATACTTTGCAAAGTGGATTTTTGTTTAAGGGGAATCAGTCATGTGTTCCTCAAGGTTCAATGAGAGAGAACCTCATTCAAAAGAAGCACAATGGAAGTCTTAGTTTCCATTTTGGTATTAATAAAATACTAGAGTTGGTTTAGAGGTTTTACTATTGACACAAGTTGCCAAGAGATGTTAGAAGGTATGTAGAGAAATGTGTGGTGTACATCAAAGAAAAAGGGAGAGCCAGTAATGTAGGATTGTACCAACCCATACTTATCCCTAACAGGTCATGGGAGTGCACTAGCATGGACTTTGTGGTAGGTCTTCCTAAGACTAAAATAGGGTTGGAAAGTATCTATGTGGTGGTAGATAGGTTTACAAAGATGATTCATTTTATCCCTTATAAAACCACTCATTATGCTAGCTACATTGCTCTCTTTTTTTCAATGAGATTTAAGAATTCATGGATTACCCCTAAGTATAGTCTCTAAAAAAGATGTGAAGTTCATGAGTCACTTTATGAAGACTCTATGGAGCAAGCTAGGAACCAATCTATCATTTGGTTCAACTTACCATCCATAGACTGGTGGTCAAATGAAGGTGGTCAATAGAGTTTTAGGTAACCTTTTTAGATGCCTAACAAAGGAATATGGACAAACATGAGATTTGATCATCCATCAAGTTGAATATGCCTAAAACGATAGTGTGAATAGGACAACAGGGAGTAGTTCTTTTGAGATAGCTTATGGGATGCACCCAAGAGGTATGTGTGAACTCAAATATCTAGGAGCTATGGAGTATAGAAGTGGACATGTAGAAGATTTCTCTCAAACCATGAAAGACGTACACAAACAAGTGAAGAAGACCATAATAGTAGAAACTCACAAATTGAAGGCTAAGGTTAACATGTCAAGAAAGGACATACAGTTTGCAGTAGGATACTATGTTATGGTTCATCTCAATAAATCCATATTATAGAAAGGAGTGCCAACAAAGCTGAAAATGAAGAGAGTATGTCCATGCAAGGTGTTAGAAAAAGATGGACACAATGCCTACAAGGTAGAGCTTTCTACGTACTTGAAAATTTCACTAGTGTTCAAAGTAAAAAATTTGATCAAATACAAAGGACCACTATCAGAGGTAAGTCATAATAGTAGGGAGATACTAGAAGATTTAAGTACTATAGCCTTACCTCCTAAGGTGGAGCAACAAGCTGAAAGGATCTTGGAATTCAAGTTAAAGAAGTCTACTAGGCACAAGACCTACATGAAGCACCTAATCTAATGGAAAGGAAAAAAAAAATTTGAAGCTACATGAGTAGAGGAAGAATATTTCAAAAATATTGGCATTGATATGTCTCTAATTTCTTCTCATGTTCCTTGAAAGTTGTGCAGAGTGGGAGAATGATGCAAGAGCATCTAGGAATTGCTTAGGTAGTATAAAAGTTTCTTGTTTTAGTTGTTTGTATGTGTTCTTTAGGGAATTTTTATGTCATTTTCATAAGTTCATTTTGAGCATGGTAGTAGTACAATAGGGTTTTTGTTCATAGGGTCTTAGAACCTTTTGATAGGTGTAATTAGGGGCTAGCAAGTTGTAAAGCCCTCCTATTGGCCCAAAGCATGATGATGATGTCATCATGAGGTCATTAGTGTCTAGGATGGATTGGGATTTTTTTTAATCTTATTTGAGGTTCTTGGTTGAGTTTGGGAAGCAATGGAGGTCATTTGGCTAAAGTTGGGAAAAGTTGTTGAAAAGATGAAAAAGTTGCATTGTGCAACTTTGTAACTTTAAAAATTTGTTTGAGAAACATTGTCAGGAAAGATGAAATTTGATGGAGAAGATCCCCAAGGGGAAAAAAACCACCCAAGAATCCTATATAAGGAATTCCAAGACCTATGAACAAGGTTGGATTCTCATTATACAGATCAAGTATTTTGGCAATCAACATTTTGAAGCAATTTGTGTGCAATTTCTTTGTTATTGATGACAGTAGGTAGTTAGAATTTCAAGATCCATATTGTAACTTGTGTATCATTTCTATTATATGTTTTCTTGATCCACTATGTTGGTAGATAGATATTTTGATCATTTTCTTTTCCTTTTGTGAAATTGTTTTGATTTAACATGGTCATTGGTTTTGTCCAAGCAATTGTTGAAGATGGAGTTCTAACTCACTTTCCCACCATCCATTCTATATGGCCTCTTGTGAAAAGTGATTAGACTCCATGTACATAATGTGTATAGAATAAATTTCCCTCAAAGGTAGAGGAATTATTTTTAAAGTCTTTCCCTAGGTGAGCCTGTGGTGAGTCTGGCTAGGGAAGACCATAAAGTGATCAACATTACTTGCAGAGGAGAAAAGATAGAGTCCAAATTCCTTTTGTACATGTAATAATTAAGTCTTACCAAAATTATATGAAGTGGAGAGGGTCATACCAACCCTATAAAAATCCTAAAACAATCTTGATTTTTGGAGCAGCTTGTGAAGCCTAAAAGGTCTAATTTTCACCTAATTTGGGTTAGGGAAATGGATGGAAGGATATGACATAAAGACCCCAAAAATATTTAAGGGATTAATAATGGACTAATGAACCTATAAAATATTATAGGTTTCCTTTGGAATGCATAGGATAAAAACCCTATTTTCTTAGAGTAGGAGACCTAATAGGGCTAATAGACCTAATAAGAGAATTTGGTGAAATTAGATAAGAAACTAGAGTAGGATGGATATATAACACCCCTATTTTATTCCATTTAATTCTCTTAGGACACCTCTACAATTTTGGCTAAAGAATGTGGAGGATTTAGGCCTTTGGAGATGGTTTAAAGGCTATGGAAGTGAGCAAGAATATTGTAAGAAGTAGAATGAGCATACAAAAATTATTGGTAGGTAGGTTGGCTTAAAGAGACCAGGGTATCCTAGTGAGAAAAGGGTCCTATAGGTGCTAGGGTAGGAGAGGAAGACACTCAAGAAGTCTTTAAGAATAATAGGAGCATGAGCCAATGATTGGTTCATCCAATCTCCCCATCATTAAAGGATTTAATCACCTTTTTAGGAGTGGCCTTATTATAGGACTTTATAAAATTACATTAGAATGTCACCTAGTTAAAGGATTTACATAGACTATTAGGTCCTTGTGAGTGTTAGGTCAACCTTGATTAAAGGATTTTAAAGATTGTTCATAATGGTTAGAAAGTAACAACAAGTTTGATCTATTATGTACAACTTACTTTGCATGTTTAGATCTCTATTTAGCTCCTCATATTGATTCGATGTCTCACATCTATTGTCATCTCAATCTTAGATTCACTTGGAAAATCTTCAAGCAATCACCCTACCTTTCTTCTCAACTCAATAAAGCCTTCTTCTTATATTTTCAACTCAACAACTTTAGTAATAGCTCCAACTCTCTAGAACTCTTTCACACACACACAACTACTCTATACTCTTCCATGCTAACATACTAAAATTTTACCTCCGTACCTCTTTAAATAGGTAGTTCTAATATTTTTCCACTTAGTAAACACCATAGATCTTAAAGTTCATGATTTAATCCATCAAGTACAATATATCTAATCATAATTTTGTTTATCTCTTCTTTTCTAGAAACTTCTCCATGAATTCATCTCTTGGATCATTTACCTAATCCTCTCCTAAAATTAAATAGTCTAATGCATTGATCCTTATCTTCAACATATTTACCATATCCCAAGAAATCAACTTAGTCAGCTATAAATTATGATTCCTCACAAACAGTTAAAATATTGTTCCTCAACCAACACTAAGTTCTAACACTTTGTCATAACTAAATTACTCATTCTCTTATAAAACTTCTTTCTTGGCATAAACATTGTCACTCATTTGATACTAATGCTTGGCCAACATTGATTTTTCTCAACACTTATTATGGCTTGGTTGGTGGTAGCATCACTCGACATGTACATCAAAATTTCTTAGTCTTCTACTTTGTTTCTCAGTCAAGCCCACATAAGTGATCTATCTTTTCTTACACTATTAAGACTTGAACATTATTATCTTCTCCTCTATCAACATGATTTAAACAATCACTTTGTCTTGTCAAAGTCTAACTGTTCAACTATCCATTTGTAGTTTCCTCTTCATAAATAAATCTTTCCTCTAAATGCTTTTGTTATGAACAACTTCTCAAATCCTCTTCGTCAATAAAATAGATATAACATTTAAATTAGATAGAAAACTATCTCATCGATAGATTTGACATCAATGACAACACAACAATTGTTCCAACTATAGTTTCCAATAATCTTCCTCTTTAGTATTGATGGAAACACCTCAACAAAAATATTTGCAAAACTACTTCAAGTTACCATACAATCTAAGATTTGTATAAACTTTCAGTAAAACTCTCAATGTATCAAATCTTTTATTAATATCCTTAGTGAGATCTATTGTTCTTTCCTCTCTAGCATCTTGATGATGGATCATGTAGTATGATCTGAAATGTTGATGATAAAAAAACTATACACAATCAAATCTAGAAATTTGAAAACAATATCCTTAGTTTCATTATGATGCATATCTATGATCTGGTAACTCTTCTTAAAATTTTAACTCCCTCTAAGTAATCACTCCCTCTTACTTAGCATGTCTCTACTAGCATCCAATATTTTCTTTCTTGAATTTCCCTCTTGGAAGATAAGATCTCCCTCTAAAATATTTGTAATACTTGATGTGATCTCATGCAATCTCTCCCTCTAATATTTTCTCATTTTAATCTCTCCCCCTTTGACAACAATGCCAAAGACATTATCTCTTTCCCATACATATTGATTATGTAGATAATTTCATGCTAGGTCTGAGTTATTCATCTGTCATCTTCATATCACTAATATGTTATATTGTTTCTTCTTCTTCACTACTACCTTAGGAAACTCCTACAGTAGAATTGTCTACATCAATGTATAATATAGTTTGTTCAACAAATTTGATGCAATGCTTCTTTGTAGCTTAAGTAGCTTTGTCTAGGGGAATCAACCCCAGTTTACCTCTAAGATATTCACAATCATCTTTAGGTAAAGCTTTAGTGAATATGTCAGCAATTTTCTCCTTTGTGTTCACATATTCTAATTTCACTTCTTTGTCTTGAACAATCTCTCTCAAGTAATGATATTTGATAGCAATATGCTTTGTCTTTGTGTGCATAATAGGGTTCTTTGATATGTTTATAGCACTTGTGTTATCACAGTAGATAACTACTCAATTAGTAATCTCTTCCTTCATACCTTTCAATAATTTTTTGATCCAAATAATATTTGAACAATTTATTGTGTTTGCCACATACTTAGCTTTAGTTGTTGATTGGGAAATATAGTTATGCTTATTTCTTGTTCATGAAACTAGTCTCTTTCTTAGAAAGAATGCACCACCACTTGTTCTCTTTCTATCATCAACATTTCCTACCTAATTAGGATCAGTAAATACCTTTAGTTCAAACTTATCATTCTTCTTGTAATACAATCCATAGTCTTATGTTTCTTTCAGATATCTCAGTATTCATTTTACTGTCATCGTGTGATTTTTCTTAGGATTTTCTTTAAATATAGAAACTATCCCAGCAGTTAATGTAATATCTAGTCTACTATAAACAACATATTGTAGTTTACCAATCATTGATATCTATTGTGTCTGGTTCACATCAACACAATTATCATTCTTAGATAGTTTATGTCTAGTGACAATATGTTTACCTACTAGTTTAAAATCTTCCATCCCAAAAAAATCAATATTTCCTTGATTTATTTGGATTGAGTAATGAAGATACCTTGCTTCATTTGATATACGTGTAAACCAACAAAGAATTTGATATCACCAAACATTGACATTTCAAATTCCTTCTTCATTTCATTAGCAAAAGTTTTGTATAATGCTTCCTTTACTCCAAATATGATATCATCAACAAAAATTCTAGATAAAAATACTTCATTATTCTTTTCAATCTTAAAATATAAGTCTTTTTTATCATTTGTCCTTGAAAAACTAATCTTCACCAAATAGTTATGTAGTCTTTCATACCATGCTCTTGGGGCTTGTTTCAAACCATATAAAGCTTTGTGCAACTTTTACACCATATTCTTCTTATCAGGGTCCACAAATCCTTTAGGTTATTATATGTATACTTGACATGTAGATTTTACATCTATTTGATATACCTTGATTCCTTTATAACAAAAATATGCAAGTAGAGTTTTTATTCCTTATAATCTTGCTACAAGGGAAAATGTTTCCCCATTGTTAACACCTTCCTCTTGTGCATATCCTTCGCATGCCAATCTAGCTTTATTCCTTATGACTTCACCTTTCTCATTCATCTTGTTCTTGAATACCCATTTTGTTCCAATAACATTTTTGTCTTTAGGTTTGGGTACTATAGACCATATTTTGCAGATTTGGGCTAAAACTCACAAAGCAAGCATGTATTAGTTCTGCTTATTTTTCTTTTCATAACACCAGTCTCTTTATTTCCAATGATTTTTTGAGGTGCGTGATGTCTTTTGACATATTTTGCTAACACAGGTTATATTTTTTTTCTTCAATGGGTTCAACTTGAAAAATAATTTCAAGATTATTATCTCTTACTTGTTCATGTTCTAGTTCAGGTATTGAATGCTTGGCATTGCCTTCCTATTGTTTGGCTTCCTCTGTCTGTGCCCATCATTTATCTATTGATTGGCACCCACAGTCTATTGCTTAACAACTAGTTTTTGTAACTCGACATTCCTAGTCTACTAAGGATCTGAAGTTTTGATTTCTTGTTTAGGTGGAGTTCTTGGAGCACTATCATTCACATATATGAATGAACTATAATCTTTAGGTTCTATCTTATATTCAACTTCATTTTTCTCTATGTATTCATCAACTTTCAAATTTGCACTTTCCACAACTTTGTTAGTGTTAGAGTTCAAACACTTATAAGCTTTGCTCTTGGTGGAATATCCTAAGAATATACCTTCATCACTTTTAGCATCAATTTTTCCATTCCTATCATCTTTAATTATGTGACATTTACTTCCAAAAACTTTGAAAAAATTCATATTAGGTGCATAACCATACCATAATTCAAAAGGTGTAACATTTTTACCTTTATTGACTTGTACTCTATTCAGAGTATAAATAGTTGTACTTACAACTTCTCTCTAGTATTTCTATGTTCTAGTAGAATCTGTGATTGATCTATTTTTCCGTTCAACTATTTTATTTTAAGGAGGAGTCCTAGGTGTAGAAATTTTTCTTTTGATTCCTTTGTCATTGTAGAATATGTTGAACTCACTAGAAATGAATTCACCACATATGTCAAATCTCAAGTACTTTAGACTCTTCCATGTCTCCTTTTCAACTCTAGCCAAATATCACTTAAACATCTAAAAAGCATTAGATTTTTATTTAAGAAACATCACAGTTATCAACAAGTAGAATAAAATATCTATCTCCACAGTAGCTTTGAAGTCCAATAGGTGCACATAAGTCAGAATGAACCAATTCCAGAATATCATCAAATGAATATGTTTTTCTCTTGAAACTAGACTTTTTCATTTTTCCCACTTGACATTGTTTTCACATAGCATTGTTAGGTTTCTCTATTTTTGGAAAACCTCTTACTCTTTTCATTTACTAATGCTAAAAAAATTGTCAAAGTTTACATGACATAAGCATTGGTGCCATAACCAAATATCTTCATATTGTGCAAAAAAAAACTCTCAT
Source organism: Cupressus sempervirens (assembly GCA_028749045.1). NCBI lineage: Eukaryota > Viridiplantae > Streptophyta > Pinopsida > Cupressales > Cupressaceae > Cupressus > Cupressus sempervirens. Next base: position 292,860,475 of record CM053790.1, on the reverse strand, counting down.
CAGATAAATCTAGATAGAACAAGTTACCTCTTGTTTGATCATCAATTCCAATCAATTTACCGTCAACATCAAATATTTTGGCCTTTTTATGATGGAATTCAACTCTATAACCTAATGTTTTTAACTATGAAACATTCAACAGATTATAGTTAAGTCTTTCAACCCTATAAACATTGTCACATTTAATTTTATCAATTAATTGAATTGTCCCTTTACCTTTCACGACATGCAACATAATTACCAAATTTAACAAAAACAACCTTGTATGGTCTAATATACTCAAATTTACTTCTATCACCAGTCATGTGATTAGAGAAACTGCTATCAATTATCCATCCATCACATGTGTTCACATAAGAAATTAAAGCAATTTTCTCATCTTCATCAAAATCTTCTTTCATAACAGCTTAAACTACCTCTTCATCATTACTTTCATATTCATTATTAGTTTCTTCTTTAGAAATGTAACAATATTTATTACCTCTTTCCTTGTAGTCCTTGTTCTTCTTAAAGTGTTGATCATCTATTCTTCCTTTGTACTTGTGCTCTTTTCTTTCATCCATGTCTTCTCTGTCAGGACACCTTGTTGCATGAAAAATATATTATAGGAAGTTTACCTTTGCATTTTCCTTTGACTCTTCCAAATCTCCTAGCTATCATTGCCTCAAGTTCATCAATTTCATCATCAAAAGTATCACTGTGATTTTTCACATGTTTTCTTTTTCCTTTCTTGCTAAGAACCAGTTGTGATTTAAAAGAAAATTCAATAGTAGTAGGAGTGTAATTATCAAAATTAGACATCTCAAAAGTAGTAATCCTACCAATCACACCTTATAGAGTTAGATTATTACTTGGTGTACATCTAAGCTCTTGTATTGAAGAAACCCTAATAGCATAAATAGGAAGTAGAGCTCTCAATACCTTGCTAATTATTGTTTCATCTTTAATCTTACCATTGGATCCTTTAGTAGCATTGACAACTTCTTTGATTATTGTACAATAAGAGTCTAAAAAAATTAGTGAAAAATATTTTGAAAGACTTGAAAACATTGTTGAAAATATTATTCCTAAGATTTTTTAATATAATCATCCTAAATAGTAGATTATATGGCACAAAGATAATGAGGTTCAAACAAGAGGATGTGCTGCAAAGACAAATAATCAAGTCAATTTTTATTTTTTGTTTGAATTTTAAATATATATATATATATATATATATATATATATATATATATATATATATATATATATATATATATATATATATATATATATATATATAAAGAATGAAAGCTAGATAAATAAAATGGAAGAATATTAAACCCAACTTAGAAAAATAAAACATGGAAGTTAGTTTTGAGACCTAAATATAAGAATGTGCTTAACATTAAATTGGTGTTTACAAAAAAACTTGAGGATAGAAAAAATGTAAAAGATAAGGTAATATTATTTGCAAAGGGTATGCACAAGTTGAGAGAATCAATTTCAAAGAGATATTCACCCATTTATTGAGATTGGATGTCATTAGAATGTTCTTTCCATTCTTTGTTTATAATAACTTGAAAAAATTGTAGGTGGACATAAAATTAACATTTATGAATGGGAATGTGGAAGAAGAAATGTACATAGAAAAAACAAAAAGGATTTTTGTCACTAGATTCATATTGAATAAATCTTTATATGGATTAAAAAAAGAACTAAGGGTTGAATATTTCAAGCTAGAATAATACCTTTAACAATAAGGGTTCAACAAAGGTAGCATTAGTAGTAATTTATATTTCAAATCAAAAAATGGTCATGGGTTTGTTGGCATAATGATATAATTAGGGATATTAATAGAATTGAAATGCATTAAGAATCGTTACAATGTTGTCATTTCTAACAACTTTATGTTCTATAATTAATGGATTGACCATACCAATAGATAAATTGATTAGACAATCAAAATTATGAAGTGTTCAATGTACTAGTGAATAAACAATTATATATAGTAACATTTATGTGAAATAACCATATTTATGTTTATAGGTGTGTGGTTGATGGGGAATATTTATCATAGATATATCTACCGATTTCAAAATTCTCATCTATCAAAGTGATGTACAAATAAAGATTCGATGAGGTGAATCAGTCACTGTGTGAATAAAATAGCAACCAATAGAAGGTTTTTTTATAGATTTGGTTATCTAGTAATGTTTAACTCAAAGGACCAATTAGCTATGTAGTAAATTATGTTGGGCTGACATCATGGCACATAATTCAAGGCATTGAAACTTGCTCGCAATATTTGAACTGCACTTAAAAAAATCCTTATGATGATGATGTTGGTGGTGGTGGTGATGATCTCAGTTTCATAAAAATAAATAGAATATTACCCTTACAATGATGATTATTAAATTTACCAAGATACAATCAATGAATTCCTTATGGTTTGCCTAATTCAAAATGCTTATCCCTAGTAAATTTTCTCCTCGGCTACTGATTTAACAAGGACAAGAAAATAGATGATTAAAAACCTCATAAATATTGGTCCCAAGCTTTCATCACCTCTTATGTGTATCCTCACTCTTCCTTTAGAAATTAAAACACCATCTATAAATGCATACCTCATCTCCTCAATCTATGAAATTTGGTCATTTTTATGTAGATCCTTGAATTCCACCAAATTGTTATCACCCCAAGTCCTTTAGTTATTTACTTTCCTCTACAAGAGGAACATCACCTTTATCTAGGTCCTCCAACAAACACCATATAGAATTCATTGAGTGATGGAGGATTTATTGATCTCATCCATATACTAAAAAGTTTAATCCAAGTACTGCCCACAAGGAAATATTAACCTAAATATTTTATGAAGTCTAAAAAAACTCAAACATTTCCAAAATGAATAAGCATCCTAAGGTCAAATTACATTTTACTTACCTAAGAATACTATTAAATATAACATTAGGGACATATACCAAAGGCCTAATTGATATAGGTTACATCCAAATAGAGAAAAGTGTATCCATATTTTATACAAAGCAATTAAGGTTGTGTCATAAAAAGTATGAAAAAAAAGGCTCAACATAAATAAAAACTTGCTTTATCAAGGATATTCCCAATGATGACCATGATATATCAATGATCATTCAAAATTTTATCAAGATTTTATAGATGTCTATGATATCCCTAGCATCACAATATTTGATCAAGAAATCCAAGATGATAACTCCCCCAAAAAAATCTATTTATGACCATGCAAGAAATGATAATTATCAGAAAGATGTTAGTTGTAATAGATTATATATTGTCATTGATGGAAACTACATACACTTCTCTTGATCATGCTGATGGATTTTGACTTTCGGGTTTTTTTAATTGAAATTGGTTGTGTTAAATATAGAGAAGTATGCAAGTACAATAAATGAATCAATATGGATAGATCAAAAAAATATACTATGTAATTTTGGATTTATTATTGAGAAAAATGTAAGGATATAATTATATGATTTTAAGTCTTGCAGTTTTAGGATTTAGGAGATATTCATGTTTGAGCATAAGATTCACATTTTCAATCAGGAACAGAAGAACAAAGATGAACATATTTCATCTATGGGACTTGGTTTTTGGTAAAAATAATAATGTTGATCATTCATTGTGTCTTATTCAACTATGAAGAATTTATATTTTTCTTATTAAAATGTTGATTAACAACTTGATTGAGTAAGGAAGATTGTCTTACACATTTTCTTAGGACTTAGTCGAATGACCAAGAAATGTTTTGAATGGATATGCATATGATCAAGTTTTTCTTTGTGATGCAAGACATGTGGAATGGGATTAATTTTGAAAAAAATAATGTGATTTATGTGAAGGTCAAGGTACAATTTATGATACAAAGGATAGCATATAGATAAGAAATTCACTGGAACTAATCCAGCATAGATGATGTTACTCTATAATTTATAATTAGGTTATTTCTTATATTTTGTTTTATTTGATTGGATTGTTTCCTAAGGTTTGTATCCCTAATATTATAATACAATAATACGTGTTCCTATAAAATATTAATAGGGTTCTTTGTTGTACTTAATCATTTAACAAAGATAATTAGTTTTACAAAGTAATTTTTTGGGTCACAAATCCAATCATGGTTTTTTTTAATAGGGTTTCCACACAAAAATAATGGTGTTATGAGCTCTAAAAATTGGTATTAAATTCTTATGCCTTAGAGAAATTATTATAGCTTGAGAAGAATCCTAATAGTAATTAGTACCATTCAAAATGTCTCTTGATTGCACTCGAAGACATTTACAAACATAAAGAAGAGACATTAAGCTAGAAGAAAACCTTAAGGAATTTGATGGATTTATTATGACCCTTAGAGATCAATTAAGAAATCACAATCTTAAAGGAAAGAACTTATTGATTAGATATAATATGATGGGAACACTATTATGGAGGTTAATAAATATTCATTAGAGTAGATTGAGAAGGTTATGAAAGAAAAATATGATTTATACAATGAAATAGAGACCAAATTTCCTAGGTTGACTTGGGAATGTAATGAAATAAAATAAAATCAAGATAATCTCAAAAATTCCTTAAAGGGAAATCTGATGAATATCACAACTCAAATATTCAGATTGGATAGATACAACTTGATCTAGATGAAACATTTAGAAGAATGAACATGAAATTGAAAAAGTATTTATAAAGTATTGAAGAATGCTTTAGTAGAAGAAAATAAATTCAAAGAAAAATTGAAGTCAAGAACTGAAAATCTTGATGAGCAATTGGAAAGATAGAAACTAGTTGGAGACAAGAAAGGGTTAGCTTATAAATAAGGAGAATGTTCTAAAATAGATAAAGCTAAATAATATCATACTAATAAGCCTAAGGAGACACCTAAAAGATAGAGTAATCGGCATAAATTCAATTGAATATACTTCAAATGCAATAAATTTGGTCATAGGTAAATGATTGCAGGAGCAATACAACTTCTACCACATTATTTTTAGGATATTATTTTCTGATGTTTATAGTAGGGACATAAATCAAATGAATTTATACTAAAGGTAGACCTACTAAAACATTCATAGATAGAGGTAATATTAGGTGCTTTAAATATAAGAAAAGGGTCACATTACAAGGGATTACAGATTAAAGATATATCAAAATAAATAGAGGTAATTGAAATCCAAATGATATTTGTCACAAATGCAATACTTAAGGACATATTTGTAGTGCCTGCCCCTAAGTCACATTTCAGTCTTCATTGCCAAACTCTTTTAGGCCAGTTTTATACTTGATGTTTAGTAGCATTACTTTCAGATTATTAGATGTTGTTTTACACTCAATTTATTATATGATGAGATGACTTGGTACTCTATATTTCATGCATGTATGATGATTATTCAATGTTTTCAATTATCAATGATGATTAGTTATATGGTTTATTATCACATGTGCTTTCTTATGGATACTTACCCCATACTGCATGTGTATGGCGTGCGTGTTTGTTTTCTTTATGTATGGTGTTTCTGATGTGGTTAAGGAAGGGAGTCGTAGTCACCTGCTAGTCAGGATCTACACGATGTACCACTTCCTGCCATTGTCTGTTTAGCTTAGAATATTTTGTCTGTACATGCGTGGATTTTATGCAGGTTGCAGGTACCGGGTATCGACTTCCCTGAATTGCCAGGATGAGCGTACCCTATCGCATTATCTCAATGGTAAGAGAGGGGAGATAAACTCTTAAGTCCAATTCCTAAACCCTTTAGCCAATTGTCCTAATTAATAATTAGGACAAGTATCTGAGTTAAGTACCCTCTGAATGCATCAAATGATGTTATTTCGTGATTATAACCCTTTTTGTTTGATTTAGTATGTGTTCTTCTATGATGGGTTTTCATATGTTGCTTTATGAGTCCTTGATGTATTTTCTATTAATTAAGTTTAATTAAAAGGATTAATTAATGATTTAATTTAATAGAAAATTATTATGATATTTTAATATTTAATTATATTTAATTAATTGAGAAATTAATTAAATAAAAAGTATTAAATTTGGAGATAAAAGCTTTAAGTCTAAATTTAGAACGTGATAATATTTAGTTAATTTAATAATAATATATTTAGAGTTCATTTTTAAATAAATGCTAAATATTATTATTATTTGAGTTAATAAATATTTTTATCAATTTAGTTTCTAAAATAATTTAAAAAGTGAAAATATAATTATTTAATAAAAGATTCTAGTTCGCATGACTTATGCATAAGATTAAATAAAAGAAATTTATTAAAAGATAAAATAAGTGAAAATAATAATGTTACTTTAATTTCATATAGTGCGCATGAGATTAAAAGTAATAAAGATTAAAAATAGAAGTCAAGTGGAATATTAAATAAAGTTATTTAATAATTCAACTTAATGTGCATGAAAGTTGAATGCAAAAGAATAAGAAAAGATAATAAAAGTTAAATTGGAGTTAACTGAGTTGTACAAAGAGTCTTCTCGGGTAAACACACAATTAGTGCCCCGATTTGAGGAGAAATTTCTTATCACAACTTTGGGGGTTCATTTTTGGAGAGAGATGTATTTTGGACTGGGAATTTAGGGGGAGACAAAGAATTTTGGAGAGACAACTTTTAGAAGCGAATTTCAGAGGAGCGGATTCTCGGGGTTTTCATTTTAGCATCAGAATCAGGTAGGGTCTTGTGCTTTGATCACTGGTTAAATTATGCAATTTGAGATTCCTGTTTTCTTCGTGAGGGTTTTAAAGAAAAATCAAGTCTCTGGGTTCCATTGCATGAATCTCTTGTTCTTTGGTTCTGTATCTACGATAGGGTGTTGTTAAATTATGAATAGTAAAAAAAAAAATTTTACTTAGGAACCCTCATCTTCTAGCTTAAAAAAGACACGATTGGATTGGGAAGGGTTCAAATTTTTTTTATAGCCGGAGTAGTACTGGGATGGGTGACCTCTCGGGAAGTCCCGGTGTTGCACCCTTCTTTTAACGAAATTTTAAATTTGGATAGTTGGCAATAGTTTCTCTATCAGAGTAATGTGGAGATCAAATTTTTTTTATTTTTTTTTAAAAAAATTAAAAAAATAAAAATAATAATAAACTTTAAACTTTAAAAAAAATAATAATAATAAATAAATTTTTGGGAGGGGGCGGGAATACCCACACCTCCCCCGTACCGCTCCGGCAGCTCTGCCATCCCTGCCGCAGAGTACTGCGGCAGCGGCAGTACAAAGTACTGTCGGCGGCTGCAGTCCTCTGTGGCAGGCCGCAGGCGGCCTTTAGGATTAAGCCAGCGGGCTTATAAAAAAATACGCATTTTTTTTTAATAATTCAATTTTTTTTAAGGTTATTCATAAAAAGGTTTTATGAATATTTAAAATTTTTATTTATAAATTTTAATATGTTTTTATAATGTTTTAATAATAATCTTTATTAATATTTAATAATTAAATATTAATACATTTCTTATAGTCTTTTTTTGTAAGTATTAATTTATTAATAATTTTTGGGTAAATATTAATAAATTAGTAATTAATGAAGATATTAAAATAGGTAATTAGAACAATAATTATTGAGTAATTTAATTAAAATTAGTTTAATTAAGTTAATTAATAATGAATTTTATTTGACTAAATTATAAATTTGGATATTGATTTAATGAAAGTTATTATAGAAAAGGGTTAATTGTAAAGGGTAGTTGAGAAAACCTAGTTACTTGAATTTGACATTAAACTGAAACATAAACCTTACCTTAACTCAATAATATACTTTCAAATCCAATCTCTGAGACTTTGATGTTGTTCTTGTGCTTTGAGTGTTTTGGGGTTGTTCTAGTATTGACCAGTTTAGGTTGTTACCAGAGGCTCGAGGTTGTGAATGTGATGTCATGATGATTTGGTTTCGATCTTTCTTAACCTGACCATGGTAATGTGATGAAGTGCTCTATGACATGATTGTGTTTACTATTTGTTATTGCTTTCCAGTTTCCTTGTGTGAAGCTGAGATGTATGTATTTGAGATACCTGACTTAACCATTTTTGAGTCTCGATCAGTTATATTGATAACCATTTTTGAGTCTCGATCAGTTATACTTAGATTGCTTTTCGGTCGCTTGAGAGGACTGAAGTGTTTGTTATGTTCTTGATGATGTCATGTTTTGACTTGACCATTTTGGAGTCTTCGATCAGTATTGTAATTTACTATTGGGATACTTTCTGGTTGCTCATTGGAGAACCATTGGATTTTGTGATTTATCATTGATGCCTTCAGTTGCTGATAGAGAACTGTCGTGATCATATGATTATTATGGGATGCTTATCTGTTGCTCATGAAGAACTGATGTAATTTTGTGGCTTATCTTTTATGATGTTTTTCAGTTGCTTGTATAGGACTGAGGTGATTTTATTATGATTCTTGATTTGTGATTTCATGAGCCTAGGGTAGGTTATCTATGTGTAGAGTCGGGAAGTGGCTTGCAATGGGGATCGGGGCCCTAAGAGGCTGCCTGGAGTAACCCATTGTAAGTTGATTTAATAAGTGAAAACATTTACACTAAATGGGAGAAAATGAACCTAACAAGATAATTGTATGTTCTCTCCCATGCCTTGAGTGCTAGTACAGACTAGGATGGGGTAGAGAGAACGCTTGGTTACGACCTTGCATTCCATAGTATGCCTCGTCAGTACGAGAGGATACTAATGGCCGCAGGGATCAGTAGGGACCCGAGATTCCTAAGGGATTGCTCGGGTAACTTCTACGTGACTTTTACGATGACACTTTCCTGCTTGCATATTAGGTTTCCTACGTGTCTTGTGGTACCTCTGGGATTTAGATGTCGATCTTTTTAGGAACCCTTGAGTTAGCATACTTATAGGTTTTCCTGGACTTAGAGAGTATTTATGATTATAGGTTTTGTTATCCTATTTGGGACTTGAGACTATCTCCTCAGCGCGGTGGGAGTGGACCATTTAGGTTCCACGCGGTCGGGTGGTAGTGCTTTTTACTCTTACCATTGAGATCCGTTCCATGGTCACCGTGGCTGGAGTGTTCGTGATTGGCATTTACCTTCACTATGTTCTTGGATTATTATGATGGATGGTTAGATTTTATGATAGATGTTTTATCATTATGGATGTATGGATGTATCAAGTATGGTGAATAGTATTGTATATATCTTTACTGTACTTTGTATCATGGATTCGTGGATGTTGATGCATTTCTATTTTTACATATGTATATTCTTTTAAGCCTTTCATACCCTGTGACTTGTACAGTGGATGACTGAGCATTCCGAATTAATTTTCCAAGAGGCATTCGGAACAAATGTATATTATGGACATGGGACTTTCTAATTATTCTTTCATATGTATGTGATAGTTGTTAGACTTAGATTTAATTAAATTTAAACGTGACTCAACGTCTTGGGATCTTTAAGAAATGTAACTTACAATGTATGTTGTCAATGACTACATGTTATTGCTTCCGCTACTATGTGTTTGATGTGTACGTTATACTTCTTGTTTTAAAAAAAAAAAATGTTTAGCAAACTTAGTAAAACTTTAGGTTAATTCTTTTGGATCCCTTGGCGAGGCGTTACAATATTTCTAGGGATTGTAGATATAATTGCATGAGAAATTAAATAAAACCATTGGTACATGTTGTGGCTTCACAACACACACTTCATTTTCAAGTGGAAATAGGGACACACTCATCACTTTGAGTTGTAGAAACCCATTCCCTAGAATAGGATGTCTTCTGATGTACCTCAAGGAGTCAGGCCAATGTAACCTAGGTCTAGGAGTTGATAAAATTGGCATCATTTGGGTCCTAGTAGTCAAAAGAATGCATTTTGAGGACAAAGGTAAAGTGTGCACCTTATGTACTTGCACACATGTGCAAGGTGCACAACTCCATTGGTTGTCCCAATTGAAAAAGGGTGTAGGTATACACATGCACATCTCATGCACTTATGCACCTCATTCACTTACACATCTTGGGAAGGTGGAAAAGGTATGCAATTCCCCTATGCCTATAAATAGGTCACTCCCCCCTGTGATCACTTCATTTGTCTTCACAGAGCTCCCAATTGTGCACCTTTGCACCATTGAAGTTGTGAAACCTCTATAGAGCTTGTACCTCAAAAGCATGAAAATATAAGCTATAGACTTTATGTTCATTTGTATACCATGCACACTTGCGTAGGTGTGCTACATGTGCAAGTCCCCTCATGCACAAATGCACTATGCAATTGGCTTAACTATGAGGTGCACAATTGTGCACCCTACGCATGTCCCCCCTTTTAATTCTAATGCTCTATCCATCTCTATACACTTGTATAGGTGCACATGTGTGCACTTCCTATTTTCTACAAAAAATTTGATAGTCGTGTACATTTTGTATCATTTTCTAAGGGTCATTATGTGTCTTTTAGGTTTTCAAATGACATGGTACCAACTTTTTTCCTTTTGTGTAGGTAATCACGGTTACTTCATCATCCACACCATTAATTATTTCATCTAAATGAATGAAGTTCAAGTTCCAAGGGGTACCAAAGCAGTCACATTTTATCAACCTACATTCATAAGTCAAAGACACTCAACTTAAACACATAGATTGGATCACATATCTAGTACTTTGTAACAAATCTCGTCAAAGGTCAGTGATGATCATCACCCTCATTCAAAATGGGTTGGTTAATATTGCATCGCACCCAGTATCACTATAATATTTAGAATCAACCATGACCTTGGTGAAGTAATATGTTCTAGATGAAAAGGTCGTCAAGAGTGTCACTAGAGAGATTATCCTTGACATCCAACCAGATAACATAGAGAAGGTATTTTATTTACCTATCTCTAACCGATGTAATAGCTTCTCATATGAGAGTGCAAATATATGGTATCTATAATCACTTTAAAATGGTCATCTAGACTATCAGCCCCTTTCTCAGCATTTTAGCTAAACTATTTAATCATTTACCTAGGCCAATTTGCTAAAAATCAATTTATTTAATTTTAACCTATATTTTGACTATAATATCCTAAGTCCATATTCGATTCAAATATTATGTCCCCCTTTTAATTAAATAAAAGAGTTCATTCTTCTAACCCACTCAATATGCACACATAAAGTATTTTTCTTATTTACAAATTGAAAGAAAAAGCTTTAGTCTCACATGAAAAGTAAACTCCTTTTCATTGGTTAACTTGATCTTACACACATGGATCATGCCAAAATTCAACCCCCACCCTTGATCATTCACTTCTTTATCGTAATCTCAACTATTTGTGTCTCTTTAAAAGAGAGAGCTCTCTTCCTATCTAAGGATCTCTTTTTGAGCTAATGTTATGTTGGAGGATTCTTGACAAGTTTCTTGGAGCACTTGTGGATAATTTCTAGTCTTCTCATCTCATTCTTGCATCCTTTATCTTAGCACTAGATTCATTTAGAATAGCTTGATTTCCTATGGCATAGTATAAGTTTACATAGTCTAATTAGCAATGGTTGTAATATGCTCATCTTTCTTAATCTAGTTGCATTGTGCATTTCATTCTAGCTTAGCTCATTTCTTGCATTGCATTTTTTAGAGTTCTTTTGGACACTAACACTCTTGATCGTGCTTAAATAAATCTCCTATTTCATGGTTTATTAGCAATGGTTGCATCTCTAATTCTAATGTAGTGCAAGGTAGGAGAATCCCCAAAGGAGATGTCCTAGCCCCTAGAAAATAACCACACAGCAGAAACACAACACAAGGTACACAATTTGCTACCAAATGCAACTCTTTATTCATAAAATAATTCTTTACATGCAATGTGTCTAGTTGTAAGGCCTTTCACATTTTAGCCAAATATAATAGTAATTATAAAAACAATTCTACAAAATTCCTCAAAATCTAACCCAAACACTAGCTAGCCCAAAACCACACTTGGGTATAAACCTCCAAGGAAGATCTAAACTTGTGCTTGCAATCCCACAAAGGAATCTCCTTGTTTCACAAGCCTCGGTTGCTAGCTCTTCAAAGTTCACTCCTCTACCACATCCTCTTTTCTTGGCTAGATGATCATGACTAAAGACTCCACAAGACCTCTTACTTATACCCAACTAAGCCATAGGTCAGCCTAGTATGTTGCAAATTAAATAGACCCTTGCAGTGAATGCACATTAAAGTCACATGTTGACTTACAATAGAAATTAAATACAACCAAATTAAATTCCAAGGTTGGCTCACACTACAAACTAAACACAGAGAACTTGGCTAAGGCTAGAACCAAGGCATGATCAAGCACCATAAAACCACTTCTGAGTATCAGCAACTATTAGGTTCACTCGGCACATGAAGGAACACTCAGTTAACATTGTGAACTCAATTAACACTACAAACTTTGTTAACACTACTAGTTAACATTGGTCTTGACTAATGTGACAAGTTAATACTCAATCAAAATTGAAACTTGGTTAACATGACATGTTAATACTCAATTAACACTGCAAATTGGCTAACAAAATAGGGTAATACTTGATTAACACTATAACTCATTTAACACAATAGGTTAATACTTAGTTAAAACTACATCCAAACTACTCAGTAATGAATGAGCCATACACCTTTCTTTGACTAATTTCCCTAACTCCAAGGTCAAAATACTCCAACATGCAAAATTGCCAAATACCCTAGGATGCTCCTACATCAGACACCCTAGGTGTGAAAAGATGTTCTTAGTAGCTAGAAGAACATCTTCTAAGATTCAACCCATAAATCCAAAACTAGTTCTTCACATACATGTCCTCCAAGTTCTTAACTTGTGCACTCTTTCCCTTGTTCCACTTCCTCTTCTTCACATCCATCCTTAGTGTTCTACAGGTTTTTTGTCGGCAATGATCTCTAACTCTTTTAGAATCCTTTAATGCAACTTGGTTGCCAATTATTTCCTACAAATCAATGTCCATCCTATCTAACTATCTTTTTCTTCTAACCCAAGCTTATCACATCATTCAGCTTAGGCAATCATGTTATTCCTTCATCCATCATCTTGTCCAAACTCTTCTATTAATGATCTAATCCCATAACATTGAGCTTCAACCCATCAAACTAAGCTTATCAAAATAGTGTTTGCAAACAAAACTTACAAAAATTCACACTGAGACTAAATGATTTGAGAACCTTGTTCCTTTCACACAATTGCTAGCAAACAATCACAAACATTTCAATACAATTTCAATCAAACAATCAATTTTTGCCTTACAAGATGCATCATTCCTACACAAGCTTAACAAATTTCACTATCAAAATTAGGTTCATGGCAAGAACTATGAACTGAATGACTACTTGGTCATAAGGTCTTTTTGTTGATTTTATCTTTGTGTGTTAGTGATAGCCTTCCCGAGTGTGCCTCAATCTTCAATATCTTGGTATCATTTGAATGGTTTAACCTGATTAAAGGTGGAAATTTGTAAAATGGTCTATTTTACCATATCTCTATTGGTTTTTAAGTTATGGTTATGCATTGTTCACTAGGGGAAATGGGTTGGCACACTTTCCACCAAGATCCCTAACAAGAATTCGGGTGTGCCTAGACCTCTCCAATGCATATATGTCATATTTTCCATCATGACTATGAAACCTAAACCTATGTTTCTAAAGTCTCTATTTTTTTGAGAGTCTAATCCATGCAAAGGAATCATGCCATCTATGCTACTATAGCATTTGATGCATCACTCCTCTTACAATACCAAAGTAGGGTGTGCTCTCCCATATGAACACAATTGAATCCCATGCATTCATGTAGTTAAGATGCATTTAGATTAATCATTATCCAATTTACCCTACTTCATTCCAATCTACCAACAAGTCATGCAAGGCCTTCTTTTAAACTTTTTTCCTTCCCTTTTCCTTCTCGTGTCTATTTTAGAGAAAACGGGGCAAAATATATTCCTCTTTTACCCCATTTCCTTGAGAGGGCACTCTCCTCCCTTGTTGTTGCTACGACATGACTCCTAGGACTCTTATCCTCTCTAGGGAAACCTATATTTTCTTTTCTTTGATATAATGCCATCCCGTCATCACATCAAATAGGGGCAAAATGTAGACACTTAAAATTATCCTAAACATTATATTAATTCATTTAATATTTCCTTTGACATTATAATTAATTATGTATTAATTAATTATATTTGTCATATTCTTCTACTTATTTAATTAAATTTATTTAATTAAATAGGTTCATTTCCCTAATGTATTTAAATTAAATTTGACTACTCTCCCTCTAATGTATTAAATTTAGTTAATACATAGTGCTCCATAAATCCCTTTTTAAATAAATTTCAATTTATATAATTCCCTCCACTTTATTAAATTCTTTAATCCTATGATTAAGTTAAATCCTATTTAATTTAATCCTAATCTCATCCTAAGAACCTAGTCTACACCCATCACTCTCATCCTTCTAAGCCTACCCATTAGTTAATCCCACTTAATTATCCTAAACACCTTTTCAAACTCCTAAGTGTTTTCTCACACATGTTTGAGCAACTCAAGATCTAATAAAGCTTCCATTTTATTATTTTATTCACACCTCTTACACATTTTTTCCCCTTTCCTTTCTCCAAGGTTTCTCACATATGTGTGAGCAAACCTTGAGCCATCACTTTCACTAAAAAGGTTTATGTTGACTTTTGCATGGCTTGTCTCCTTATCCCATGTGTCTCCCTTGTGGCACCTATGTGGATGCCACATAGATTTCACCTCACCAAGGCCTCTCTCAAACCTATAAATAGAGCCCTTGTCTCAAGCATTTTACATCTCCCTCATTTGCAATGTTATCATGCTAGTTTAGAGTTAAAGCTTTCTAGTGATCTTAGTGATTTTATGCATTGTTGCTAACCCTTTGGTAGATATTATATTTCTTGCATTTATGCTTGCATCTCATGATAGATTACTATTTCTAGTTTTCTTCATTATATTTCCATTTCATACTCATATCTCTAGAATTCTTTGAGGTTGGCTCACTCATAGCCATTTCTTGAAGGTATTCTACACTTATTTTAATCTATTTTCATATACCTCATTCTCGTATCATTTGAAATTCATAGTTGTGTTTGGGAGAGAACACTCATATCCCACAATCTAAAGTACACCAACAAGGCCTCTTATGGGCACCCTTGTTGAGCTACTTTGAGGTTGTGTGGGACCTCTCTTTTTTTAGTTGTATTAAGTTGTAAAACTTAAGTCTAGCATTAGTTGTTTTCAATTTGTTTTGAATCTTTAATATGTATATGAAAAACTAATATTTTCTAATTTACGCATGCTCCTAACAGGTTAGGTTTTCACACATACATTTCATCACGCCTGGTGGGACCCACGTCCCTCTTCCATTATCAAAATCAGTAAAAAAGTGGCATCTTTGATATAAAAAAATGCACTCTTGTCTCTATTAGGATGTAGTGTCATCAACAAAGACACTTTGTTGTCTTCATAGATCATCGTCTTTGAGCTTTGGTGTCTCTACCAATGACATATTTAAAACCACTTAAAATTAAATAAAAAAATATTTTGTCATCCTTGTTGTTTTGTCGTCTTTGCAAATTTAAATTTCATCTTTGCAAATTTTCTATTTTTTCATTTGTGTTGTGGGCGGTTGAAAATTTGTATTTCCAGTGGACTATCATCTCCACCTTTCAATTCGCATCTCTAATTGCAGAACTGTCATCTGCGATTTCTTGGTCACCCACTATTTTATCCTTTATAATTTTTTTGGCAGCTACAAGTTATGTTGTCTGCGTGGTTTGGCATCTCTGCTCCACTATTGTCATCTACATGGTTTGGCATTTCTGCCCTACTACCTTTATTTGCAATCGACTAGAGCAAGTATTAGGTATTCTTTGTTTCCTTTTCTGTTGTCTATGAAGTTCTATCATCTCTGACATTTTGTCATCTGCACCTACATTCTAAGGTTAAAGTTTTGCTTTTTGTTTTTTTTTTTTTTAAGTATAAAACAAAAAATGACTTTTAGTGGTTTCATAGGATATGGGATATTTTAAGTTCATTTATGTATATAAATTTTTCTTTTTAAAAAAAGTTAAAATAACTTTTCCCATAGTATAAAGCCTTCATTTTGGAGTTTTTTTTGTGAGATTAATCAAATTTTTTATTGCAGCTTTTGTAGATTGGAGCATCCTAGAAACAACTAATTATGTTTCTTGAATTTTTTCCTTAATATTTTATTGCTCTTGGGAATGAACTTGAATGTTTAATCATTTTCCTTTGAATGAATATTGCACTTAATGAGATAAATCAAACACACTCTTGAATGACTAAACTTAAAATAGGAAAATCCAATCTTGAATGCATAATCAATTGAACAAAAACCTTTCATTTGGATGAATGTTGTTAAAACACAATCTTGAATGCCTTAAGGAAATTCACAAAAAAAAATTGGAATGAATTCTTTGAAGTCAAAATACACTCTTGAATGCTTAAGGGTCAAAGAACAATGCTATGATACACATTTCAATTTGGGTTTAAAATGAATCATCAAATCTTGAATTCCTAAGGTTTAAAGAACATTACAATGAACATTTTCATTTGGTGCTTAAAATGAACACACACTCAATCTTGAATGCATAAAGGAATTGACTCTTTCCTTATCAATTTCTTATGTTGATGACACACTATTTTCTTATGTTGGTGAACTCTCAATTTTTATTATGTTGATGACATTGTCAAGTTGGAAAGAACATTGTATGTTATAAACATGAGTTCCTTTAATAATAGATTACAAAACCTAAAGCTTCAATTGGAAATGAACAAGTGTGTTTTAATCCCAGGACCACTTACATATTCACTCCTCTCACACCTTTGAGTGATCTTGAGTGCACAAGAAATAAGTGGCCTTGTTTTTACACTTTTTAAGGGACCTACTTGGGGATTTCATTACCCCTTGGGATGAACTCAACTCTAGCATTCTAGAAAAGTCTCAATATCGAGAGGTGAATCAAAAGACACATCTCTTGGAAGTAAAATCTTGTCACTCTTGGCTAAGCCCCAAAGAACTTTACACCTTTGAGAAATGAAGGTGAACATTTGGGTTACCATCTCCTCCCAACTCTGTGACATTATTTTCTTTCATCTACAGATTTGGGCCTCACGTACCTTGCATATATTGAGGACACCCCTAGCTGAGCTTGTATGTCCTAGTCAAAACCTTATAGGGTTGTTGATGTGTTCAACATGCTAAGTGTTCAAAAACCTCCCCATTTGAAGGGGACACACCATCTAAGGTTTTCTTGTATATATATTTCATTATATACTTTTTCATGTTATGTTTCAAAAAAATCCAAAAACATCATAAAAGTTCAAAATCCAAAAATATTTCAAAATTACAAAAGAAGCTCTAATTTTCAACATCACTTCTTCTATCCATTAAATTCATCGCAATCATGCATATCACATCTTAATCATTCAAATAATTCTTCAAAATCACAAATGCTCTTAATCATTTCTTCATTTTCTTAATCATTCAATCAAATTCCTAATCTTCATCCTAGTCATGATTCACAATCCACATCAAGACTCAATTCCCTCATTCAATGAATCATCCTCATGATTCTTAATCCAATCCCTTGTAAAATTATTTCCTTTATAATCAATTTCTAATTCAATCCATTTACATTCTTCATCCAAAATTAATCTTTCTAATTTCATTTATTCAGAATCTTCTTCTAATTCAATTTTTCATAAAATCTTCCACTTTGGACTTGGTAGCACCATCATAATCCATAGACTTTAATCCTAGTTATCTTGAATGACCCAAATCTTATCAAGTTTATCTCAAACCTTTATCCAATATCAAATAAAAATCAAATCAAATCAAATCCAATCAATATCAGGTCAAATCCAATCCAAATCAAATTAAAGCAAATCCAAAATTTCTCCTAGTCCCAAGTTCATATTTCATCCATCATCAAATCTTTCATCACCCCTCATCTATCTTCATGGATAATAATTGACTTAATGAAATGGTTGAGGATCTTCAAAAGAAACATGGAGTTATACCTCCCATTCAACCTACATATCAAATCAATCCTCAAAACTTCATAACTAATTCTAATCCATCTCATGTCCATTATTTTTCTACCTTTGACAAGGGAAATCCACCTCATTATCCTTCAACCACATATGATTATGTTCATAGCAGGTACAACTCCTCAAACAAATGTGTCATTACCAAAGAAATTGAGGAACTGAAGAATTTTATCTTGAGCCTAGCAAATCAAAAACAAAAATCTACCTTTCAAGACATATGTCCTCTTCCCTCATGTTTTGAAGACCATAATCTTCATGTCTTATCCAACCTAAATCTTCCATGTAATTCCCCATAATTCCAGCTTAATGTCCAAAAACATCATCCCAATCCCCTACCCATGCCTCAACCTCCATACAATTCTAATTCTCCAAAATCAACATCATCCCCACCTTGTAATAGGTTATTCTCACTAGAAACCTTGTCTAAGTATAAAAACAAAATTAAAGTGATCCAATCACCCAAAGTCATACACCTAATTCCATCTCAAAATGTTCCTCCAAAATATGTCATTATAGATTCCTCTTCTCCTCTAGATTCAACCTTTTCTCCATACCATTATTCCCGTATCCCTCAAGACCCATTTATCCCTCTTAATCCATCTCATGATAACCTTCCTAATCAATATCAAGACATTCCATGTACTGCACACATTACTAATTCCATTCTATCTCAAGAGTCAACATCCATAAATTCTCACCTCATGAAGATGTTCCTTCTACAAAATCCACTAGCTCTTCTCCTTATCAAGATCAAAATGTTCCATCTCATTATTTCATTTCATCCACTCCATTATATGATTCTATTCCATTATGTGATCCAATCATTCCTTCCATCCCACTACATGATCCTCTTTTAAGTCAATATCAAAGTACCCCTTCATTTTCATTTCATGATCCCAATCCATCTCAAGATCCTATTATCCCTCATAATCCCCCTCATAACCCTAATCCTCCATAAGATCTCACCACACCTATCCAATCCACTCATGAGCCCCATATACATGGACTCGCATCTTGTATTGAAAATGTTATCTACCCCATTGAAGAAATAATTTCTCAAGATTTTGATATGCCTTCCACTTCTTCCAAATCCAAAATTCCTCCATCCAAACCTAAATGTTCCCATCATCCATATTCCAAGTCCATTTTGGGCCCTTATATCCATATTCTCATTCCTTCCTCATTTCCATCTATTTTGGGTCCTTATGTTCCAAAGTCAAACCCTCTATCCCTTCCATCCATTTTGGGTCCTTATATACATCCATCTACCATATCCAACTCTCCCACTTCATCCCCTCATGCTCCTAGTAAAGATCAACAAAGACACACATTCTTGAATTCCTTCCAATGTCCACCATCCATAAGCTCACCATATCATTTATCTTCATACACCCATGCCATGGCCAATGGAAGCACATTGGGTACCAACGATAAAGTGAATGAAGCCAAAAATCCACAAAAATCCAAGGATCAACATGTCCCCTCTAAAAGACATGTTCAACAAAATAAAATTGTGATCCAAAACAAAATAAAAAAGTCATAAAGGTTGAAAATGAAAAATGCAAAAATTATGTGGATTCCAAAGCTACTTAATGAAGCAATGAATCTCAAAGAAAATTCAAACCTGGCATCCAATTTTGCTAATCCAAAGGCTTCCTTCATTCATAAATCATCCCCAAAGCTTCCATTTTCCAAATCCATTTTTGGTCCTTATGTACCCAAATCCATCATCCTAAATCCATCGCATCCTTCATCCATTTTGGGTCCTTATATCCTAAAATTTCCACCTTCCATAACCATTCAAGGTGTATGTCAATGATGATATTTCCACCTCCTTCATCCACTCACTAAAAATTCTTCCAACCTAGCATCTATCACCCATGTCTTCCTCCCAAACATTCCACCTCCTTGATCCAAACTATTTCATAAGCCATTATCCTCCCTCACATCCTTCTTTTCACTATCCTACCAACATCTATGAGAAAATAGTTTAAAAACCTTGAAAATAAAAAAGGAAGAGAAATAAATATCAAGGGATATCATCCATGTATCTAGATTCTTGAATCCTCCCTTTGTATCCAATATCTTTCAATTACACTTATCCACCCATTCACTTTTTTCACTTGTACTCTACACTAGGGGAAAACTCAATACCACATTACCTTACATATCTTCCATATTTCCATCTATCAAACATCCTTTTCCATCTTTTATCTTGGCTATCATTTTCCTTCCATCCACCCATGCTCACTCAACATATCCCTTGCACATTATCCACACACTATCCTACATACTCTCACCATCCGTTCACATATTTGATCTTGACATCCTATCAATATCTTGCATCCCATAGTCCTTGGCATTTTCCTTTCCTCTATCCTCCATCCATACTCCTACATATTTACATCCTTCTTTCATATTTCCTTGGTCTTGGTTATCCCATCCATTTCATGTCCCACATTTCATCCATACTCTTCATATCATTATCCCTACTTCATACCCTCCCTCCCATATCCCTTATTCACTCCACTTTCAGGCCTATGCTCATGATTAATACTAAAGGAATAGCAAAAAAATGTTCATATATGCTGTGGAAATACACATGCCTTCCCTTCCTCCATACAATAGCCTTCACACCATCTTTCCATGTTCATGCATCCTTGCCCACCATATTTCCTTCCATTTTCCTATCCTTGGTATGGGGCATTTTAACTCCTTTGAAACATGGTCCTTGGCTCCCCATTGTCCAATCCCATATCCTTTGGTCCCCAATATTCTTTCACCTTTCATTTCATCCCTATATCATCCTATCTATACAAGTCTCCCCACCCTTCCCATTCATTTACCATTCCTTGGTTATCCCTTGTCATTGGTTCTAATCTATTCCACCTTCCATTAATTTTTACTCCTTCCAATTAAATTCAATCAAACTCATTTATCCTCTAAGCTAATCAAATGCCCTTCTTCTAATCATTTCCTACAAATCAATGTCCATCCTATCTAACTATCTTTTTCTTCTAAACTAAGCTTATCACATCATTCAGTTCAGGCAATCACATTCTTCCTTCATCCATCATCTTGTCCAAACTCTTCTATTCATGATCTAATCCCATTATGTTGAGCTTCAACCCGTCAAACTAAGCTTATCAAAATAGTGATTGCAAAAAAAACTTACAAAAAATCACACTTAGACTAAATGATTTGAGAATGTTGTTCCTTTCACACAACTGTCAACGAACAATCACAAACATTTCATACAATTTCAATCAAACAATCAATTTTTGCCTTACAGGATGCACCCTTCCTACATATGCCTAACAAATTTCACTATCAGAATCAAGTTCATGGCAAGAACTATGAACTAAATGACTACTTGGTCATAAGGTCTTTTTATTGATTTTATCTTTGTGTGTCAGTGATAGCCTTCCTGAGTGTGCCTCGATCTTCAATATGTTGGTATCATTTGAATTGTTTAACCTAATTATACATGTCATTTTACAATATGATCTATAGTCATGATTCTTTAGCACATCTCTATTGGTTTTTGAGTTATGGTTATGCATTGCTCACTAGGGGCAATAGGTTAGCACACTTCCCACCAAGATCCCTAACAAGAATTTGGGTGTGCCTAGACCTCTCTAGTGCATTTATGTCATATTTTTCATCATGACTATGAAACCTACATCTATGTTTCTAAAGTCTATATTTTGTTGAGAGTCTAGTCCACACAAAGGAATCTTGCCATCTATGCTACAATATCATTTGATGCATCACTCTTGCAATATCAAAATAGGGTGTGCTCTCCCATATGAACACAACCGAACGCCATGTATTCATGTAGTTAAGATGCATTTATATTAATCATTATCCAATTCACCATCCTTCATTCCAATCTTACCAACAAGTCATGCAAGGCCTTCTTTTAAACTTTTTTTTCCTTCCCATGTCTATTTTATAGAGAAAATGGGGCAAATTATATTCCTCTTTTACCCCATTTCCTCTAGGGGGCACCCGCCTCCCTTATCGTCACTACGACACAACTCCTAGGACTCTTAGCCTCTCTGAGGCAACCTATATTTTATTTTCTTTGATATAATGTTGTCCCGACATCACATCAAAGAGGAGCAAAATGTAGACACTTAAAATTGTCCTAAGCACTATATTAATTCATTTAATATTTCCTTTGACATTATAATTAATTGTTTATTAATTAATTATATTTTTCATATTCTTCTACTTATTTAATTAAATAGGTTAATTTCCCTAATGTATTTAAATTTAATTTGAGTACTCCTCCTCTAATGTATTAAATTCAGTTAATGCATAGTGCTCCATAAATCCCCTTTTAAATATATTTCAATTTATTTAATTCCCTTCACTTTATTAAATTCTTTAATCCTGTGATTAAGTTAAATCCTATTTTATTTAATCATAATTCCATCCTAAGAACCTAGTCTACACCCATCACTCTCATCCTTCTAAGTCTACCCATTAGTTAATCCCACTTAATTATCCTAAACATTTTTTAGCTCCTAAGTGTTTCCTCACACATGTATGAGAAACTCAAGATCCAATAAAGCTTCCATTTTATTATTTTATTCATGCCTCTTACATATTTTCCCCCTTTCCTTTCTCCAAGGTTTCTCACACATGTGTGAGCAAAACTTGAGCCATCACTTTCACTAAAAAGTTTTATGTTGACTTTTGCATGGCTTGTCTCCTTAGCCCATGTGTCTCTCTTATGGCACCTATGTGGATGCCACATAGCTACCACCTCCCCAAGGCCCCTCTCAAACCTGTAAATAGAGCCCTTGTCTCAAGAAGTTTACATCTCCCCCATTTGTATTGTTATCATGCTAGTTTAGAGTTAGAGTTTTCTAGTGATTTTAGTGATTTTATGCATTGTTACTAACCCTTTGGTAGATGTTAGATTTCTTGCATTTATGCTTGCATCTCATTATATATTACTATTGCTAGTTTTCTTCATTGCATTTCCATTTCATACTCATGTCTCCAAAATCCTTTGAGGTTGGCTCAACCAGCCAATTCTTGAAGGTATTCTACACTCATTTTAGTCTAGATTCACATACTTCATTCTCATATTGCATTTTCATATCATTTGGGATTCATAGTTGTTTTTGGGAGAGCACACTCACATCCCACAATCTAAAGCACACCAAACAACCTCTTATAAGCACCCTTGTTGAGCTACTTTGAGGTTGTGTGGGAACTCTTTCTTTTTGGTTTATTAAGTTATAAAACTCAAGTCTGACATTAGTTTTTTTCAATTTGTTTTGAATCATTTATATGCATATGAACAACTAACATTTTTTTTTTTATGTGTTCTCCCAATAGGTTAGGTTTTCACACATACACATATTACCAAGGTCTACCAAGAAATATGTGACTACTCATGTCCATAATATCATACAACACTTGATCCTTATGTTGTCCAATCTGAAAATCAACAAGACATTACTCCCTTACTTCTTAAGCATGTTCATCTTGTAACCAGCCAATCTTATAAGGATAAGGATGTCTTACTCTTCTCAAACCAAGTTTTTGAACCATCTCCTCAAGAACAAGGTTGTCAGTACAACCACTATCCACAATCACATTGTAAAATTTACCACTAGACTTACAAAAACTCTTGAACAAATTACTCCTTTGACAAGATTCTAGTATCCTCTGACCAACCATTACTCATCGAGCTAGTAAATTGTCTCCTTGCTTAGGTTCACTAATATGGTTTTTAGCCTCATTCACAACAATAACTCTTTTTTCACCAGCCTTAGGACATGCATAAGCTCTATGTCCTTCTTTATGACATCTGAAATAAGTACCCTTAAACTCACCTCTACCCATCCTTCTCTTTTGATCAATAGGTTTTGGTTCATCTTTAGCACTTGGTTTAGCCTTTGTCGAGTAGTCATGCTTCTCCTTCCCTTGAAAAATACCTTGATTCTTTCTCTTCAACTTGTCTTTTTCCTTCAAGGAATACTAATAAGCATCCTCAACCAAAGAAATATTTAGCATGCCAACCTCATCCTAAATATTGAATCTCAAACCATTAATATATCTAGTCATCTTCTCCTTAGACAATTCTCTATGTCTATACTGGATAATCAACTTGTAGAACTCCTATGCATAATCTTTCATAGTCATATCTTTATACTTTTCATTCTACAACTTATTAAATAACTCAAGTTCATAATCAACAGGAATGAACTTATCCTTCAGTTTAGTCACCATCAATCTCCATCTGGTGATCTTCATTTCACCTTCCTCTTCTCTATCTCATTGTAATTCCTTCCACAAAAGAGCAACATGTCCCTTAAGCTCAATCTATGACAACCTCACTCTAAGTGGATCTCCAATATCCTCTAAATCAAAGTATTCTTCTACCACCAATCCAATCAATCAAGTATTCAGGATTTGAGAAATTGGAAACCTCTATCTTATGCTTCAGTTGAACTAAGATCTAGGTCTAACAAATTGACCAGCCCTATCTCTCATAATTCTCTTTACACGATCAGTTCTATCCTCACCACTTGATCCAGCAACCTCAAATTCTTCATCAACTTCCTCATAACCATCATTAGTATCCACATGCCAAGGTAACCATCTATAGCACTTATGATCTCAATGATCATATCACTCTTTATTAGCATCATCTTAGATCTAAATTCTTCTTTAATCTTCTCTAAGATATTTCTTCCACAACATCACAGAGACCTTCAATCACCCTATGGTCCAATTGTCTTAGAGAAATCTTCCAATATTTTCACAAACCTTGGATAGAAGGGTTTAGGGAAGTGCACAATTCTAGTGTATAGTATTGAGAGAATTGGGGACAAGTTGATGATATAGTACAAAATAAGTAATTAAAATCTCGGGCCCCATATAAGAAATCAGGTAAAGTTGATATGACCAGAGGATATATGATCATAGATATTGACTACTATATCATACTTTTGCACAGAGTAATGGGTCTACCCATAGCTAGTCATTTGGACACTTGGATAGTCCATTTCATTGAGAATATCTAGAAAAGATAAAATGTGATAGATTGGAGAACCCTCATGAATGACTCCTTGCGTGATTAGCTAATCTCAATCTAGTGTGATCCTCACTTTTACATGACATCATATGTAGTCTACCTATTTGTTGTCATCCCACCTATGTATCCAGTTATCACAAGGAGAAAGAACACAAGGATGTCAATGCTTGGCCACATATGGTTTACCCACAATTGGTTGATGTAGGAGTATCTTTTATTAGAAAATAAAGTGGGGAATAATTTTTTTTAAAAGAGAAAATAAATATATTGTGGAGGAGAGAGATAGTGACAAAAATTAGAAGAAAAATGTTAAATAAATAAATAAAAATGGAGAAACAAGGGAAAAGGCATTTAATAGGTGGCATTATTAAATGTAATTTGTGGCTTGAGAGTTTATTTAACTTAACTTGTTAGGATGACTTGTGGCTTATGCATGTAAGGGTTTATTTTAATTTGAAATAGGCTAGGCCAACTTGTGGCTTGGTTCGATATAAGTAGAGGGCCTTGTCTTGTCATTATTGATTCATTCAAAGGAGGAGTGGGTGTGGAGAGTAGTTGAAGAGCGAGTTTTTCCTGAGTCTGTGGATAGAGCATTGAATGTGAGGCAATTTACAATAGGATTTTGATTATCATCCAACTTGGAGAAGATCATGGAAGATGGAGTAGCTAAGTGAGATAAAATTTCCATAGTGTGTAGATAGAGCGTCAAATGTAGTGTAGTTTACACTTGGATCTTGGATAGAGTTTGAGAAGAGATAGTAGCTACAGCTTGGAAAACAAGGAGATTGCTTGTTGGGCTTATGAGAACAAGTTGAGATCTTCCTTGGGGGTTTCTACCAAAGTGTGGATCTGGACTAGCTATATTTGGGATTGGATCTTGAGGGATCTTGTAGATTTACTATTGTAATTTCTTATGTATTTGGTTGTAACCCAAAAGGCCTTATGTCTGGGCATGTTGGATGTAAATCTTATGATCATATTATGAATTGGCATTATTTTGGATCTAAATATTTGTGTTATTATTTATTCTTCCATTGTGTGGTTATTTGGCTAGGACATCTCCTACCTTGCACTACATCAAATGGTATCAAATCAAAGGTTGTTCCTAAGAGTATAGACAAATCACCAAAATTGAGGCAATTTACACCAAGACCTTGGGAGGACATGCAAATGGATTTATGGTTGCAAAGACATAAGGTTTATCTTGTTTGGGAAGATTGATCTATTAGTAATTTGTTGCAGAGGGTTTGTGAAGATCTTGGAAGATGGCTCCAAGAGGATAGGACCCTAGGATGATTGTGAGTCTCCGTGATATAGTAGAGAGGAGGATTAATGAGACAATAGCTTGAGTGGATGTTGTTGTGAATGCTAATTTTTCTAAAAGAGTTGAGGAACCAAAGAAGGAAGTTTTATGCTACTAGAGTTGGAGTCTACCAATCCAAAAGAGAGTTGTCTAGCTAGTTAGAAGACTTGTTCAAGAGAGAAGATGGAATAGCAATGTTGAGGTGGAAGAGTTTGGTTTTGTTGATCTGTTTGTGGATCCTGATACAAAACCTATAGAGAAATTGGAGGTTGTTACTAAGGATATTCTTAACCTTGTTGATGTTGGGATGGAGATTTTTTTTCATGATTAGTTGGTTGAGTCTAACATGGAGATTGTAGAGCACTCAGTTGTGGATGATCTGGCTACTGTTGGTGGTGACTTGTATGTTGTAGAGCATCTTGTTGTGAGCAATGAGACTATTGGTGTTGTGAGTTTGGAATGTGTTGATGGAGATCTACTTATTGCTATTGATATGGAGTTTGGTTTTGCTAGTGTGGATTCAATAGTTTCTAATGTGGATGAGGGTTTGTTAATGAAGCATTATGTTCAATTTGTTCTTGGAAGTGAGCATGCTACTTGGATGGTTGAGATTCTGGTGTTTGACAAAGTGATGCAAAGATGATGTGCAGATTGGTTTTCTTGTCCCTAATGGAGTGGAAGCCTTTGGTGAAGATGAAGATTGTTGAGGATCTTTCTTTTGGTGTCAAAGTGTGGGACACACTTTTCTATCTACCTAGGGAGTCTGATGCAGGAACATCTTTTATCAAAAAATAAAGTGGCAAATAATTTTGTTTTTGTTTGTTTTAAAAAAAAAGAGAAAAAAATATTTATTTTTATTTATATATATATATATATATATATATATAGGAGAGAGAAAGTAATGAAAACTAGAAGAGAAATATTACATAAATAAATTTAAATGGAGAAAATAGGGAAAATGCAATTAATAGGTGGCATTATTAAATGTAATTTGTGGCTTGAGGGTTTATTTAATGTAACTTGCTAAGTTGACTTGTGGCTTGGTTTGGCATAAGTAGAGGGCCTTGTCTTGTCAATATTGATTCATTTAGAGGAGGAGTGGGTGTAGAGAGTAGCTAAAGAGTGAGTTTTTCCTTAGTCTATGGATAGAGCATCGAATGTGAGGTAGTTTACAACAGGATTGTGATTATCATCCAGTTTGGAGAAGAGCATGGAAGATGGAGTAGCTAAGTGAGAGAAAATCTCCACAGTGTGTGGATAGAGTGTCGAATGTGAGGTAGTTTACACTTGGATCTTGGATAAATTTTGAGAAAAGCTAGTAGCTACAACTTGAAAAAAAGGAGATTTCTTGGTGGGCTTGTGAGCATAAAGTGAGATCTTCCTTGGGGGTTTCTACCAGAGTGTGGATCTAGACTAGCTAGAGATGGGATTGGATCTTGAGAGAGCTTGCAAATTTACTATTGTAATTTCTTATGTATTTGGTCGTAACCTGGATGGCCTTATAACCAGGCATGTTAGACATAAATCTTATGATCATATTATGAATTTGCATTATTTTGGATCTAAATATTTGTGTTATTATTTATTCTTCTACTGTGTGGTTATTTGTTGGGGGTTAGGATATCTCCTTTGGGGATTCTCCTACCTTGCACTACATCATTGGTGAAGAAGGACCTCTAGGATGATAGTCTTGAATATAGAATGGCAAATAAACTTTTTATCTTCATCCTGATTTGGTTCATCAAAGGGGATTACACGAAAAGATTGTCAATAGAGGCATCGACCTGAGTAACACAAGTTGGTTGGTACTTTATCTAGTTCCACACATTCACATACATACAAGTGGCTAGAAACCTCTATTATCCCAAGAAGCTACCATGCTATCCATTAGATAGGTTGGTACTCCTAAAAATTAGCCTCAACATATGACAGAGTTAGGAAGAAGCTCCAAAAAATGTGGTATGACCTATCAAAATTGGGCCTTACGTGATCAAGTAGTAGGATACCATTACATACAAGGTGGAATGAGAAAGATAATCTTTGGAGGATTATCATATGGTATTTCCTTATTTTGATAATATAGGAACATTTTAGCATGTTTTATGTAGGGAGTTCATACCATATTTAGTCATTGAGGACCACTGGTTAAACTAAGTTGGTGGGTACTTTATCCAGTTCCATACATTCACATATATACAAGTGGCTGGAAACCTCCTTCATACCAAGAAGCTACCACACTATCCATCAAATAGGTTGGTACTCCTAGAAATTTCTTGAAAATTGGCCTCAGCATATGACAGAGTCAGGAAGAAGCACCAAAAAATGTGGGTATGACCTATCAAAATTGGCCCTACAAGGTCAACTAGAAGTAGGATATCACTACATATGAATTGGAATGAAAAAGATACTCTTTGTAGGATTATCCTATGCTATGTCCCTATTTTGATAATATAGGGACATTTCAACATTTTGTATGCAGGGAGTTCATACCAGATTCAGTCATTGAGGACCATTGGTTAAACTGTGTTGACGATTATGATGTAAGAATCATGAATTATTACAAGATGGAATTAGAGCTAGAAGAAAATCTTATTTATAATAGGGATAAGATTTTTGAGGACCCAATCATGAATGACCAGGTATATTAGGAATAAAATGATGGTATCATGCATAAGGCTTGGCACGTTATTGATATTACTAGAGCTTGGGTGTGCAAGCCTTTCTCGCTGTACCCTTTACCTAATGTACCCACGTTGAAGGTGTCTATAAGGTTGAAAAAAGAAAAGGGGACCAAGGTCACTATCCTTGTATATAAGGATAAGTCTCATATCAAACCAACGATAGTTCATAGACACGAAAGGGATGTGACCTATTTTGAGAGGGAAGAAAAGGCTAGCAGTAAGAAGAATAAGAAAGTGGTTGTAGTGCAAGAAGAGGCACAACCTCAAGAAGTGTACACATAATTTTCTTCCCTAGTCCTAAAGAAAACAAGGATTGAGACTATAGTTGCTAGAGTAAAAAGGAGGAGGTTGAAGAAGATGGTAGTTATAGCTTCTATCC
The DNA here is from genome assembly GCA_028749045.1 of Cupressus sempervirens. Classification (NCBI taxonomy): domain Eukaryota; kingdom Viridiplantae; phylum Streptophyta; class Pinopsida; order Cupressales; family Cupressaceae; genus Cupressus; species Cupressus sempervirens. The sequence continues at coordinate 292,830,956 of CM053790.1, read as the reverse complement.
CAGAGACTATACTAGAGGAAGTGGAAGAAGAAGAGATAGATAATCTCCCCCTAAAAAAAAACAAAGGAAAAAAAAGAAAGGACATGTTCAACACAGATAGCATAAGAGGAGAGGAGGAGAAGTACTATATATACATTCCCAACTATCAAGGATCAACCCATCCAGATTGATGATATTATAGATCAAGAATAGGACACATGGACAGAGTCGACAATGGGGAGAATATTAGATTTGTCTAATTTGTCTAGCTTTGATTTCATACCTATGTGGATGCAACTAGAGGAAGGAGAGATCCAAGAAATGCCAAGTTGGGAGCCTTCACAAAATGACTAGAATGATATACCTCCTCTCCCACAAGGCCCAATAGGCATACCTCCTCCACCTCTCGGGAAACTAGAAACACCTCCTCCACCACCAACAACACAAGAGAGTGTACAAGTAACCCCTCCAATGCTCAAAGAGCCAAGCCAAGGTAGTGCAGGGAAGGAGATACCAACTATTCAAGAAGAGGAGCCTCTACGAGAAGGTTTGATAGGCAGGATAGAAGAACCATCATGTCTATTGGTACAACCATCCTCCTTTATTCCTATAACAATAGTGGTTACATCCAATATAGAATAGACATGAGTGAGAGAGACCTTGCGGAGCATGGATAGGGGAAAAGGCCTAGCAATTATAATTATCTCATCGGTGAGCCAGCAAATTTCCTCCTTGGCTATGAATCTGACATGGTTGACACAAGTAGTTGATACCTATCAAAGAAGGTACATGCAAATAGAGGAAGAATGGATGTCATTTTTAACGTAGGCAATGAGAACAACATTGTCTCATATGGAAGAGCCACGTTGAATGGCCTTCATCTCAAGAAATAGGCAAGATGACATGATTAAACAAATATATATTCCTCCACTCAATGCCAATCTCGATGATATTACACCTCAATATTACAAGATACAAGAGGTCATTTTGGGGAAGCCTACCAAAGACACTACCAAAGCTTTGATGACTTTGGGGTTGAAACATGTATTTTGATAGTTGGATCATGGAGAAGAGGAGATCCTATTTTTGAGGAGGAAAAATGAGTTTTTGAAAGGCTTTTTTAGAGAAGTGGTGGGTCCCATTGACCCAAATCACCCAAAAAATCTTATTAGTGACTGCCTTTGAGAAATAACTAGCTCTGGCCCCAAAACCCACCAGCTCATTTTTGGATGTGTAAGAGATGGCGCTACAATTTTGAAGAGACAGGGGTTGAGATAATAAAAATGCATGTATTGCATACTATATAAAATAAAGTGGATAGTCTTGCAACAGTGGTCAACCAAGATTTTGGGTTATTAAAAGAGGCATCCACTTGCACAAATGATCTAGAAGCCCTACAGACTCTAAAGGGTCAAAAATATGGAATGTTGTTGAATGTATATTCAGAGGAAGAGATAGATAAGATTGATGATTGGATCAATAATATTCAATTAGGAAATAACGTCATGTTGGGTCTATATGAAGACATCCAAGACACACAGACAAGGGCTCAAGCTTATATTTTGAAGGCTAATATATTGTATAGTGTGGGTAGTCTAGAGATTTTCCAAGATGGCTCTTGGAAGAAATTATGTTCAGAATAGATAGTTGAACAATATTTTTCATGAGCATCATTTGAAGCAATATCCTCTAAGGATGATGTGCAAAAAATATTCAAAATTGAGGAGATGGTGAAGGAACTAGATTCTAAGATGGATGATTTTGTAGAAGTAAAGCAAGAGGTTTCAAATTATTATAGAGAGGTAAGAAGAAAATATAAGGCCCTTGACTTACCAAAACCTTGATACATTGCCTCCATCATCCAAAAGTTCAAAAATGTGCATCCAGACGTCATTTTGGTAGAAGGTCCATAGGCCCCAAATGATGGAAACTAAATTTTTGGGAATTAGAAAAACCCTGCCAATTTTGACCCTATGACATCCCAAGGAGCATAGGTGTGCTATTTTGCAAGGTGTGCAATTGTGTTGACAACTTTAGATTAGTTACAATGGCACCAATAGTTAAGTGCTAATTCCTTTTTTGAGTGTTTCATGCACCAAAAATTCATTTTGGTGGTAATTTAACTAGTGGAGACACACACTAAAGCTTAAGATCACATCTAAAGCAATACCAAAAACTCCTAGATCATCCCAAGTCTTCTCTCTTACTATCTTCTTATTCTTTATAATTTTTTGAGTCATGTAAAGGTCCATGCACCATATAATTAATAAAATAAAGAGTGCAGTCCTACTTTGCACCTAGTTAGGAGTCTATTTGTACATAATTAGCTTAAAATTAGTTATTTTAGCATGCTTTTTACAAGGAAAAGGCCCTAGATCCAAAATTTGCATTAAGGATGTAGGTTTCTTATAAATATAGAGATGTAATATGTATTCAAGGCCCACATTTGATGCAATCAAGTATGTTATTTGTGCTCTCATTCTGTGTGTAGTATTTATTGTTAAGATGTGCATTTCCTTTATGAATTTATGTTCATAAATAGTGATGGAGGTAATGGTTTTATTGTGTTTTAATGCTTGTGCAATATCTTATTTCTGATGCTTTTTATATTTGCTAATAAATCCCTCTATTGTGATGAATTATAGAAATGATCACCTTTGAGTTATTGCATATAAATTATTCTGGTGTGGGCACACTTTTTGTGGCTATACAATTTGATGAACTGTGAAACATCATATGGTTTTCATTATTTCCTTTGATGATTGCATTAGTGGAGTTTAGAATGTGTTGCTTCTAATTTCATTAGTTTTATACTTAATCCCTTTCAAAAATTCAATTCGCAGACATGTTGTGGCTATGAATTATGTCTGTTAGGAATTTGATTTTCAGAAATCTTTTTTAGTTTCTTGTTACCCTATCTTCATAATTCACTTTTGAACATGTGGTTAGTATTTGCATTGATAGAATTTGTATTCATGATAAAATATGAAAATGCAAAAAACATATCAGATTGTGGTCACTTTTCTTTAGAAGTTTGCAAGATTTACAAATACCAATGAAGGCCTCCTTTTGAACATTCAAATTTATCTTCAATTAAGCTCCCTAGTAGGTTGAAAAACAACCATATGAAAACTTGAAGTTGGTTAATTTGATCATATTAAGAGAGAGAAATGTAAGGACTTATGTTGTTGTTATTGTGTAAAATGATCGCTCAATAATATATAGAAGAAATCACAATTTAGATAACAAATAGAAAGTAATTTATGTTGAGAAAGTTAGAGATTAAATTAAAAGAAGGCATGGACTAGGAAAGAACATAATGACTCATCTAGATAAGTCACACCAATTCCTGGTGTGAATTCTTCATCAACTAACTTATTAGGTCTTGGACCCAAAAGGGATGTATTATCATAATATCTTGAGACCCAAAAGGACAAAATCATGGACTAATGTAATAGAAAATATAGTTAGAGATTGATTTTATACTATTACATCTTAGATTGCAAACAAACATATTGAAGTTTTGGTAATTGCAAGACATATCTCAGTTCACTTATTTGTAGAAGCATTATTAAAACCTGGGTTATGAAAAAAAAAAAAAGACCAAAATAGGTAGATCATAAGGTTAAAAGGTAGATTTCATTATTCACTCTTCACATTGGAACTTGAAGAACTTGAGAATATAAAGTTCACCCTAATGGCACTTAAAAGTTATTTATCTTTTTGTAAATCTATTAATTTCATTAGTGAATATGGATACATGACCTTATATTCTAAGTGTACTAGAAAAGCCTAGATATGTATTCAAGAAACATCCATACAAATCAATTGGAAATGACCCTCATGGTACATTTATAGTATTATCTACAATGTTCTTCATCTCAAAGATGTGTGCTTGCATTCACTATAAATTGAAGAGATGGGAGACCATGAGATCTTCAACCAATATGATTTGTTATTTATTAATGGATTTTTAAAGAATGGGTATGGTAAATTAGATGAAGTAAATTTTGTACACTTTCAAAGTTTCTATGTATTTGATGAACTAGAATAGGTTACGATCATGTTAATATGAATTGATTACCAATTATTTAAGTTAGGTGATCAACTAGTCAATATAACAAACAAACTCATTACAGAAGTCACGAGATTCAATGTATTGGGATAAATCCCAAAAATAAAATAATAAAAAATAATATAGTAGAATAGTTGACCAAATCCAATTGGGATAAGAAAGCGATGATTGGAAATGACATCATCTAACCTAATTGAAACTAGAATAAATGATACTTGATTAGAATGTATTTTACAATAGTAGATTGAATTCAATTATGGCCACAATCATACACATCACCTAACAAATGTTAAAGGAGAATTCTCAAAAGGATGTGTGTCAAATTTTGAGGGATTTTCTTATAGAGAATATTGTGAGGGTAAATATGGATAAATCTCATATTTTCAAGTATAGTTCTCTTCTTATTTAAATTTTCTTTTATCTTAAGAACTATTTTCCTAGTATAAATAGCATTACATGGAAGAAGGATACACATCAGTAGATGTCACTTTACATGAAAATAATTGGTTGACAAATGATATTCATAGATTCTTTAAGATATTCTAGAAATATGTATAGCAAATGGACAAGATAGAAAAAGCATATTTTTGAGAAATATGCTAATTCAATTTATTTCATGTTTGAGATTGATACATGTTTCATGGAGGTTGTTGTTCCTAGAACACTATAGATAATTCATATGTGATATGAAATGGATCTTGATATTGTTATAGTATATTTTGACAATATGTTAAGTTAGCTACATGATGAGAAGGTAGAGAGGTTTGGTACCTAATATAAGAAATAAAAAATATTTAGAGAAGATCTAAATGAGGTGGTCACAAGAAGAAAATTCAAGGAAGTGGTTGATAATATTAGTGAGAAGCTAGATGAACTACGGAAGGAGCAAGAAGAAGTAGAGAAGCTTGATTCTTCATTGATAGATGTTGAAAAAGAAGCTTCACTGTCACCTATTGAAATGCCTACATCATAATGTATCACAAGGAGTACCACTAAAACCACTAACACACCACCAAAGTAAAAGAAGGTCTCTACACCCACAAAGATTACACAAGAATAATCTAAATCGAGGGTCCCCAAGGGTAAAAAAGATAAGACTAATAATAAGCCATTGAGAAATGAATTCAAGGCCAAAATCTTAGGTCTGCCAAAGTAGATAAGGAATGAAGAAAAATTATTGTACACTAACTCCAATCTGTTAAAGATAAAGATCAAAATCAAAGGAGAAACAATATTTAAGGTAGTAAATAACAAGCCCACTACTATGAGTAAGAATGCCAATATTGTTGAAAATGTTATATTGATATTAAAAAGTATCATGTATTAAATAAATTGGTTAGGTATTATGATATATTTAATAAGAATGAGGGGGGAAATTGTGAACTCTATGATCATATTTTTTAATAGATTTAGCAAAGAACTAGTTGAAATAAAGGACAAGAATCCTGATGAGATTTATGGTATCCTTGAGGAGAAGAGATCAATAGAATTTTAAGAAGTTAAGAAGATCATATAAGGTGTAATTCTAAAGATATTTATGGTTATTCAAACTAATGAGCTTGAAGACACTCTTGAAATAGAAAAGAGCAATTTTTTTACCAAGAGGGGAGTAAACATGTTAATGGCAGGAAAATACATAAAGTTGTAGAAGTGATAGATGATATATTGAGAAAAATGCATGTGGAATTACAACAAGATATCCCTAGAAGAATGGATCCTAGAACTAAGAAAAGGGAGGATAATCAATTCATTAGATATGGTCAATTTCAATACATAGTCAAAGGACCTAATGTATATATTGGCAAAGTCCCTATTATATTTGATGCACATCTTGAACCTAAATTTGAATTTTTTTTAAAAAGATTGTTATAAAAGAATCACAAACTCTTGCATAAAAGAAGGTTTTGTTAGTATTAAATGGTACTAAAAGGGGGGATGAATCACTACAATAGGTTAACTACTAATTCAAACTGCTCATTAAACTTTTACATCTAAAACATTAACCAAATAACTATTGTAACAAGTAAACTTAGATTACCTACCAATCACAACACATAGCTCATAACATAGTCATTTGATAATGCATAAAACCCCTTTTAGAAGGTTAAAAACTTAGTTTGGATGATACCCACAAGCCTTTCATTTTACTTAAAATGTTTCCTTGTTAGGATCTTACAAATACCCTTTCTAGGGGTTCACCCTATTAGGAGTGTTTTGTACATTGTTAGGAGTACAATAAGATTTGTTAGGATCTACTTCAGTTATAGAATTTTAGAGCTCCTTCTGAGAGTCTTCCCTTTTAAAGGATTTACAATAAAGAGACTAGTTAAGTTCCACCCATTTAAGGAATTTCCATCATTGAAACTATTAGGTGTCAATAAGTTGGGTGATCTGTATGTAGCATGCCTTGCCTTTTAGATCCCTTTTCTTCTAAGTCTAATACATTCCTCTACTCAATCTTTTCTCTTTTTCTCTATTCTTCTCTATATCTCTTTTTATTGTCTTTGCATGTGTATTTGTGTTCACCTCTCATATTCTCTTTGTATCTCTATCTTCTCTTTTGTCTTTATATGTATCTCTCATCTTCTTTAAATTGTACTCAACCTTTTTTCTTCTTGACACCTTTTGTCACTTAATCTCATCCCCTCATTCAAATTCAAATCTTTCCTCACTCCTACCTTGTTCACTTAACATATCTCTATGCCCTTTTCATGTTTACAATCATGTCCTTGGTAATCATTAGGTCTTCTTGTGTAACTCCCTAGATTAGTGAAAAATGATTGACCTATGCTTGCTTCATCTCAAAACTTCTTACCTATATTTCTTACATCTTCTAACTATTCTAGTTAAATCACATCTTTCAAGAAACTCCATCATTATTTATTTTCCTTCAACCACATTTAGCATATCAATCATCTAATTTCCCTTATGTCATAGGTTACATTTAAACTTGTCATGTTTTCTTAATAAACATATCATGACCAAGTTCTCTAGTTTTATGCCTTGACTTCACCTTTCACCATTCACCATAGCTTCACCATTTAAAATGGTTCTTTCTATTACTAGGCTTACATCAATGATAACCTATCATTTATTTGGCTTCACCACTTATCCAGTCAAACATTCTCTTTTTATTTCCAAATGCTGACAACCTCATGCCAAATGTAGGTTTTTGATAATCAAACTACTCAGGTTGAAGGTTTTGATGAGTTGATTGATAATTTTCCAATGGACATTCCTCAATCCCATGTACACAAAGATAAATATCTAGAAAATCATCCTATTATGGAGGTAAATATTTTACAGATTAAGGTTGATAAATCTCAGACTGATATAGCCATTAGCACACATATTGGAAGATATAAGACATTGTTGGCAATAATGACTCTATTGATTGACTCTTCTGAATCAAATTTTAAAGGGTTAACTAATCTAGATTATTATGATGCAGTTCTCATAATGAGATTATTCATATTGGAAGCAATGAAGGATAAGGAAACAACATTGGGGATGAGAGAGAAGGGAATGAGGTTATGATCTAGGATAGTAAATATTTTTGGTAGAATAATATCCAAACTATCAGATGAATCATAAAGAATCAATAGTTGAACAATTCAAAGGACTTCTTGACAATTTTAACACTCATTTCCAATTAGTGAAATAAGAAGCTATGAAGAAGGTACAAAGTCAATTTAATAATAGAATAGTTAAATACCTTTGTTCATTAGTTTTGGAAGATAAAACTTCTTTGGATATTAGTGTTGGGGTTAAATTTAGTGGCGAATATTCACCAATTGGCAAATTTTTCTCATCAACCAACGTCAATTTGGAGAATTGTTTCCACATATGTGGTACGGCACATCACCCCAAGTTTACCAAAAATGGGTCACACCCCTAGGCCCATCACCACAAGATTTATGCTGTCAGATCTCCTTTCAAAATAAAATAGCCAATCAAAAATATTTTTTGCACATGACGAATTAAACACATTTACCTATGATTTCTGAAGCTGAACTTTTTGGACAGCCTCAATTCGCCCTTGGTCTTAAAAAAATAGGAGAGGGACAAAATTCACCCCACAAACATGTGGATGCATTTTACACACTAATTCAATTGCAACAATTATATTATGCATGGCCATATAATGGATAAACTATATTTGCCTTGTAAATTCCATAAGATGTGTTTTTATCACGTAGGTTTCGCCAAATATTTTGTATGCACTATAATATTTCCACATAATTCACCAAAAAGGAGTAGTATAAATATATTCATAGATCAATAGGTTGTCTCAATTTCAATCAATAGAGAAGTCTCAATTTCTTAAACAATCGAGATCATTGTAGGGCAAGTCATGAGTGTGACAATTGCAATTTAGGAAAAGGTGAGTAACTCAAACCCCTTTCTCTATGTTCTCTATAATTTTAGTTCATTCTTATTTAATAGATACAAGTTAGATTGTTAGTGGTCAGTAATCACCCAAAACCAATGATCAGTACCATTGAGTCATGCAATAACCAAGGAGACCTTGGACATCTATATTTTATAGTGTAGGTTGTAAAACTAGTGAATACTAATTAGATAAATATATGTAATAGACTATAGTCAACTATCACTTTTTGAACAACTTGAATTCTATGGCAGGCTATATTTCTTGGGAGATGTCAAACATGAACAAGGATAAGAGCCCTACATGTAGTGGAGCCCACGAAAGGCCAGCCAAACACACTTGTAGAACCTTGTTATCATATTTTAGTGGCCAAAATCAAGAAGCTACAACATCACATGTAAATTTACAAGATTCCTAACCACTACCACTGCCAGTGCCACTGGCACATATTGAAGAAGTTGGCAAACCTGATATCTCTAATCATGATGAAATTGAAGAAGATATTATGGTAAATACCTAGAGTAGCCAAGATCTTCAAATCAATATCCAGAGTAGCCCGAATAATATAATAGACTTGGATGAGAATTAAAAAGATGGTGATGGTGCACAACTAGGAAAGGGAAAAAGGATATACAATTCAAAAATTAATGCAATATCCAAAAAAAATCAAAATTGGGATCTATCAATTAGGAATTTTCAAATAGAATGAACCTCAAAGTATCCATTCATTGAACCTGTGCACAATCCAAAAGAAGGTGAGCCTCCAGTAGAAAGAAAATGTATGATATTCAGAAGGATAAATAAAAAGGAAAAGAGGTTGCAACTAAAAATTGACACCATATAAAAACATATGGGTAAAGTTTATGAGAAGAAAATCATAGATGGAGTGGAGAAAATAGTAATAAGATAGAAAACCAAGGATGAATTTCAACATGTTAAGAAGGCATAAATCTTAGAATTTCAAGAGAAAATATAGAGGAAGCCTACTAAAGTAAAAGGCTCCATTGAATCTCTTGGAAAAGAAATGGAAGTTGAGGAAATGGGTAAAGTTCTTCAATTAAATGTTGTCTTCTATATTTTGAGCAAAGGGTGTGTCATGAAAAACTACGCATCATTGAGTGGTTTATTACACTTTCTAAAAGTGTTTTATTATCTGAGGAGTCACTGGTTAAAAAATAATGGATGAGAGTGGGAAATTTGTCTTGCTGAGGTCGAAAAAATAATATCAAAGAAAAAATTAAAGATTCAAATTTTATTGCATTATCGTTAGATGAGATGATAGCAATAGACAATACTTCTTGTGTATGCATGCATGTTTATACTATACACAATTTTATCTGCCAACCCAATCTACTAACTATTGTTAAAATGAAGGATAATTCAATAGAAGAAAACATATTTAAACTAGTAAAGACTTCTCTAATTGAATATTGAGGTATGGATGAAATGACGATTGCCCAAAAGTTGGTGTATGCTGAAGATGATGGAGCTTTAGTAATTCAAGGCCACAAGAATGGTCTTGTCACAAAATTAAAAGAGTCTCTTACACCTTACATTGTTGGCATTCATTGCATGGCCCATGGAATGAATCTAGCTTTTGGAATTGTCAAAAAATCTTCAAAAATATACAAAGTCAAATTTTTAATCAAAGAGATCTATATGAACTTTCGTTGAAGTCCTAAACGATTCAGGGAATTTCAATAGTATATCGAGTGACTAACTAATGGGAGAAAACTTCTTAAGAATAATGATGCTAGATGGATCTCTTTGGATGGACCAGCTCATCAATTTTGTTTTAAATATTCATCATTTCTTGGTACAATGGAGTCAACTTGCAATGGTTAAGGTGATCAACGGAAACATGGTGAGCTACTTGAAAGGTTAAGTAATGTAGAGATACTCTTAACATTAGCACCCATTCTCCCCATGCTAGAAGAAGTGAGAAATATAATGAAGAAGATCCAACAAATATTTATGTATATTTTAGAATACAATATGTTGTGTAAAATGACATGTGTGGGCCTTGATAATCTCTATAGAAATCTAGATTCATTTTTTGTGGATGAAATACTTTTAGGGTGGATGAGAATCACAGGTTTGGATAATCTTGATAACTTTTTAAAGATTGATGCAAAGTGGGAGTTATGTGCCAAAATACGAGGTGTTGAGATACCAATGCACTACTATGGAAGGTTTGGGTCCATGAGAAAGGGAAAGAAACCCATGCAACCAAAATTGATTGTTTCAAAGGAAGTGTTTGAATAGATTGTTGAGTCTATAATGGATTCTGTGAAGGAAATTTCTTATAATCTTTCCTGAAAAATTAGAAAAATATTTCCACGACATGAATTACTTGAATCAATGTGTATTGTTTTTTTCCCATTATTAGAGTTTAAGAAGATAAGTTATTGGTTTTGATTTATCAATTTTACAAAAGAAAATTAATTAATGGGGTAACTATAAATAGAGCTTTAGATGAATTTTGTTTGAGAGAGAAATCTCATTATTTATCTATTACAACAAAGGAACAATATGATCTTATGTAGAACCCCACAAAAGAAGGATTGGTAACCAAAATTTGGAGAAATCTAGCTCAAAGTGAAGTGTTGTAGGATTCAACATCCAAAATTTCAAGCTTGTTGAATTATATTTGACCATGATATTGGGATCTATGGAGGATAAAAGAGTTTTCAGTACTTTGGGGTTCCTAAAGTCAAAGGTAACAAATAAACTAGACAAGAATTTTGAAAATTGTCTAAGGTTGTATACATCTAGATATTAAGTCAATAATTTTCCTTAGGAAAGAGTTCTAAAATTATGGAGGAAGAAATGTCAAAGAATAGGTTTGGGAAACATTTTAAACAATGAGATCACTAACTCAAGTAGTGCTACTGGTATTGGTAGCATTAATGTTGAAGCTGAGGATCAAGCAAATGAAGGTATGCATACTAGAGAAAATATAGAGCATAATAAAGGATTGTTTGAATTTGATAGTGAGAAATATGAAGATTTAGATGATGATATGTTGTGGAAATTTTAATAGTTATAGTATGATGTGTCAACTCTAAATTTATTATTTATTAGTAATAACTACAATCTTCATTCTAGATTCTAGATAGTATTCTTTGAATCTCATCATGGTTCATCTATCATGCATACTAAATTATATAATTTTCTAAATGTCTAACGTCAAACAAACATGTGCATTTTATGTTAGAAGATGCCATCAATCAAGATTCATTCAAATTTTACCATTACTATTTTTTTTTTTTTGTATTATTATGTTCATATGATACATTGTTATGATATAATCATTTATGATTTTTATGAAAATATAGAAATTCAAATGATAAAATCATATTCATTCTCATTACTTTTTTTACACATGATAATTGATACAATTCAATGAATTCGTGTTGAAAAAGTTAAATTTGAATGCTCAATTTCATAATCATAGGTTATAAGTACTAAATTTACAACCATTACATTTAAAAAACCATCCTAATTTTTATTTTATAGAAATTTAGAAATAAGGGAGCAACAACAGTTTCAAATCGTTTTGCCTCATGGAAGAGTCTTAGAGTATCATCCAATTCAGTAACAAAAACATTTTTTGCCTTTGCATTTGATAAGCCTATTCAACAAAATAGCATTTGGATTATGCTACATTTATCATGTTCAATAAACAAAGTTCAAACTTTAAACTCATATCAAATCATAAGAAATAGAAATAAAGTAAACACTGCAAAGATATTAAAATCACTTTCCAAGTTTCATATACTCTCATTGATGTCTTATGAGCTGATTGAATTTTTTATCAGATTTTTTAGGATGTTTAATTCTGCTTCATTCAGAGTTTGAACATTTTCTATGTTATAAAAGATGACCTACAACTTTGTCAAACATCCATATTTGGAAGATTTAATTGAAAGCAATGCTACATCCAATAGTATATTCAAATTTTCCAATGGTTTGATGCAATTCAAAATGCCTTTGGGAGTTGTATCCTAAGGAAACTTGACAACTTTAAACATCATTTTGGCCTCCAACTCTTTATGGTAAGCTTCCCTTCCAACAAATTTTGTTGATGAGTTACTAGGGCAAGGATTAGGAAAACAAAGACTTATCATTAATTTTTCTTTGTCATCCATCTTGGTGATCTTTCTCCCAAATGATTTCAAATATTCCTCTCCTTCGCTTATACTCTGGCATTTTTTGAATGATAGGTGATGACTTAATTGATACACTAACTTGGTCATGTATTCCATTGTTGGCCAGATAATTGTCACTGTTTGTGTTGATTATGTGTATAATTTGTTTTGCACTCTTCTTGAGCTTAAAAAGGTCTTTGTTTTTCTTACTCTTCTCTTTGATACTCCCACAAAAAGATTGAACAATGTGATGCAATTCAAACCAATCACACAACCTATCAACATTTTCGATAATTTCCCCCCACATTTTTTCTTAATTTTCTTGACTGGATTTTTAATTTTGTCATTTAACTCAGTCAAGCTATTTTCATAGGTTGTGATTATTTTCTTTACCTTTTGTATCCCTTGCACCATTTGTGACAACTAATTTTCACTTTGTTTCTTTTTTTTCTCTACTTTCTCTTCCCACTGTTTTGCTTTTTCCCTCTCATTGTCCAATACCTTATTTAAGTTACTGATTGTATGTCCACTTCACTCCAACTTTTTGAAAATATCTGTTGTATATGCTCTTTCATCCTCAAGTAATTTATTGGTTTCTTGCGATTTGTCATTGAATTCTTTAAATTTTACATCTACATCCATATTAACATGATTCAGACTATCCCTAAGTTTTTAATTGCTTTCTTCAAATTATTTTTTCACCTTCTTGGTTTTTGCTTCTCTTTCCACATTTACATTGCTTATCTTTTTGTTGCTTTCTTCCAATTGTTCCTTTAGAATTTTCATTTATGTCTCCATATTTCTTGGCTTTGTAGTTTCTTCTTGAGAGGAATCACTTGTTATCCTTTTTTGTATTTCTTTGTGCATGTTATATGTTGCTATCTCCTTTTCCTTTGCATTTCACAAATCTACTTTTAACTTTTCAATTGCCTTTTCTATCTCTCGATCTTGAATAGTGAAATGTAGACCATAGACTTGGTATTTTTTGCTACATTGACTTTGTCTACACCTTTTACTTTAGATAAATCCATTGATAGGGTGCTAACATGAAAATCTAGTGCATTTATCTCACTCTCTGGTGGACCATTATGTAGCTATGGGGGCAAAACAATCATGAACTCCATCATTTCTTTATTTGGGTTATATCTTGAAAATATTGTATTTGATGTAGGTTCTTCAGAATGAGCCACATCAAGTACATCATTCTTGAATGCCTTATTATTTTTTCTATTCATTTTTTTGGTTTCTTCAAAAAAATTCACAAAATTATTTAAATCAAAATCTAGGTTTGTTGACACAATACGATGTTTGAAAGGAGAAAGAGCACTTGCAATATTGTACTTGTTGCCACTAATGCCCAAGGTTTTACATTTTGAGGATTACCAATGACATCACCCCTTCCTAATCTTGCCCCACTGCCACTAACAAGTGGAGTCTTTGGATTGTTCTGAGGGTTTTTTCCTAAGGGAATTGTGACTGGAATAATATTAGTATGAGTGTGCATAACCTTTTGCTTCTTTGCACATTCAGCTACAATATTTTGCTCAAGGTGCACTCATAATTTTCTTTTTGAAGATGTGTTGACAATGGGAGTTGGAATTTCAACTAGGATGAACAATTTCATGGGTTCACCTTTTTTTGATGAACTTGATGGGTCATGTGACTCATCTCCAATGACTAGTTTATGACCAAGTTTTGATGGCTCTAGTAGGGGGAATGGATACCAAGGTCCTTGACCTATTGTTCTTAACCCACAATCACTTGGATAGCCCATTTTTTCTATCATATTTTTCTCTATGCCATTCTTTTCCCTTGTTTGTTGATTGGGTACAATATATTGTCCAATCGAATCAAATGTACTAGTAGTAGTAGTTTAAGGAGTGGATTTAGTGAAGCCAATGGCAATGGATGTAGGATCCTAAGAAACCTCTCTAGAATTTGATGATGAACAAATTCATAGATCCCTGGATATCCTGCATCCAAATAACCTATTGCAAGGAATAAATAAAGGCAAAGAGAGAGAGAGAGAGAAGGGTTTGCTTGAAAAATAAGAATATTGAATTTACTTGTGCAAAACATAATGAATAAATTCACAACTGATCAATCCTTATGAAGGAGATAAAAACCCTAAGAGATAAATGACATTTAATAATTACTAATTAATTATTGAATGGAGATGCAAGGTGCATAAATTAAAATCTTAAGAAGGGAGGGAAGGTAATTTAATAAATGAAATAAAATTAACCTTTTACTCTAACCCCCCCTTAAGATGAGCAACAATGCAGCTACAAACAATGCAAGGAAAATACAATGTTGAAAGCAAACTTGGGTTCTGGAAACAAGGCTTGATGAGGTACCCAATCACAATCAAATCTCTATGAAACAGAGAAATAGAGAAAGTCTAGTGGGAAAAACCCTACTCCAAAAAGAGATATAAAAGGATGCACAAATGAAACATCTCAAGAGAATATCTCAAGACCATAAGTACAATGAAAGCCCCCACGATAGAAGCTTGAGAAGCCATAGCCCCCCTCGAATGGTAGAACTCTTATGTTGATGAACATATCAATGTGGCTCCAATCTAAAGGAAATAAAGGCAGTGGAAAAGAATGATAAAACCCATGTATGTATGGTGCAACTAGAAGTCCTAACTAATGCTCAAAGGAGAAAGCATAAGAATCCTAAAATGGAATCTCTAATGGAGGTGGGACAATAGGTGTGCTAAATCTCTCATTTGAGAGGAGATGTTTTTCCTCTTGTATATCCTCATCAACTATAGTAGGTGGCTCAATTACTAGACCTAAAATAGTAGGAAATGTTGAAGAGTAATCATGTGAAAGAGATGGAATATAAACAAGAGGTGGAGGTGTAGAAGTCACAACATTGGTCTCAGGAACAAAACATAAGTTCAAGCGACCTGACTTCACCTCAGTAGTCTCTTGTGAAGAAGGAGAGTGATTATCCGATAGTGGAGATGGTGGACCAAAATATGAGAAGGAATATAAGCAAGAAGCATGATCAATAGTCCATGTAGCAATAATATTTCATGTCTCACTATCTCTGATTTGCACTAAATTTTGTGCAAACTCAAATGTCTTCCCTGTCCTACTATGTGTAATTTAATAAATAGAGAGAAGGTTAGAGGACAAATATGGAACACAAATTACATCATGGAATGCACCATCATCAATTTCAATACAACCTTTCCCGCATACAATCATGACAGTGTTGTTCCCCATCAAAATGTGTGGAGTGGGAGAAGCCTCAAAAGAAGAGAACAAAATCTGAGAAGATGCCATATGGTGTGAAGCACCTAAATTCAGTAACTGGCTAGAAGAGGGTGGAGTAGTAGTTACACATAGTGCATGACCCTTTCCTATATCTTTACCATCTGATTAAAATGATGAAGAATGAGAAGATCTATGAGAAGTAGAAGGAATATCAATGTTGCTCTTTTGAAGGAGAGTTGTCAAATTTGAAATCCATTTGGCATTGCCATATAACTTTGTCATATAGCAATGTGACATGATTAGGCTAATTACAATAAGCACACTTTGGTCTTTCTAGTTTTGGTTTACCCCCATTAGGAGGAGATGGACTCGATGAATTGTGAAGGCTAGAATCAATCTTGAAACTCTTTAGAATGAGATTTATGTGTCTTCTCCTTCATCCCAGAAGATGGTTGAGCTACTAATGCATAAGTTTGTGAGCCTGTGAGAGAATCCAACTGAGAGAGCTTAGCTTTCTCTCAAGTCAAATGATCACAAAAAACATCATAAGATGGCATGGTAAATCTATTACCCAAAGCATCTTTGGTGGAATAGAAGGTAGAAGGAAAAATATAAAAGTTTCCACGAATCTTAGAAACAATTAGGTAGATGCACTCAGTATCAATCTTGCTTTTCCCACAATCCTACAACAAAGATCTCTGTTGATTGAACTTCATCAAGAAGTCCTCAATGGAAGTAAAATAATTTGGTATAAGAGAGGTAAGCTCTACCTCAATTGAAGTGCCCTAAACTCATTCACTATACCAAACAAGCCTTCAAGCTTGGTCCACATAGCTAGAGGGGTATTGCACCCATCAAGATGAAACTATAGACTGTCATATACCTATAAAAAAATCAACTCTATTGTCTCATCCATATTGTTCATGTGTTGCATAACCTCAAAAGGCCTTTGTAAAACTAGTTGCACTACATCTAAACAAGACCACAACCCTTTTGACTAGAGAAGCCATGTCATCAAGCTCTTCCATGTGTGATAGTTATGAGGGGTCATAATTTCTATAAAAGAAGAGTCTCAACCATTTTTTTAGAAGGTGTTGGATTGTTTTTGAAAAAAATTTGGTTTATTGATGTAAATAACAAAAAAAAATACAAAACACCCCCCACAATACAAAAAATTGAACCCTAGCTACTAGAAGGAATGTGTAAACAAGAAGAGAGAAAATACTTCAGTTTATAATCACATGTAGCTTTCAAGAATACTGATGAAAAATAGCAGATTAGATTAATAGGGCTTGAGAAGATCTTTTCAGTGCTTTTTTTCGGATCAAAAAAGGGAGCTATAACGAACAAGATGCCCCCCAGAAAGTTTAAGACATCAGTACACTTCAAGTACAAAACTAGGTACTAAAATGGAAAAAAATGCCAAAAGATACCTGCAACATTGTCTTTGTCTCTGAATAAGCTTTCTAGCACTTCTTTCGAATTGAAAAATGACCCCTGTATGCTCAAGATATCTCTAAAAAACCAAGAAGGCCCTTGGAATCAGAAGAAAAAATTATATAATAATTAATAATAATTTACACCACCACAGTGGTGTGGTGGTGGTGCCTTGGTGGCATGTTGGTGGCTCTCCAGTGATTGAAGGGTGGCATTGTAGGAGGTAGATGGTTAGTGGCAGGTGAGAGGTGTCACATGCAAAGGTGGTGCATGGGCCGTAGAGCGGCGACGTGGCAGCTACTCGCTAGTGGTGACCACTACAGTTAGGAGACCACTATGGTAAAAAAAAAAAAAGCCACATTATATTTTTTATTTTTTATTTTTTACAATTTTTTGATAAACAAAACTTGCCTTGGAGTGTGTGCAAAGGTCATACAGCATTGTTATACAAAAAAATTGTCTACCAAGTCAACGTTGTCCAAAATTGACAAACTTTATATGAAAATGGAGGTTTTGATGCCTTTTGAATCCAACTATAAGGTCTATTTTGCCTCAAAGTGCTCCAAAAATTAGTGACCCCCTATGTTTATGAAAAATACTTGAAAAACACTAGATCTGTTCTATCAAACCCTTCTTCTTTTTTCTTCAAACAGGAACATGCAACCGTGAGCAAGGCTCTAATACCATGTAGAATTTGATGATGAACAAATTCATAGATCCTTGGATATCCTGCATGCAAATAACTTGTTACAAGGAAGGAAGAAAGGCATAGAGAGAGAAGTGCTTGCTCGAAAAATAAGAAGATTGATTTTACTTGTGCAAAATAGAATGAATAAATTTACAACTGATCAATCCTTATGAAGGAGGTTGAAACCCTAAAAGAGAAACCCTAAGAGGTAAATGATTACTAATTAATTATTAAATGGAGATGCAAGGTGCATAAAGTGAAATCTTAAGAAGGGCGTAAAGGTAATTTATAATTAAATTAAATTAACCTTTTACTCTAACAACCTCATACTAATTGTCTTCATCTTTGGTGTCATGTTGTTTTGCTACTACTTTTTGTATCCCATAATTTTCTAAATATTTCATACTCAGGAAAGTCTTCAAAATCTATAAAGGTCCTAGGGTCCCCAAGATTCTTCCTCATTTTCCAAAAAGCATTATTTTTTATCGACACCAATGTGTAGCTGCACAGCCTTTATTTATGGTGTGTGGAAGAGATTTTTTACTTGGATGATCCACTTTGTGGTAGAAATTGTAGGATGTCATGGGCTACAATTTCTCTTTCTAACTCCAATTCTTTAATTTTTGTTGAAAATTCCTCTATTGAAATATTGTTTACACTAGCACATTTCTTCATCTCTATTTTGACCGCTTCCCAAGAGTCCATGTTTTTAAACTTTTCAATCATTAGAATAATATCATGCTGACATTTTCTTTTGGAGTTCCTATTCTGTACAAGATTTGTACCAATTATGTTTAGTGGATCTTACTGCTAATTCTTGGCAACATCAAATTTGAAAATTGTAAAAAAATTCATGTGCCACTTTGAATGCTTTTCTCTCAAATGTGAACTCTTTGCAAGCGATGGAAAGGAAGGAAATATGAGTTTCTTTTGTTGACCATGAAAGAGTACATATGTACTTTCCATCTATCATACATATTCTAATACAAATACCCTCTCTATCACATGTATTGGAATTTTTTAGGGTTCTACCACTGAACCGTAAAACCTTAATACAATGTAGTCTTCCATAAAGTACAAATCAGCCAATTGAATTTGACTTCCTAGTTGAATGAATATGTTTACAAGACATAGGCAATCTAAGCATTCAAGTGCATGTAATTTTATGATAAAGGGTTGCCAAAAAGAAGACTATAAAGTAAAGAGATCAAATTTCCACAATCCATAGCATAAATAAATTGATATATTTCTGGATTCGATTGTGTAAAGATTTTTACACCATCAACATTTTGAATCACACCAAGTGATCCATCATCAGGATGAAGAGAGCAAGAGATTTTTGTTTGACATCTCTTGCTCTCTTCATCCTGATGATGGATCACTTGGTGTGATTCGAAATGTTGATGGTAAAAAAATCTTTACACAATCGAATCCAGAAATATATCAATTTATTTAGACTATACAATGTTTGTAGTACCCTTGGGGATCACTCATCCTAATCACTAGTGTCCATTCAAATATTTGTTTACCAAAATTAAGTTGAAGCTTTTTTGTTTCAAATATTTGATGATGCTTTGATAACATAAGATGGCACAAGTAGGTTGTGTATCTAAATGTCTTTTATGACTATGATTGTGAACCTTTTTTTAATTGTTAAAAATTGTCCTTGCATGCCATGAAGAATGTGCTCAATATAATTATATATTCCTAGATCTCGTGGACAATGAATATTGAAAATCATTTCCAGAATGTTGGCACCCACTTTCTAGTTACTTTCCAAACCCAACACATTGATAGCAAGGATATAGTATCCTAAGTCCATTGCGAAAAATATAAGATTTATAAGGCGATTTATGATCACAAGGAAATTTAAAATTGAATCTTTCTATTAATCCTCTAATATATGAATGTTTTCTATCTGGTTGTAAGTTCTGATATGTTTCTACCAATTTTTCCAAGTCAATGTGGGTAGGGTTTTTTGCTTCATACCATAGCTCCAATAAACTATCAAATTCACTATGTGTTATCGACAGAAATACCTCTCACATACTTTGATTGATAATTGTCATTCTTTTTTTCTCATAGTTTTTGGCACAAACCATTACAACTTTTGGACAAGGGAATACTAGAGGAAACCCCAAACAAGTTGTTCCCACAGTCCATGTTGCAAATTTATTTACAATGGACCCTATCATTTTGTTGTCTTTAATATATTTTGACTCCTTTTGTGGATCATTCCACTTATTTAGAATTACGTGTCTAATTCTTTTCATACTCCTTCCATAGATAACAAGATCATAAATATCGTGGAATTCATTGTTAAATCCTAGCATTTTAACCAATTTGTGCAAGTCAAAGGATGATTTTCCCATCCCCTGTATTTTATTTTGGGTTGCACTTCCACTAAGACTCCTTTTATATGTTTCTGTCATCATTAATAACTTTACAAAACAATACACAGTCACAAATTACAATTTACAAATTACAAGCATGATCAACATTTAAACCCTAAATTGTAATTCTAATATTTTACTTTGCAAGTTACCTAGTTGCTAGAATGTAAACAATTTAGGCTTGAACGCATGATAAATTCAAAATTAAACCCTAAATTCTACAACAAATACTATACTTATCGTAAAATAATGTGGTAAGGAAAATGTATTTAGGTCCTTACATAGAAAGTTGAAACTCAAATTTATAATTGTAGTCTATGTGTTGTCTTAGAAGGCTGGGGCTGTGTTGCAATTTGTGAATCATAAGTTTATAACACCTTTTTTATCAGTGATGATCTAATGCTTTTGTAGAGATCTCAGTAGTTTTTGTAGAGATTGAAGATTGAACAATAAAAATAAAACCTTACGGTCTAGACTCAACGCAAAAGCAAATTCTACAAATTGTAGAAGTGGGAGAGTCGAGACTATATTTGATATTAACTATTACTTACATTGTATAGTGTAAAGATGGTTTAATATTTTATTATAATTTATTATAAATTGTGTGATGTTACATTATAAATCAGGATTGATTTTACTAACTATTGCTAATTTATGTCTCTAAAGAGTTGGAGACTTCTTTTTGAAGACTTCTTTTCTGGGGAAATTTTGAAAAAATGATTAATGTAGCCAAAACCGGATCAAAATACATCTCCAATTATTGATCTTTGATGATCCAATGGTGGTTGGCACATCAATCATTTCCTATTTAGAAGTCGCATTAGCGCACAACATCATACTTATTTCTCACTTGATACGTGTATGCCAGGTGTCTACTTTCTAGGAGAATTTTGAAAAAACAACTACTATAGCCAAAATCAACTTGAAGTACATCACCAACCGTTTATCTTTGATGACCCAACGGTGGTTGGTGCATCAACAATCACCTCTTTAGAGGTCATATCAGTGCACAACATCATACACATTTCTCACTTGATACATGTATGCCATGTGTCTTCTTTTCAGGGGCATTTGAGAAAATGAGTCAGTTGTTGCCAAAATTGGTCTAAAATACATATGGGGCCATTGATCTTTGTTGGTCAAATGGTGGTTGATGTGTCCCCTTTGGGCCCTTTCTATTATAATATAAATTATTTTGATGATGTGTCACTATGTGTCATTGTGTTATTTACCACGTCTAAATGAATAGAGATTAGTCACATGTGATACATGTATGCTACGTGTCTTCTCTCTAGGGTAATTTGGGAAAACAAGTTGAGTGATGCCCAAATCGGCCCGAAATACATGTCGAGTCATTGATCTTTGTTCATCCAACGATAGTAGGGGCATCTCTTTTATTATATTAACACTTATGACATTATATTATAACATTATTATTATTATTATTATATTATACTAATAAAAATAACAAAATTGTATTAACACTTGTACAAATTGATCTAAAGTACATCCAAGATTAACATTTTAGATTTAAATAAGATCTCTTATGATAAAATAAGTGCCACGTAGCAGTTTTTATTGTCATAACTTGTAATACTTTAATTAAGGAGAGTAAAACATATTTTTATTAAAGATAAAAATTTAGTAATTAAAAATAAATTGAATAAAGATGTTTTATGTTTTATGTTCTATTTTAAGAAATTTTTTGACTTATTTATGTTACATTTTTTTAGATTATTTTGTGTTGAATAAGAAGATATTCATAACAAATTAAATAGAAATAGGAATCTATGTATTTGTGTATTGAATTTCAAATTGAATCATTTACACTAAGAAAATAATTATCTTATTTTATACTTTTGATGATGATTAAAAAATAAAAAGTTGGTATGTTATAATCAAAGTGTTTGTATGAAAATAGAGTAGTTTATATATATTTAATATATTGACTGTTATGTTAGAAAACTACTTCAATAATCATATTAGGCTATAATTAAGGACCTAATACAATATAGTTAAATCATTCTAATTTATATAGCATACTTAAAGTTTTAATTAAAATTTGAAATTTATTATAATGTGAATAATTCAATAATGATACATCATTATTAATTTATTAGTTATTGGAGTTGACATGTGTCTTCTTTCTAGGTGCATTTATAAAAATGGTTGAGTGTTCCTCATTTTTGCCCAAAAATCATCTAGGTTGTTGACCAAATGGTGCTACTATGAGCATAGTGACTTCACACCTGATACGTGTCTTCTTTCTGGGGCATTTGGAAAAATTAGTCAAATATTGTCGAATACAACTTGATCCAATCTAAAAATATTATTGAGAATTTATGGGGTAAGAAAGTTACTGATTATGTGACCTTCGAGGAAGAGGGGTTGGGATGGAAATAGAAAGATTTTAGCAATGTAAATCTTCCTCCCAAAGAAAAATTTGTACATAGGATTTTGGGTGAAAGGAAAATGACTTTTAATATAGATAAGGATAAGTTGGTTTGAGATGGAAGCAAGAATGGAGAATACAATTTGAATGAAGGATTTAAAATTATGAAATCCAAACTATGTGATTTAAAAGAAACCCACCCTATAATGTAATGCTAGAATAAGGTGTGTTTTCCTAAAGCGATATTTTTTACTTGGCTAGTTTGGAATAGAAAATTCCTAACAATTGAAAGCTTTAGGAAAATGGGTTATCATGGACCTAGTAGATGCATTTTATGTGAGAATGAGGCAAAGGACATTGATCACTTATTCTTAGGATATCCCTTTTCAAGACAATTTTGGACGTGGATTTTTTCACAATTAGGTTGGTCAATAGCCTTCCCTCTAACAATATTGAAAATGTTTTTTGCATAGCCTCTTTTGGAGAAGGAAAATGTATATGGCTCAATATAGATTTTGGACCTCTCTATTGTCCTATGGGAACTATGGAAGGAGCATTACAAGAAGATATTCCAAGACAAGAAGATGAAGGTAAGACAACTCCTTAATAAGATAGAGTCCTTGATCATAGAACTAACTAATAACCTAATTACAAATAAGAAGACAAAGGATATAGAAATGTCTCATGGGGATGGAAAAATGAGAGGAAAATAGATAGGTCTTAAACTCCTCCCTTTGTGGGGCAAGGAGGGGACATCTCTTCCATGAAATGTGAGAACTACAAATGGACTCCTTCCCTAGAAAAGGATGGTTCAAACTCAACTTCGATGGATTTGTTAGAATGTAAAGTCCACCAAGATAACTAAGAGGGGGGTGAATTAGTTATTAGACTAAAAAAATCTTATTAACGTTAATAAACCTGAAACATGTAATCAAAAAATGCAACAACCATAAGAAGATAACTATACACAATAACACCAGATTTGTTAACTAGGGAAACCCTTGATCAAAGGGAAAACCATGGTGGGGATAGTACCCACAAAATGATCTATTGATATATAAGTTCCTTGTAAGAGGATGGACCCTATCAAGATTCAATGAAATACATTGAGTACATATCAGTCCCTTTTAGGAGAATTTGAATCCCTGTTAGAAGATTCCACACCTGTTAAGAGTTGTGGAAGGCAGAAGGACCCATTGTTCAAATAACTTTAGGGGCAAGACCATCAAACTCACTATCCAATTGGCCTTATTACTATTCTTTTCATAACAATACCAATAAGAAATTGTCCACATCAACCTCTTCACCAAATACAATCTCTTTGTCTACTCATTTTGCCCTAATTGCACCAAACACTTCTCTGATCAAAAGATATTCAATATTGGATCTCACATACAAGTTTGCATACTCGCATTACATATATTGTTGGAAGTCTATTGGGAAAGTAAGATACTAAGAGGGGGGTAAACCAAGATCTATGAAACTTTTATCCTTAGAAACAAATATCAAACTATTCATCACTAACCCTTTACTCAACAATATCACAAATCACATAAACAAGTACTGTAATGATTTGTTTGATCTAAACAAATGAATGCAATGATAAGCTTGAAAATAAATGAAAAATACATAACACAAAATATTTGGTTACCCAGAGACCTTCCAAAGTGAAGGTAAAATTGGGGTGGGGATGACAGCCACGTATCTTTACTACTGCAAGAATAAAGTGTGCCTATTAAGGCTACAATGTTTGATCACTTCTAGTGATCTACCCTGTGAGGGGTCTACCCTACTAAAAGATTCCAAGAATTATTTAGTTTACTTTGATTAAAGGGTTTAAACTTACAAAAAAGTAATTACTTAGTTAAAAGATTTACATAGGCCTATTAAGACCACTATGTTAAGAGATTTACCATGATTCACTTGCTAGAATGTATCAGTGCCTTATCTTTCAGTTAGCACTATGTTGCTTTATTATGGATCTCCTATTTCCAATTCTCAATCCTTTCTCTGATCTGATAAACTCTATTATGTACTTCACTACTTGGTTGCTCTGCATGGTTTTTGCTTCTAATATCCAAACACAGCCTCTTTCACATACACACTTCTCTTCTTCACTCACAGACTTATTTAGGGTTTGGATCCTCCTTAAAGGAAATTGGTGAAGCTTCTAGATCAAAATCAATTATCTATCTTCAACACTTTTATTCATTTATGCATTCCTTTTTCTGATTGGTTGCATGGCTTGCATAGGGATCAATAAAAATAACACGTAGTTATCTCCTTGAATTACTCCTTGATCGTTAAATCATGCATAGAAGTCAGCCAAAATGATTTACCTAAGTGTTTGTGTCATTTCAAATACACATACTAAAACTAGCTTACTCAACATAAAAATTCATGGTGCTCAGTGTAGACACCTAAAAATCCTTTAGAAAATAAAGTATTTTTATTTTCTGAAAAATTCCCGATGACATCATCATTTATTAATTAATTAATTATTTAATTAATTAATTAATTATTTAATTAATTAATTAATTAATTTTTATGCCATTAAATCCCTTTATCTTAATTAAAAATATTTAATTAAGGAATCCCTCCCAAAAATGTTTAAATCTTATTTAAACATTATTTTCTTATTTATTAATTATTTAATTAATAAATTGACCAAAAATCCTAAAATAAATTAAAAATTTATTTTTTGCCCAAAACTTGGCCAATTTCCTTATGACCACTAACCTCTTCCAAAATCTTCTAATCCTCCTTTAATTTTGATTAAAGGCTAATCCCATCATTTCCTACCCCTAATCCCAACTCAAAATATTTAATTAAGATTAAATATTAATCCTCATGTTTATTAAAAAAGTTTTAATAAATATCTCCTCAACCCAAACCCTTGAAATAAATAAAACTTTATTTATTTCCTAAAAATCTAATTTATCCTCATCCTAAGAAGTTCTAGACTCTTCTAGAAAGTCTTCATCCTCATCCTAGGAAATTCTAGACTATTCTAGAAAGTCTTTATCCTCCTCCAAAATCTAGACTCTTCTAGAAGATGTCTTTAAACCTAATCCTAATCCCCTCCTAACCTTGTCACATTCCCTAAACATGGGTTAAGACTTACTAACCCAAGCCAAAGTTAACAAATATCTCCTCCTTCACCCACCCTCATTAAATGCCATCCACTTGCCTATCCCTAAGCTAATCCTAAACCATCCTAATCCATCCTCTAATCATTTGCACAAGCCTAAGCAAGCTTAAAACCTTCCTAATCAAGTCCAAGTCGAATTTGCTCTCATCACCCTCAAAATATCTCAACCATAAAACTTTATGAAGTCCACTAGGTCATAAATGACTCTTACAAGCCCTTTTATTGCTCTTACAAGTCATTATGAGGGTCTTTATGAAGATTTTATCTCTTGAGCCTCCTTTGTTGACTCATCCTTGCCCTTTCCTCCATCCTCTCACCATGTGACATGTGTCACTCCTTGATTGGCTATAAGGAAGCACAATCCATGTGCTCTCCTCTCATGCAATCTGAGCCTTCCATAAGCTTTTTCCCATCCTTGCATCTTAGCCCTCAATCCCTCAAGCCTCTTGCCTATAAATTGGATCCTTCCCCTTTACAAAATAACACAATCCATGAAGTAAAGTTATAATGCTATTTTGAGAACCAAATCCATACTAAAGCCATCTATCCACACCAAAAATCCACAATCATCCATTGAAGCCTTTGGAAGCATATTGAGCATACATCCTATCTTTTTAGACAAAGCTACTCAACAAGAGAGCTTCTCATTGAGAGAGACCATTAATGTCTCATATTCTCAATTGAGAGTTCATCTTAGTCTATCTTGAAGTTTATGAATTTTGTTTAGTTTGTAGAAGCTTTATTTAAATTTAGTTTCTATTAGCATACTAACATTGCTCATATACACTCAGCATAACTATTATCTATATGTTGTCACTTGGCATTCACACTGCTCTATATAAACTATCACTCTGTATACTTGCTTAGCTCAGCACATACTGGAGTACTTGGAAACTATTGATTTTCTCTGTGGTAACTAGTTCTTGGTCCATATATGATATTCACTCTAATCAAATACATTTCTTGGCCTCAGTAGAATGGCTTGGTTGTAGTGATGATAGACCAACTCTGCCTTAAGAATGACTAAGTGTTGGACACTAATTAGAAACATGACTTAGAGATCAGCAATCCGCACTTGATCCCAAATTTACTTAGATCACACTCTACCACAAGGAAAACAACTTTCCCTTATACCAAGTCCTAAAATAAATTATTGAGTCAGCCTTGAGGCTTTCTGAATTTTCAATTATAATATAGGACCATGTTAAGATATTACATTACAATATTACAAATTTTCACGATTACAACCAAATTGTCAGCTCACAATCTTCATAACACTTCACACGATGCTCATCAGGATGTGTGTTTGACCACTGCATCTTCATGAAGTCTTATAGCTCTGTCTAAGCTTTCTCAACTAGATTCTATCTCTGTTAGGAGATATAATTAAAACATCTACAACTACTTCTCAAGAACATTGTCTGAATGTTCTCGTCAAAAAAATCTCAAATAAATGTCAATTGTCTTCAACTTTTCGAACATGATCTTTACCACGTCATTGTGACACTCTGTAGAACATGTCCTCAACTGCACATAGTCTCATCAATTATCTTTGAACCGCGTGACCCTAATCTATGTTTGTTGCTCTGTCAATCTTTATAGAATAACTAGTATGTTGACATCAATGACAAACACAAACATGAATGCAACATATGATCACTATGTCAACTCTCCAACAATGTTAGAATACTCTCCCATAGGAATACTATCAACATTCATGCTAACAGGAACCTCTTGTGGCAACCCAGGAAAAGAAGACATAGGTTGTACTCTTCACAACTCAGATGGTGTGGATATAGAAAAATATATAGGTACCAATAATTGGGCAAAATTGACAGATTTAATGGAAGGTCTTGCATTGTGCAAAAGTGTCGAATGCAAGAACTTAGAAATTGAAAGAGACTCAACAATCATCATCACTTCCTTAAGAAAAGGATCCCTCCCTAATTGATAGTTAAATTATATTATATCAAGGGTTATTACATTGTGTAAATCCTTTGACAATGTCACTATTAATCATATTTATAATGAAGGCAATCGAAGGGCAGATGAATTAATGAACCTAGGCATTGAGAAGGGTCTCTACTACCAATTATCCTATCATCAAGGACTTTTTAACTAGGGTTTATGAAGTTCTCCCGATTTTTTAGGGGTCTTATATTTGTTTGTTGCCTCCTTTCACCTTTCATTTCTTTAGCATAAGTATGCATTGCTACCTTTCACATATATTTGCCTCTACGTGATATGTAAGTCAGTTTTAACCTTTCCTGGTACCCTCAATCCTTGTCATGTGATCATAATCCTCTGACGATTCCAAGACTTAGATATTTGGATCCTACCACTCTTGGCTTATTTTATAGGTAAGGGAAAGTAAGAATGTGGAACCTTAATTTTCTGATGTGTTCTTAATGTGAAGCATCCTTCTGAGCCTAATTGGTTTTCCAGGTACTTGAAGGATGAAGGAATTGTAAGATATGTAGAAATCATGGAATGTAGTAACGTAACTGGTAATACTAATAGTCCTAGTTCTCCTAGGTATATGGTTGAGGGGCACTATATAGTTTTTTATATCCTTTTTAAATATATGAGATCGTTGGATATATGAATAGGCAGGGAGGGATAGCGAGCCTGTATTCCTGATTTGTAAATATGCTTGTGGCTTCTTTGAATGGACTGATAATCTTATGTAATAGTCCTTATGCTCTTAATATAAGTAAAAGTTGTAGTTTATTGACAAACTTTTCTGTACGCCTTTTTAAAATGCAGGTTGACTTAAGTAATTCTATCAATTTTGTTTCTTATTCTTAAGATATTGGAAAAATATAATCTTCAAAATTAGGATGGTAGAGGAATTCAAATTCTATGAAGTTAATTTTTGGCCTGATAACTTCTCCTGTGTAACAAATAAACTTCTTTAGGGGTTGTAAAATACAGAAATCATAATTTAGAGTATAGAGATCTAGGAATACTTATCGGTCATTCTCAAAAAGTTGTCTGTATCTAAATTGGGGCATGTCTAAGTTCAAAATAGCACCACATTATTGGATATAGAAGACATTTATATGTGTTAGATTTAAGAAATGATATTCAACCATTGTCTATTATATTCAAATCAACTTTAACATACAGGGAAGACTTAGTTGTTGAAGGTTAATTGCTTAGTAATGTTTCCATTTCAGAGCATGATAATAGATTTATGATCTATTTTCCTTAGTGGTTTTAGCTTGGATGGAAATTATTATTAGTATAATGATGGTTGGCTTCATATAAGTGTATTGTAGCGAGCGCCATTATATTTAAGTGTTTTTAATGATAATTTTATTAACAATCAATCCCAATCAGATGATATTTAGTACTGGATAAGTAATAGTATTCATAATATTCTTTGTAAAGAGGGGAATGCCCCTATAACTTTTTATGTTACCAAGTAATTTTAAATTGATGAGATCATCATGGCTTAGGCCTTTTACCGATCAAAAAAAGAAAGAATGTGCACTGTGGTAAATGGTCAAGCCTGCATGAACAAGACAACAAAGAACCAATATTATTAAATAAAAATGGTGGCTACCAATGTCTTTGATATAAATCACTGAGCATGTAATGTAATGGTAATGGTGCCAAATAATGATAATTTGAGCAATGTAATGTAATAGAAGTCTCAAATAGAGGTCATTTGTAACTCTTCCAAGAATCCTCCTTTCATCCATCTCTTCCCAACTTCCTCCATTTGTACTAGTGAGCCACATGCACAACATCATAAGCCCCTTTATTGGGATTGGCACTCTCATCCATCATACAAAGTGAAGCATTCCTATTAAAAAATATTGTAATCTAATCAAAGAATTTTATAAAAAGTGATCCATTAGTCAAAAGTTGCATACTGCATTGTATAATAGGTATGAACCTCATTCATAGTCATTGTATAGAACTTCATAATCAAAAAATATTGTTGGTCGCAATTCTAAGCCTAATCCCAAACCCAACTTCACCTTCCAAACACAATGTCTTTCATTTCAATAAAAATCTCCAACCTATGAATTTAAAATCCCTCAACCAACATATTCACCTCCATAGTCTTGGTTATCCAATCAAGAATCCTAGTCTCAATCCTTGGCTCTAATAGTTAAATCTAATCCAACACCTAGAATCCATTACACCCTCAAAACAACTTTTAACCATAATTTTATCATGCTCTTTTGGGAAAAATTTAACCCAACTATCAAAGACCATCACCATAGTTGTGATTTCTGTATGAGTGTAAATATTGTAGCAAATCAAATTTGTAGGGTAGAATATTGGTGGCATGAAATACCTAAAGAAGAAAGATCATATTAGGATCTTTATGCACATGAAGTATATAGTCCAAAAAGCATATAAAATTATTATTAAAAAATTAAAATTAAAATAAACATTTCGCATATGAAAATAATTCATCCAATGGTGAAAACATTATTATGACAACTTGAGCAAGTATCATGATGAAAACTATTTTTACATTTCATGAGTAAATAAATTAGCCATATAAACCTATTTAAGGTAAGTTTTCTCATATATTCCACCATATTACCTTTCGTGTCATGGCATTCTATCACACTCATCCATCACACTAATTGGTAATACCATGTCCATGTCTCCTACCAAATTTGGTCTTGACAAGATTAGGAACACAGGATTAATGCATGCTTTAGAAAACTCTTGGAATACTCATCCTTTAGTCACATCGTTTACCATATCATTTTTTCCTATAAATAATACTTACCCAAGCCCCTATCTTACATAAAAATGTTAACAAGCTATGTGATGTAGCCCTTAAATATCTCCCCTTACACCCCTTTGTCAATAAGATCATCTCGTCATGTCCAATATGTTAGTTGTCCCATGTAAACCACCTCATCTTTGAGGCTTGGATTAGCCCTTGACATTTATCTCACCATCAAGATAACAAACAAATGAAAACACTTATCCAACTAAATTTACAATCTATAACATGCTCCCAAACACTTTCTCCATGTATGTTAATGACCATGTGCATTATAATATTTCCAACTTCTTTGTTTGAGTTATAGTCCCTATACACATTAAGTATCACATAAAAAACCATTATATAATGGTCCATAATGTTGAGTTCTACAACAAAATTATTTTTTCTTCTTTCACATGAAGTTGTCGTGACAACATGTTTGTATAATCTATTTTATCATCCATCCTCATTCATCAATAATCTCAATCATTTATCATCTTGTATTATTATACCCTTTTAAGATTTTACCATCCAACAACTTTAATAGGGGGAATCACTTCCACCATCATTTGTAAGAAAATGAGGCAGCTTGTAGATGCCTAAAAAATCTTCCAAATACTTTAGATGCAACTTGTAGGGGCAACTTGTAGATTTCACCCTATTTTCCATTCTTCTTTAATACATTGATACTTTCATACATTTTATCAAATAGGGGCAAAATGTAGATGCCTAAAAAATCCAGTTGACTATATCACCTAGAAAATGTCCTCTATATGTCAGTTTTGATTAAGTAAAAATAGGTTTTGAAAGGACCTGAAACCTTGTACAACAAAACTAAAGATATGACAATAAAAGGCCCAAATACAGCAGTAAGAATCACCAAACAAAGATAGGGAACAACCAAAAAATTTCCACCACAACCAACATCAATCCTCAACAAGGGAGCTTAAGATTTAGATTTAGATTTAGAACCTCCCTTGTAGGACCGCAAATTCATATCTAGGGGAGGGATAGAAGACCTAGATTTCTTTCCTTTTATCGCTATCCATCCATCCTCTAGCCTAGCCGCATTGTTCTGCCAATTCCTTGAAGAAACAAGGGAATCCACAAGGTAGACTGGAGATGAAGAATCATCCAACAAAACACTCTCCCTAGGAGAGGCCAAATTGGGCATACCCAAATCAAAAACTATTGAAACTATAGGCCTAGAGACGACAGCAAGTCCCGAGACAGCAGACTAAGAAGGGTCAGCAAGCGGAACAACAGGACCAACAATCTAGGAAGCAAGAGCATCTGCCAAAACAAACTAATCCAAAACATCAGAAGTAGTATCCCCTGAACCATCTGAAGCAAGAGACTCCTCATGCCCCTAAACAGAGGAAGATTTAGTAACAGTGCAATGCTCATCAGAAGCACCCGTCCACCAGATAGGCGTACACTTTGATCTTGCCTTGTCAGAGGAACCACAAGCTACCACATGACTAGTCATATGGCATTTCCTACATCAAAAAGGAAGACACTCATAATCCAATACCTAAGTCTAGACACCCCGTGGGGAATCCAAGCAAATCTTCTCAGGGAGACCCTTAGAGTAATCCATCTCAACCAGGATGCGTACAACTGTCGAATGCATAACATCAGAGGTCGTTGAATCCAAAATCTGAAAATCCCCAAGAGCCCCTCCAACAGTTTCCAAAACAAAATCCAGCTAGAGATTGCAAGGGAAGATTCGAAAGCCTAACCCAAACAGTGATCTTATTAAAAGATTCTGTAAGTGGGTCAAAATTCTTATGCCAAAGTTTGGCCATTAGGGGGAAACGATCCTCCCATGAGAAGTTGTAATCACACAAGATAGTCCTCCTATCTTCATCATTTTCAAACTTGAGAATAAAAAAGCCCTTAGCAATAGGGTAAATTTGAATATCTACAAATAAAATTGGTCTCCACATCCCACCAATCCAGTCCTCTATATGTCAGTTGTTCCACACTACGTGAATAATTATAGCATTTACTTATCTTTTCTATCTCATAAATAAATAAATGTCTCCACTTACTTTAAATTCCACACATAACCACAATAATTAAAATTACAATTCATTGAATTCAAGCATCCTAATCTATTTCTAAAAATATTACTAAATCTTCTAGTCTTTAAGAAAAGGAGTGTGCACATATCAATAGTATTTTGATAAATCAAATCACAATAGACTTTACGGTTACTTAATAAATTTAATATATTGTTTTGAACTTTAATCATGATCTCTATATTGTATATAGCATTAGTTTCCATTTTCGTTTTCAAATTCTTGCTCACAAAAATAATTGAATTGTGTAATCATTCCATTTTAGTTTTCAAATTCTTGCTCACAAAAATAATTGAATCGTGTAATCATGATTTACAATACCTAGAAATGATTGGACCACGTTTCTATGATTTACATAATATTAGGTAAGTTTCTATTAATAATGGTTTATCCAACATTGGATCCCTTATAATTAAAAATTGTAACTTCATCAATAGAACTCCATGATGATACATACTAACTAAATAAAAGTTAGCTTTTAATCATAAGAAAGAAAATTTTTATTCAAACATAATAGTTCTAGGAGAGACCAACATAAACATTAAAGAATAATGGTTGCATTCACTATATTGGCATCCCACCAAACATAAAGGCAACATGGAGATAAACACCCCAAAGAGCCTAATTCTAAATGACGTGAAAATTATAACATTTAGTAAAAGTCACCTAGATCCCTTTACTCGAATAAAATATTGGATTTCTACAAAGGAGTGAGATACAAGCATTCACAACACTCCCTCAATTAATCATTGCATATAATGTATCATTTTGTTGGAAATTTGGATGCAACCAAGAACAAAAAGAGTTTGTGTACTCATTGCCTAAGATCTTGGTTGAAAATTAAAATAAGAGAAAAATATCATGCCAACGTATGATTTCGTTT
Organism: Cupressus sempervirens; assembly: GCA_028749045.1. Taxonomy (NCBI): domain Eukaryota; kingdom Viridiplantae; phylum Streptophyta; class Pinopsida; order Cupressales; family Cupressaceae; genus Cupressus; species Cupressus sempervirens. Next base: position 292,797,362 of record CM053790.1, on the reverse strand, counting down.
AAGGCTATTAAGCCAATAAATATGCTCTTATAGGTATATCCTAATAGCAATCAAAGGGCATACATAATACAAAATATATGGATGAGTAATTTTTTATAATGCTCAAGTTTGGCAAAGCATATTCTATAATGTTTATGGAAAATTGCCTTACTACTATGGAAAATGGAAATGATATAAGATATCATTATCTTATTATAATACTCATTAGTTGGAAGCTTTGTAACATCACTCCACAAAATTCACACTAGTGTACATAAACTCATGCTTAAAAAGGGCAATAATTTATTAGATTTCAAAAGAAAAATATATTTTGGCCACCAATTTATGTAAGGGTTATAGAAGAGTGGAGATCATTTTATTATCATTGGAAATGAAAGACATTTATCTTCACCACTATTTTAGGATATCTTGCGTAAAAATAATGCTCTTGTGTTTTACATTTTGGATGAGAAAAAATCACATTGATTCTTATAAAAGAGTTAACCATAGGCAATATGAAATTTACCTAAAAAGTTGTTTGGGCCAATAAGAATAAAATGGAAGTGATACTTTAAATTACCCTAATCACAATCAAGGGATTTACCACTTAGTATGTTGGTTAAGAGGTGGTGTTATCATCCCCACCTAAGTTCAAACCTTCAGTAGGTCATTGTGATCGTAGGCATGTGCCTTCATTGATCTAACATAATCGCGAGGTTGGTCTTAACTTTGTGATAAGGGGATGACGTCCCAACTTTTTATCAAAACAAATATATGGATGGATATAAAAAAAACTCACTTTATTAGTATAATGATGGTTGGCTTTATATAAGTATATTATAGCGAGCACCACAATATTTAAGTCTTTTTAATGATAATTTTATCAATAATCGATCCCAATCAGATGATATTTAGTACTGGATAAGTAATTCTATTCATAATATTCTTTGTAAAGAGGGGAATGCCCCTATAATTTTTTATGTTACCAAGTAATTTTAAATTGATGAGATCATCATGGCTTAGGCCTTTTACCGATCAGAAAAAGAAAGAATGTGCACTGTGGTAAATGGTCAAGCCTGCATGAACAAGACAACAAAGAACCAATATTATTAAATAAAAATGGTGGCTACCAATGTCTTTGATATAAATCACTGAGCATGTAATGTAGTGGTAATGGTGCCAAATAATGATAATTTGAGCAATGTAATGTAATAGAAGTCTTAAATAGAGGTCATTTGTAACTCTTCCAAGAATCCTCCTTTCATCCATCTCTTCCCAACTTCCTCCATTTGTACAAGTGAGCCACATGCACAACATCATAAGCCCCTTTATTGGGACCGGCACTCTCATCCATCATACAAAGTGAAGCATTCCTATTAAAAATATTGTAATTAGCTACCAAGTAAAAACAATTAAAAATTGTAAAGAAATCTAAATTTACATGAAAACTAATCAAAGAATTTTATAAAATGTGATCCATTAGTCAAAATCTATGTACTGCATTGTATAATAGGTATGAACCTCATTCATAGTCATTATATAGAACTTCATAATCAAAAAATATTGTTGGTCCCAATTCTAAGCCTAATCCCAAACCCAACTTCACCTTCCAAACACAATGTCTTTCATTTTAATAAAAATCTCCAACCTATGAATTTAAAATCCCTCAACCAACATATTCACCTCCATAGTCTTGGTTATCCAATCAAGAATCTCAGTCTTGATCTTTGGCTCTAATAGTTAAATCTAATCCAACACCTAGAATCCATTGCATCCTCAAAACAACTATTAACCATAATTTTATGATGCTCTTTTGGGAAAAATTTAACCCAACTATCAAAGACCATCACCATAGTTGTGATTTCTATATGAGTGTAAATATTGTAGCAAATCAAATTTGTAGGGTAGAATATTGGTGGCATGAAATACCTAAAGAATATAGATCATATTAGATCTTTATGCACATGAAGTATATAGTCCAAAAAGCATATAAAATTATTATTAAAAAATAAAAATAAAAATAACATTACGCATACAAAAATAATTCATCCAATGGTGAAAACATTATTATGACAACTTGAGCAAGTATCATGATGAAAACCATTTTTGGATTTCATGAGTAAATAAATTAGCTATATAAACCTATTTAAGGTAAGTTTTCTCATATATTCCACCATATTACCTCTTGTGTCATGTCATTCTATCACACTCACCCACCACACTAATTGGTAATACCATGTCCATGTCTCCTACCAAATTTGGTCTTGACAAGATTAGGAACACAGGATTAATGCATGCTTTAGAAAACTCTTGGAATACTCATCCTTTAGTCACATCGTTTACCATAACATTTTTCCTATAAATAATAATTACCCAAATCCCTATCTTACATAAAAAATGTTAACAAGCTATGTGATGTAGCCCTTAGATATCTCCGCTTACACCTCTTCGTCAATAAGATCCTCTTCTCACGTCCAATATGTTAGTTGTTCCATGTAAACCACCTCATCTTTGAGGCTTGGAGTAGCTCTTGACATCTATCTCACCATCAAGATAACAAACACATGAAAACACTTATCCAACTAAATTTACAATCTATAGCATGCTCCCAAAACACTTTCTCCATGTATGTTAATGACCATGTGCATTATAATATTTCCAACTTCTTTGTTTGAGTTATAGTCCATATACACATTAAGTATCACATAATAAACCATTATATAATGGTCCATAATATTGAGTTCTACAACAAAACAAATTTTTCTTCTTTCACATGAAGTTGTCGTGACAACATGTTTGTATAATCTATTTTATCATCCATCCTCATTTATCAATAATCTCAATCATTTGTCATCTTGTATTATTATACCCTTTTAAGATTTTACCATCCAACATGTGCATCCATACAATCATCCAATTATCATAATGGAAGCAATAAAGAAACTCAATTTTTGTCATCTATCGAGGGGCATCCTTCTTGGGCTCTATTTCACCCAACAACTCTAATGCAAGGCATCACTTCCACCACCATTTTTAACAAAATGAGGCAACTTGTAGATGCCTAAAAAATCTTCCAAATACTTTAGATGCAACTTGTAAATGCCACCCTATTTTCCATTCTTCTTTAATACATTGATACTTTCATACATTTTATCAAATAGGGGCAAAATGTAGATGCCTAAAAAATCAAGTTGACTATATCACCTAGAAAATGTCCCCTATGTGTCAGTTGTTCCACAGTACATGAATAATTATAGCATTTACTTATCTTTTCTATCTCATAAGTAAATAAATGTCTCCACTTACTTTAAATCTCGCACATAACCACAATAATTAACATTATAATTTATTAAATTTAAGCATCCTAATCTATTTCTAAAAATATTACTAAATCTTGTAGTCTTTAAGAAAAGGAGTGTGCACATATCAATAGTATTTTGATAAATCTAATCACAATAGACTTTACGGTTACTTAGTAAATTTAATATATTATTTTTTACTTTAATTGTGATCTCTATACTATATATTGCATTAGTTTCCAATTTAGTTTTCAAATTCTTGCTCATAAAAATAATTGAATCATGTAATCATGATTTACAATACCTAGAAATGATTGGACCATGTTTCTATGATTTATATAATATTAGGTAAGTTTTTATTAATAATGGTTTATCAGCATTGGATCCCTTATAATTAAAAATTGTAACTTCATCAATAAAACTCCATGATGATACATAATAACTAAATAAAGGTTAGCTTTTAATCATAAGAAAGAAACTTTTGATTCAAACATAATAGTTCTAGGAGAGACCAACATGGACATTAAAGAATAATGGTTGCATTCACTATATTGTCATCCCACCAAACATAAAGGCAACATGGAGATAAACACCCCAAAGAGCCTAATTCTAAATGATGGGAAAATTATAACATTTAGTAAAAGTCACCTAGATCCCTTTACTCGAATAGAATATTGGATTTTCATAAAGAAGTGAGATACAAGAATTCACAACACTCCCTCAATTAATCATTGCATATAATGTATCATTTTGTTGGAAATTTGGATGCAACCAAGAACAAAAAGAGTTTGTGTACTCATTGCCTTAGATCTTGGTTGAAAATTAAAATAAGAGAAAAATATCATGCCAATGTATGATTTCGTTTAAGGCTATTAAGCCAATAAATATGCTCTTATAGGTATATCCTAATAGCAATCAAAGGGCATACATAATACAAAATATATGGATGAATAATTTTTTATAATGCTCAAGTTTGGCAAAGCATATTCTATAATGTTTATGGAAAATTGCCTTACTACTATGGAAAATGGAAATGATATAAGATATCATTATCTTATTATAATATTCATTAGTTGGAAGCTTTGTAACATCACTCCACAAAATTCGCACTAGTGTACATAAGCTCATGCTTTAAAAGGGCAATAATTTATTAGATTTCAAAAGAAAAATATATTTTGGCCACCAATTTATGTAAGGATTATAGAAGAGTGGAGATCATTTTATTATCATTGGAAAGGAAAGACATTTATCTTCACCACTATTTCAGGATATCTTGTGTAATACATTGAATTTCATAACAGAAACATAATTTGGCCATCTCTTTATGTAAGGACTATTAAAAAGATTGGAGATTGTTTATTTATCATTGGAAATAAAAAAAGGAATTATGTTCACCACTATTTCAAGACAGCATGCATAACTATAATGCTCTTCCGTTTTACATTTTGAATGAGAAAATATCATATTGGTTATTTAGGCTAATAAGAATAAAATGAAAATGATACTCTAAATTAATCTAATCAAAGTCAAGGGATCCACCACTTAGTGTGTTGGTTAAGTGGTCGTGTTGTCCCCACCTAGGTTCAAACCTTTGGTGGCCATTGTGATCGTGGGTGTGTGCCTTCATTAACCCAATGTGCTCATGGGATTAACCTCAACTTTGTAATGAAGAGATGAGATCCCACACTTCTGGTCTCACTTCATACTTCTGGCCTCACTGGTTCATAGCTCCAAATCAAAAGTGTTTCTCATGGAATGGGAGGGCACGACATGCCAATGTCACCGATCACATTAAAAGTTTATTAGACACTTATTAAAAAAGAAATCTAATCACAATCAACCAATGTCATGAGCTAAAATAAAATGCATAAGGACACCAATAGAAATTAGGAAAGTGAATCAAATTTTCTCATACAAAGTTGACCTTATGAATTTCCAATTCTCACAGTATTGAAAATCATGGAAAAAAACAAGTAGGTGAGCATACCCAAGACAATCAATTAAGTGTTAACTTTAACTCGGACACTCCTAATTAACTATTGAGGCTCATTATGCCACTTTATAGTTCCCAAGATAAGCAATGAGAAAATGGAACTTCATGGAATTTAGAATTTACAGTACCAATAAACATTGATGTTAAGGTTATTCCTAGGATATGATCTAATTGTGAAATGAAAAGAGTTGAAGCATCTTCTAATGGTCATTTTAAAAACTAAAGTTTGGATTTTTGAGGTGTAGCCTATAACAGTGGAAAGACTTCTATTTGACGAAACATAGTTTTTGTCTGGCTTGTAAAGCTTTGTGCAATTGATAGTAGACCTAATTACTACTCTTTGAGTCCACCAACACCAAGAGAACTTAAAAATTAAAATATGGCAAACCATGCTTTGTTGAACCCATCTATTCTTACTAATCCCAATGCAAACTCCACAATGTGTCTTGTCGAAGGTCTCTTCATATTTTGTATCTACCTTCCCCTTATTACCATTTTTATGCAAAAAGGGAATTAAAGTAAAAACAGAGTTGTCTCACTGTTTTTGCCTCTGCTTTCCATTTGTTGGCATACATTTTCCTCTTATACACAACTTGTGTGTGTGAATTTATATGGCTAATGGTGATGAATTTGCATGTAAGCATTTTGGATGGATTTGTTGTTCACTTATTTGGTAATTATATATGCTCTCTATGTTCTTGTTGGATGAATAATTTCAACTCCACATAAGAAATAAGGCTTCTTAATCACATTTTTACTCGTTGATTTTGAAACTTCTATGAAAGAAAATCATTCTATTTCACGCGTAATCTCATAACGTTTTCAAAAATATTCTATTTTTTATCGATCGTCCAAAATATACATGAAAGCCACAACGGAAAGGGTTGTAAATCTTTTAAAGTTTTACGTATTGGGCAAGAACATGGCCACAAGAGACATTCCTCTTTGAAAAAAAGGAATGAAATAGAAAAATATACAAAGGCACTCAAGCTGGAGAATGTTGTTGCTATTCTTGTTAATATGATGAATTTGTCTTACTTAACAATGGAGTAGCTCTTGTAGCTCTTGTTATTACGAATGATTTGTCTTACTTAACAATAGAGTAGCTCTTGTAGCTCTTGTTATTAGGAATGATTTGTCTTACTTAACAATGGAGTAGCTCTTGTAGCTTTTGTTATAATGAATGATTTGTCTTACTAAACAATGGAGCTTGAGATTGATCCCTTTGTTGGATTGAACTTTTTAATATATCCAACTTATCTTTATATGATTTGAGCAAACAAAATATTTTTGGTTGGAACAAACTTGTACTCAATACATCTGGGAAAATCCCAAAATTTGTCACATATCTTGTGGTACATGCAAATGCATTCCTTACCACCTATAAATCATTGATAATATAACATTATGTATGACTTATGTTTTCTTTGTTTGGTTTTATATAATCAATTTAATCATAATCTGACATCTACAATCTTAAAACCATTTACTTTCAGCCTCAAACAAATTCCAATTGCAAGCAACCTTAAAGGGGAAGCCCATCAACTAATAATAAATATGCTTATCCACGGTGTTAATTCTAAATATTTAACAAAAAGCCAAATAATTTGAATTGACATAAATAACCATGACATTACATAGAAAACATTGACACGACTATATTCAATCTATAGTACATGTCAAAGGCACTTGGTTCAATCAGAACGTTCATGTTGTAAGCACCTAAATGATTGCTAACTTAAAATCTTTTAGGTGCAATACCAAAAGGGTAAAAAAATCTACAATAGACAAGATAGGATCGATAATTAGTGTATATATCATCTCAAAATAATACATTATCATCCATTTGAAATTTTCATTTACAAAATCCTTTAACAAATCCAGGCTTTAGGCAGTCCACATTGTACTTCTTTAGTTTCTATCATACATTTGCTTTCGTGAATTTTTTAACATTAACATGTCTTTAATAAACACTCCACAGAATAGCATCAATACGGAATGGTAATTAGAATTGATACAGAGTAGACTTAATTCTTGATATCCTTTCATTTCAAAATCATCTATCATCATCAATTAGATTGTTCTTATAGAGAATCCTTTACCAAATCCAGACTTTGGGCAGAATACAACATTGCCGTTTTTTTCATTTTACACAAACTCTCCCTTTCAAGTTATAAATCGAGGATGTAATGATGTCTGTACCCTAATACGGAGAGCCCGCCGCATAATTGTTTCACCAAATTTGACAACTACATGAAAAGATTTACCTTCTTGATGAACACGAATCAAAAGTTGCTTGATTAATTAAATTTACTACTAGTTTAATTGCATCCATTTTCTATTAGCTACCATGTGTCCTTGTGCACGGGCAATTGCAATTGTTTCAATCAGATGCATCTAAAAGGGCATAGTTGTACCCGAAGTAGCTTGGCGGACTTGGCTTAGATTTGTAGAATCGAAGGATTGCTCTTGCAGCAAAATAATTGATCTGTATGGTGGGGGGTAAAATTCAATGACAAATGATCTTGGTGGAAATGGCTTTTGGCATTGTCACCATGATCTCATGGTGAGCGTTGTTTGGCATTCCTCATGGTGAGCGCTGTTTGGCATTCATCATGGTGAGCGTTATTTCTCCAAGTTGGGTACATGGGATGACTTACGAGTGTTATTTGGCCTTTTCAATTGCACAAGAAAGATCATAAAATGGATTAGCGAGGTCATGGGACATTGACTGAGCATCGCCCAGGTGACCCTTAGCTTTTAAAAGGTTTTGGATCCAACCTCGTCAACCTAAGAAACAATGTTTTTAGATGATCTTGCTTTGAGAAGTCATTGTTCGGGATATGATATCTGCTGTTAGTCTATCCCCTCTGGTATTCCAGTGTAATGCCAGTAAGCGTATCAGTCAGTCCTTTTACGATTGCTGCTTTCATAGCCTTACCTTGATCTTTGTTTGTTGGTCAATCTTATTACCTGTTCATTATCCAACAAGCTAACCACTGTTGTACTAAATCCAGACGCACCACATATTGCACTGTAAGAATTTCAACACTTCTAGAGAACGAATTTCATTTCAGTAACAACATTTTCAAACTCTGCCCGTAATAACAAAATATTACAGTAATATTATCTACAACTCCCACTTGTTCACAGAACAAGAAATTAAACCTGTCCACAGTATTATTACCTACTACTCACAAGAAAATTAAATTCATATAAATATTACCTACCACTCCCACTTTTTCACAAAACAAGACCTAATTGAGCTAATATGCTGAATTTTACAACACCCAATTAGGCAAATTCTATACTTGTCTTGTGTGCAAAACATTTTAGCATTGGGAGATTTTCATAAAGATCGGCATTATGAGCCAAAAGAATTGCAAAAACAACTAGACAAAGTCTGCACAGTTGATACAAGCCACTAGATTGAAATATTTCAGCCTTTGCATATATTAATAAAAGTGAACATGCACAAATAGGCAAGTAACAATTTTTTTGAATTAAGTCTGATATTTTGTCTACAAAGTAAAATAAAAAGAACCACAATTATGCTAAAAATCATTATGATATATTCACTTTGCTTGTAAAAAGATTTAGGCATTGACATTTTTTCAGACAAGTTCCATGTCACAAAAACGTGATTCTCAGCTTGCAATCCTCACTGAAATGTGGCTGGCCAAGCAGGGACCCAGAACCATCTACCAGTTGGGAGGCAAGTGTAGAAATCAGACAGATATGAGGTGGGAAACTACCGATATACATTTTCCCAACTCGAAGTTCACAGCAACCAACACACTGGCAATATGTGATGATGCTAACTAAGACCTATTAAAATGGATAGAAACTTGAAATGAAAAAAACCTTCTGCACCTTGCATGTTTTCATTTTAAAAATATGAAGGCCGGTCCTCAAATGAGCCTCCAGAGCAGGGAAGAATTGAATATAGTTCGTAACTATCAGTGTAATAAAGATACAAAAGAGAAAAAGCAGGAAAAGAAAAGTTATTCTTGTCATCCCAGGATACAAGAAATACAAAAAGATGGCAAATAAATTTCAATCAACTTTTGTTATCCTTGTCTCTTTATGGTTAATGCGAAAATCCACGAGTTTGATAACAAAAATGCTCTACGGAACATCTCATTGAGAACGGTCAGCTAAATGTCCACTCTGGACAAAAATTGTTTAATGTTTTTGTCAAAAACAAAGAAATTCAACCCAACAAAATCCAAGAGACAAATATTCAAGCTTTGATAAAATCATTTCCTTGAGGAAAAACATGCTTGATAAAAGGAGTTTGAGAACTTTTCTCTGGAAACATTTTGGGCATAATCATATAGTTGTTGGTTGGGATCTCCTTCAAAATCGAATCAGTTTGAAGTTTTTCTGAATTAAAATGTGCCCACAAAATCTCACAGAAAAGTCCCGACAAAAGGAATTCCAGGAATCTGTTAAATGAATACCCTTACAGCTCAGATTTTGATAGGGCTAACAACATTTTCACTGTCAATATACAGCAGTCGCAACTCCAATCCTTCTTTTACCACACCTAACTAGATAAAATGGAGAAAGGAATCAATATTTGTTAGATGGGATAGAGTATAGTTAAATATTATAAATCAAATAGATATTATACAAATACTGTTCTAGAAAAACAAGTTATAATTTCACTCAGTAAAAAGCAAGGCAAATTTTACACATTAAGAAAGTAGGATACATTTGAACATTTATGCTTTAAATTTTTTAGACACTTTATTGTGACAAATAAATCTTACCAGCATAGCAGTCTGTCGTGCAATTAACCAAATAATGGCTTCTTATTAATGCCTGCTGCCTCAATCAAGCACTGAGCTGCGTGTGTCTGTTCTGGAGTACCTGATATTTCAACTACTCCTTCAGATGATCCTGGTCTGACATCTAGAAGATTAACTTTGGCGCCTGATATCTGAGTAGAAATGCAAAAGTAATACAACAGGATATGGTGAGAAAAAACTGCTTTTAACATTTTTGCTCTAATTAACCAGATATATAAAGTTGAAGGTAAAACTATATAATATACATGATATTCCTAAAATATCTCCCACTTGTCAATAGCTCACCTGCCGAATCTGCGAAAGACCAGTCCCAGACTTCCCTAAAAGGGACGCAATTACATGTTGTGGTACAACTACTTCAACTGTAGTTTTTGTGATAAGTCCAGAAGTAGATCTGAGACACCATCACCAGAAAACATCAACTATATTGTACAATAAACCCTTGAAAATCAATATGAATTAAATATATTTCCTCAATTCACAGACCTTCCAAATACAGAAGATCCTCCTTTACGAACAATTGGTTCTTCATAGTCCATATAATTGCCCATATTTCCCACCTCATGCTTTGACTGGATATACAAGAGAGAATGAGAAATTTTGTGTTGTATAGTGCCCTATATGAGTAAATACTAAAAACTAAACAAGTATGATCATAGTATGACGGAGAAATGAACAAAAAAAATTTAATTTTAACATAGACTCAGCAATGCTATTCCTTCTTGTGGCAAATTCAATAGCACAAATCTTTCTTACAAAAAAATTTGCATCACGTAGATTGTTTGTTCATACAAATCAATTTTGACAAAATTCTATGCTCTAAAGAAAATAATAATTAATAGAATACAAAAAGAAAATAGCATGCAGCAAGATTAATTATGATTGCAGAGGTTGCTCAACACAAACGGCCACTTCTGCATTCACCATCATATGTGCTTCTGAAAATGCTTTATTTCATCCGTGCAGATTCTGATTTCAGAAAGGAAATATGATTAGGACCTGTGGCCTCATTTCTTGCCTGATCCCTCAAGTTTTGATTGGCCTTTGCCTTTTCTAAAAACATGTCGTATAGGAAACTTGACAATGCTAGAAATAACAGTAGTAGATTGCACAATTGATAAAGCATGTAAGAGGAGGGTAAAACAAGATCAGGATATAAAAGAAATTTAGATTGCATATAAAACTATGAAACTGTGTCATTAGCACAGTGTTTTTCTTAAGTTAGTGATAAGCTACTCACTACGCTATTTTACCATGCAAGAGTACACAATCCAAGTGATTAGATGTACAGCAAGTATAGCATGGCAGCTAGAAAACTGCAAATGTAACCCAGGTTTACTATGCTGTTTTAAGAAAAAACTTAAAATGTGGTCATCTGTGAGTACACCTTGAAATAAACAGATAACATTTATCAATCCATCCATCCATAAAAGTAATTATAAATTTGGAGGCAAATAAATGAAACACAATGCAAACAGAAAAGATAATTATGGGTTTATAGGGGAGAATCCATCATAGGTTATCATAGTCTGTCTGTATTATGGTTTCCTTTCAAAGTTTCAAAAATAGCTTCAACATTGGCATTCCTTTGTCTATTCAGTACTGAAATCATTTGTTCAAGAAAAGCACTGGCATAGTACTTTTTAGATTTTTCAACTCAGCGGAGCATTCGTGTGTGTGTGTGTGTTGAGTGTGAGAGAGAGAGAGAGAGAGAGAGAGAGAGAATGCTGGTCTCTCATGGACTTGAGCTCTATGATCATAATATACCATATACTTTTAAATTTCCCTGTATCTTTATAAACTTTACCATGTAAACCTTTTTATATTCTTTTTGGTGCTACTGATAATATTGCTTGAAAACTTTAATGATAGACATGTGGGAGGAGTCCATTAGTTTGTGATAACTTATCTGTTTATTGTTTGAAAGTTTGCATTAAAAAATTGCTTGGAATGATTATGATAAATTTGCAACCAAATGGGAGTTACTTGCAGTTTTTGAATTAGATTGCACGAATATATTTAATGACTGAAGGAATATTCCACATAGAAATGTCTCAACAAGCTCATTTACATAGAGAGCAGAGAACTAGGCAAAACAGATTTGCAGACAATTTGCATTTGATTTTCATTCACTGTGGAGTCTCAGAAATTTATGTATAAAAAAATTTTAGAAGGGGACATTCCACAGGGGAACTGTTTCCCATGGACACAAAGATGGCCGATGGTCTCCAAGAAATCCCGAAGGCTGGAAATCACATCTCCAGATCAAAGTCAGCGAGCAGATGGAGAAAGAGGTACACGTCCCTATAATAACTGGTAATTTGCATTCCGAAGAGACTAAGCTTTTGAGCATACTATATAATATGGTCTGTGTGAGATGTTTGCTATGTAAACCTCTGGATATTCTTTTTGGAGCTACTGATAATATTGCTTGAAAACTTTAATGCAAGATATGTGAGAGAAGCAAATTAGTTTGTGATAACTTATCCCTTTTATTGTTTGAAAGATTGCATTAAAAAATTGCTTGGAATGGTTATTATAAATTTGGAACCAAACAGGATTTATTTGCAGCTTATTAAATTAGAATGCAAATACATTTTTAATGACTGAAGGAACATACCATAGAGAAATGTCTCAACTAGCTCACATTCACAGACGATTTGAATTTGATTTTCATTTTCATTCACCATGGAGTCTCAAAAAAATGCTGTAGGTCCCACAAGGGAACTGTTTCCCATGACTACAGAGATGCCTGATGTTTTCCAAGACATTCACTGCCTGGAAATGACATAACCAGATCAAACACTAACTGGTAATTCCCATCCTGAAGAGACTAGGTTTTTGAGCATGTAGTTAAATATGGCCCATGTGATATTATAAGAAATAATGATATCCTAAGCGAGAGTTATGTGAAACAGGGACCTCTGCAGGATACAAAAGGCTGATATTAAAGAGCACAAACTAGAGAAATAAGCTTCATAGTAAGCTTAAAGATGCACATGCCAGGTACAGTCTGCTTCCAAATTTACATAACAGTCCTAAGTACATTTTTACAAATTAAATTTATTGGTACAACATTGACAACAGACCCAAATAAAATCATTTTATGTTGTAGCTAATAAGTTATGATAATGTCTATGATGTAATAAACAAAACAAAGCTAAAACTCAAAAGCAATTATTCGCAATAAGCCATGGCCAGTAATTAAAACTAAGAACGTAAACGTAAGCGAACCTTTGATGACCATGGGCCTGGCGAAGTAGGCAATGTCAGATAGCTTGATGATGAATGGCCACCTTGAAACATCATACTAGATGGGTAGGATCTACTAGGAGATCCAGGCTCAGGCCTTCCTCTACCACTCAGAGTCGCCAGACTCCCAAATGATGAAGAAGGAAGAACGTCAGAAGTGGATCTATCAGGATGCAAATTGGCACACAACCTTGAAGTTACCTGAATCAAAGCTTCTCGTGCCACCCGTATGTCACCTGAAATCTGACATGTTTGCTCAATTCTATTAAGTCTTCTTCAATCACTATCATATTACAGCTGCATGATAAAACTTACTGAAAATTGACTGAAATTGGCATACCTGCACCAGCTCATCTGTTTCCAAGGCACATTGTGGAAGGTCTTTTCTGGGCAAAATTCGAATATTTGCACCAGTTGCTCTCCTCATTTCAGATATTATAGAGCCACCTTTCCCAATTAAGCAGCCAACTTGATTGGCTGGAACAAGAAGCCTTGTTGTGATTACACTATCACTATCTGATGCCAAATCCACAATCTGACTTTGGATATGCAACAAAGCTTCCTGAGCAGGAGACAGATTGTCATCTGGAGACTGCAAAAAAATGAAACAATAGTTGTACACATCAAGGATGTCGGTCTTGCATAAAATGTCCACAAACAAATGACTTGAGAATAAAGCAGATAGAGATCATTGTATACAAATTCAAATTGCCAAAGAATCCATCTGTATAATATCAGTGAGAAGAAAAGTCAAATAGGAGTTTGAACCAATGCAAAACCCTTGAGATATCACAATAATAATTTTATAGAGATTTACATTACAAAAGAGTTAACCTGCAGACTATCAGTGAGAAGGTAAGATGGACATTTGTACCAACGGGAAACCCCTGAGATATTCCCAGACCTATAAAATTTTGCAAATGACATGCATAAGATAGTCCACATTTACTTTCCATTAGAAAATGGTAAAAAACACCACACCAACACCAGTAGAAAACACCTTTGTGTGAATATATGTGCACATAATCTCATAAAAATATATAGATGCATACACACAACACATACTATACATACACAAAAAAAACATCAAATCACTGACAGAACTTTTGAAAACTAAATGCTGAACCTGGCCAATTTTGACTTTTGCAAGCAATTTACTCATCAAATTTCACAATTGACAGAATTGACAGCACCTCCCTGCAATTGACAGCACTTGGCAACTTCATTGTAACTTCACAAGAGAATATCAGAAAGAGAAAAGTATGTAGGTGTCTATGTCTGTGTGCATGTGCATTTGTGCGCATCCACATACATGTATGTTAGTGTGCGTATCTATTCCAATTACTGACATATGTGCATGTGTCGGTGTCTCTGTCTGTAATTGGAGTGTGCGTGTTCCCAGAATTAAAAATAGACTATTCTAAAATTCCTCCCAGTAGTGCTTATAAAAAAACATTTCCATATTCTTTAATCTCAAGCTTAAGGTAAATTCTTAGGTGTTTGTCCTGTATGTATGATGATATATTTGAGCTTTGCACATAACCTAAATTCAAACAATAAAATTCGACCATTTATGACCCAAGCATGTATGCTGTACAGCTTGCTATCAATTCATGACCAAAATATAATGGCAGCACATCACCATCACAAAAAGTGTATTGAGATATGAATTAATATTTTAATATGTCAAGTACAAAAAGAAGTTGGTGTATTGGCAATTAATATTTTAATATGTCAAGTACAAAAAGAAGTTGAAGTATTGGCAATTAATATTTTAACATTTCAAGTACAAAAAGAAGTTGAAGTATTGGCACATGGGGTTTTGTTTAGTATTTTCACAATAGTTCAACAAAGGGAAAAACAGGTCCACCTATTGGCAATACGAAACAACAAAGTCAGAAGATCAACGAGCTCTGAATACCAAGCATACCTCATTTGATGAAATAATAATAATCCGGTCATCTGATCCTGGAACTGAATCAGTAACTTTAATTTTCACACCGATCTCTTCACGTAATCTTCTAATGATGGTTCCACCTTTTCCTATTACACCACCAATCTTCTTATTTGGGCAAAGAACACGAAAAACAAGTTCTTCCCCTGACGATGAAGGACCCTGATCACTTCCAAGAGTTCTTCCACCCTCGGGATGCGTGTAACCAGAGCTTGGATGGCCAAGAGCTGAATCCAATCCCCTGTTAAAACCAAGAGATGATATCATTGTTGGGGCATGCCCATCCAGATTCCGGAAATAATCGGTTGAATTTTGATATGGCATAAAAGCATCTCGAGATGTAGCATTGTAATCTGAAGAATAAACAGAAGAAGCAATTGCAGGTGCTTGAGTGGCCTCCTTTGAAGTGTTGTCTTTCAATCGCATTGAAACAAGCCATAATGCTTTCTTCACAACATTTAAGTTCCCTTGAATCTGCATAAACAAAATATTATTAGCAACAATAACTAAATTTCAGGACAAAAGAAATCTAGATGAAAATATATTTTAATTGTTTATCATGCAAAAACATAGAATTGACAAAATTCAGAAATTAATTGAGATCAGCACATGAGAAGGTTTCCACACTTATGTATGGCCAAGAAATTACTTTTCTAGCAAGAAAATATCATAATGTCTTCTATTACAAAAAGACGGACAGCAATTTATTAGACATGGTACATTCGTATCACTACATCATCTCAAACTGTTAACGCATCGGCAAAACCAAATTTAAACAGGAATATTTGGAATTTGAAGGTAGAGACCAATCATCAATGTCACGTAGAAAAGCAAAAAGAAACGTGGATCAATAGAAAAGAAAAATGGAACAAAGTAGACAAAGAAATCATGATGCTTTCATACCCTAGTAATGACAAAAACTAGAGCTGAAATAGCAGTAAGCATATTTTGTGATTCGAAACTGTACCCATGCCTCATCAATGAGTACCATTTGGCATAGTCACCCTCATGGTCCAACAATATGTTCAAAGGTGTAAGATATTGACCTCCCAGATAAGAATCAACTAATTTAACCAATCTAAATGAATGGGAAAGACCATTTCATCAATCCATGTTAACAGGCTGCATCAGGAGAATTATTTAAGCAATCCAAGGCATCTAACTTCCGAAGTTGGCAAGAGTTACTAACTACTTGATTTAAGAAACGTATTTTATCTTTTCAAGTGAAAGATAGCCAATGCACCTAATTACTCTATTAAAATAAAGATGGCAAAAGCATCTAACAACCTGGACAGGTACAAACGTCTTATCACAACTCAGACATATAACGGGTTCACCTTACTGGCCTTTTAAGGAAACTAACCTTGATACTTGACCAAACGACCAACGCAGCTAACAAATGCTATTCAATGATCACAATGAAAAACACCAGCGTAACCATTCATATCAAAGACTTTAACAACAATGTGTACCTTAACTACAAATGGTGTACCTTATCTACAAATGGGCCAGATGGTCACCCACGAAACATGCCATAACAGTGCTAAACATTAACGATAGTCTACAGTCCTCTTTATCCAAAACATAAGATTTGGCGCAAACCAGACTAGAGTACTTATAATTATACAGACCGTCATAACAGGAAGAACCAATTGCTCAAAAACCATCCATTAAATATATTAGCTAACTAGCGTTGGTCATTAACACAAAAACAATACGTGCAAACCAGATTAGCCTCTTCAAGATTCTATTTAGTCTCGTAACTGGACCAAAAATGTTTAAATAAACCGGTGCTAGACTGGTTTCTAGCTATGGCACGTATTGCGAATACAAACAGATGCCCGAATGCCGCTCCACTAATGGTACTTAGAAGACCTTCCAGGAGTGATATTAAGGGTGATTCCAAAGGGAATAGTGCCTATAGCTTTTATTAGCTTTCAATTGAGGTTAATATTTCGAGCCACCAGACTATACTACTGAGAGATGCGCAACAATTACTTAACCCATTCAGCCTCTACACCTCAAGCTAAAAAAATGTCTATAATTACTCAGCAAATGAAAAGAAACTGTAAAACCTCAAGAAACCCGCGTGAAAGAAGTAATTATGTCAAGCACCTGTAAAATCTCGTCCGTAAGATCCGCACATTTTGGATTCTGATCTCTGGGCAAAATCCTAATCTGCGCCTTGCTCTCATCCCTCATTTGCTGGATTATCTTCCCGCCCTTTCCCATGAGACAGCCCACCTGGTTATTCGGAACAATCATGCGAGTAATTACAACACCATTAGCATCTTTCTCAGCTGCCATGTCTTCCGCAATCTTGGCATGAACTCTGAGCAGAGCATCCTGCGCAGGCGACAGCCTCTCAACGGACCCATAAAAACCAGAATGTTGATCTCCCTCTGCCGGCGCAGAAACAACTACGACCCTTTCCTCGCATCCTTCCACTGTCTCTTGCACACTAATCCGGGCCCCTGTTTCACGGCGTATTTGAGATATTATACTACCTCCTTTTCCTATAACGCCTCCAGCCTTCGCCTCGGGGCACAAAATCTTAAAAGATATATCTCCCTTTTCT
This sequence comes from Cupressus sempervirens, assembly GCA_028749045.1. NCBI lineage: Eukaryota > Viridiplantae > Streptophyta > Pinopsida > Cupressales > Cupressaceae > Cupressus > Cupressus sempervirens. The sequence continues at coordinate 292,779,493 of CM053790.1, read as the reverse complement.
GCCTCCGACGCCTGAAACCGCTTCGTGCGATGCCCATTGTCCTCCGCTCCCATTAATGCCCGCTTGGGCTTCAGTCCAGAAAACCTGCCGTCCATTGCAAACTACACTAAGCAATCCCCAGCCTCAACACAAGCTGAGAAAATGCATAGGAGAAAAATGAAAACCCTAACTCGCAAAAGAACTCCAAACCCTTTTGAGGCCCGTCTTTCAAACCCCTGAGTGTGATATGCTGCTCCTGTCTTGCAAGGATTCTAGGGTTTAAGGGGATCCAAATGTCGCCACGAGTAGATTGTGTTTTCAACTGTAGGACCTTATTTTACCTTGTATACCTCGGCTTGGCCAGAATTGCTACTTAAAAAAATCTGAGAGATCGGACGGTAGCAGGGAGATTCGTGAATAATGGTGTTTTTGTAATTCTAACATCCACCCGTTGAAGATCATAAATAAGGGGTGATGTTAAGCTTTTGTTGTGTGGGAGAGGGTACGTCTCAAGGATATTGAAGGTAAATTTAAATGTACATTGATAGTTTAATTATGAATTTAAGTAAGCTTGCTATTCCCCTCCTATGTGGGAGGAATCAAGTGAAATTTGGGAGAAATCAATTATGGGAAACTTATAACAAGAATATGTAGACATTAAAATGTGATTAACGATTTTATAATCAAATTTAGTTCTTCTTTAAGCATTATTAGTTTTAAGTTTGTTAATTATTTTGTATTATTAAAATTATTGAATTTTTAAAGTTTAAAAACAGATTTTCTTTTAAATTAATTTATTATAATTAATTTATTATAATTAATTTCTTCTTTTTGATTGGTTGGTCTTAATTTCTCTAGAGTTTTACTATTTTTTAATTCAAAAATATCAATAATAAAATATGTGATAGTTTATGGAAAGTTCCACCAAAACCTTGGAACTAATCTCCATTAATGGATTGTTCAAGCTCGTGACCCTACTTATAGTTTGTACAAAAAAGGTATTGAATTTAGCCTTTATTGAAGTTGCTTGATTGTACTGCAATTTCCAAGCTCTGTTGTGAATCCCCCAAAAGGTTTCATAGCACAAGACTTCAAATTGGAAATTGAAAAATACAAAACACCTTCAACAATGGTGTCAACACAATGTTGGTTTTTAGCAACAATAATCCCCACACACCCACCAACAAAACTAAGCCCTGCACAGAAATGCATTTTTAGGACAAGGAAAGAAACATCCCCCAAATTTCTTAGTTTGTGGGGAGAAATCTAAACAAAATTGGGAAGAAAAATTTAATATGGCTTACTTTTATAGGACGATGATAATAAATCAATGGTTTGGCAATTTGAAAGGGGAATGTATGTGTCGTCTAGCAAATAGCTTTACTATTCATAAATCTTTTTTAAAATATAATATAGTCATTTCCCAAATATCTATGAAACCAATAGTTTCGATAATTTATGCTCAGTATCTTGACAATCATAAGTTGCCTAGAATTAAATTACGTGATATTTCATATCTATAGGATATATTTGAGTTAAAGCATCAATGCGAAGTAAAGTAAAATAAATAGTTATTTGCATTTCCTTTAATGGGTTTATATGCTTGATGTAAAGATAGAATACAATACAATTATTACTTTCAGGACAATTAAAATTACTCAAGTCCAAAGTTTAGAGAAAGATTTTGTAAGGTAAAATGTGAAGCAATTGGAAAAAGCCTCAATTACTTCACTATTTTTTTTGTTTATTAAAAAAAAAACTATTTTATTTTTTTATTTTGGCGAGGGGGAGACCTTGTACCTCAAAGGGAAGTTAAGAAAATTGATCCTTTCAATTCCAACTCTACGGTCATTAGATCAAAGTAGATTAATGCAATCCAAATCATGAAGGAGCACTAATGCAAACAGATATCTATCATGCCTAATTTTATTTTATTGTATAACATATTTGCTTGTAGTTACAAAATGCATAATCTAAATCTTTAGATACAACTGTCTATATTTATTTTTTGTTTTATAAACTTGCATGTGGGATATGCAATGTTTTAAAATGATCAAATACGTGGGTTTAGATGAATCTTCAAGCAACAGTTTCATTCTTTAACAATGATAGTAGTTTTTATGTTCAAACTACACCCTTATTTGCACTAATATATCGTAGTATTCCTAATAACAAAACTATAATATTAATACACTCTACACATTATATGAAACAATCTTTTTATAATAAAAAAACTTGAAAATTGAACAAGTAGCATGGCTAATTATTTTGAATCTATACTTGTTATTTTATATTTTTTTTTCAAAAAGAAATTGTATTATAGTCTAAGGTACCATTCCACAAACATAAGACATCTAAATTGCTCTTTCATTTCATGCAATTTGCATTTCAATATTAACATCTATATTAGTTGGTTTTTTAAATGAGATCTTTAGGAAATACACCTTCATCATTCAGATTTTTGCATTCTTATTAATAACAAAGTAAAATAAAATAGAGAAAATATAACAACGGGTAACTCTTTCTTCTCTTACCCAATATCTAAAGACTCTTATTAAGTGACAAAGTCTTTCAAACTTATACTACACAACACACCTCTTGAAATATGCCAACTACACTCTTTAACAAGTATAAAATAGAAGTATATTACATTCATTTCCTATAAATCTACAAGGATCCATTACTAAATCTTTTGAATGACATCCATAAATTAGAGTGCAACCAAGTGGATGACTCTCGCACATTCACAATAAGATGAGTTTATGTTTTCCCCAAAGACATGCACCATCTTTTTTTCCCTTCAAGCTTTGTGATCCATAAATGCCCATGGAAGGCTCAACTCCTAGCCTAGGCCTTTATAAGTTCACCCTCAATATAGGTGAACTAGATAAAAAATTGAGTTCACACATACCACAAAACATAAGATAAACATATTCAAATATGCATTGACACAACATAAAACACCCTTTTTCCCAAGCTTCACCAAAGACCTACAATGGTCTGAATTTAGGGTGAAGGTTGAAAACACATTAAGGAGAATGTCACAAAAGTAAACAAATAAAACATGTCATCACAAGGAAATAATATCTCCATTGTTATCACATAGCAATCTCAATTCATTATGCCCCCCAATAAGGCTTGTTAGTCATACTCCCCTTATACCCCCTATTTGCATAGTGGCACAAGGAGCCCATAACATCCTTGTTTTATCACTCTCCTCCTTGAAGAGATTCTCTACACTCTAATGATGTACCCATCCTTTCACCCCCAACATGGTATTTACCTCCCAAAGAATAGATGGGACTTCAAAGATCCATAAACATCACAATAACAAGAAAACAACTCACAAAAATTTATTACAAGACTTCAAATTCTTAAGACAAACAATCACATACTTCTCAAAAAAGAACATAAATTACAAGGGTGAATAGAGAACCAACTTTAATCCAAGCTATGACAAGGGAACATTGTTGAAGAGCTCCCTTCTTCCAAAACTCCTAACTCTTAAAATGTCTCCAAACTTGGAGAGTGGGTGAATACTTAGCCCACAATAGAGGAACCCCCTAAAAAGGATCTACATACTTGCCATGACTCCCTTGGGAAGAGGATGGGTTCTCATTAAAAGGTGGCTTTGAAGAGGGCAAAACAATCTCCCCCATCAAGTTGGAAGGTTGCCTACCCAAGGTCATGCTTCCAAAAGTTAATTTTCATCCATCTTGGAAAACCAACTTTTGGAAGACCTCCCAAGACAACTATGGATTATCTTAGAGTTAAGCATGACCCTTACCCATAGGTATACCAAGTGGGTTTTCTAAATATGACTTAAAAAACCCTCAATGCTCATTTGACCCTTCAAAAATCCACCTAAATTTTACATATGGGTTCCAAGTGATTTGACCCAACCTAAGTCTCTCTATCCAAGTGAGTCTTATGGGGATTCCAAAGTGGTACTATGCTAAGGTCAAGATACACACATCCCTCAATGGACATTTCATTGCCACATGTGCACAATACATGTGTCAATCACCACAACAAAAACACGTCACATTACACATGGAATGTCCACTTAAGATTAACACATTTACATATTACAAATAATAATTAAACACTCATGTAAGCATCACATTTACGAATAAAGACATTATTCCATACGAGGTTTTCTCTCTTCAATAGACACAACCTTGGCCAAATCTTTTACAAATGTTTGGTTGTAGTTCTCGAAATTTAATTCCATGGATTTTCTTGCACATCTCAATTCAAATATCAGTAGTCTAAGAAATTGCATATATACATAAATAATATGTAAAAACCATAACATCACATAATTCAAATCAACATTCAACCAGTTAAATTCAATTCAATATTTTCCAATATACAATATACAACATGTAATTGATTTTATTAAAACCGTAACCATACCACATTAACTTAATTTACCATTTTGAAAATCATCCCATGTAGGAAATATTCATCACAACATTATATCCTTTTCAATTCAATCAACCATAATAAAATTACCAAGGGTACCACTGTGAAATAGCCATCAAAAGATAAGGTGTATAACCATAACATCAAATAAGTCTAATAGTCAGAATGCATGCATAGTCACGTCAACACTAGTTTGCTAATCAATCATCAAGTAAGATCATTACATCTTATGTTGTCAATATAATCTAAATCATTAAATATTAACATAGTAATTTAACATCTCATGACAAATTTTCTCATAGCATTGCTATTACAATGATTTACTCGACTTGATTTAACATCATACATTTATTTTTACTATGTAAGCCATCTTAACTTTATACAAATTCTATCTATAATTCCTAATGTTTCTCATTAAGGTAAATACTGAATCATTACTACAATATCCTTCTAAATTCATCATCCTTCATAGAGTATGAAACATCATGAGCCACCAACATAGGTTCTACTCAAATATAACTAACATATCAATCTAGTGTCTAATCAATTCTAAATACATCAACCTAATATTATCAAATAGGAGATCAAAGCATGAAGATAAATGAAAAGTTATATATGCCCTATATAGGTTCTCATAATTGTTCAATCAATGCAAGGTGTTGAGATGTGGAGCCTAATCAAACTCAGAGGTTTTTTCAGTGCAGTTTTCCCCCATATTATTTCTACAAGAGTTTGGGTGCAGTGCCCCCAAGACAAGGTCAAGTGATAGTGCCCCAGGTGCGCTCCCTACTATTGTAAAGGGCGGTGGCTGCGATTTTTCTATTGGATGACTTATTGTAGCCCTAATTTTGTAAGTGCCAAAAGCTTGTATAAAATAGCTTAGGGTTAGGGATTTCATAATGTATCACCTGATAAATTATAGCTTCTTGCAGAAATATTGAGTTGTAAGGGATTATGGATTGTAATCATTAGATAATAATAATGTTGGACTTGTTGTTGGTGGACGTAGCCCAAGGATTGGGTGAACCACATTAAATCTTTATGTCTTGTGCTCTCTTTTGTTTGATTTATTATTTTCTAATATTGGTCACATTTGCATGTAACTAGTATTTCTATTTGAGGTTAATCTTAACAAGTGGTATTAGAGCTAGACTATTGTCAATTTTTTTAGCCAGACCGTCATCTTTTTTTTATAGCTATCCCTTATAGGAAGGTCTCATGGTTGACTGGGAGTCTCATGGTTGAGTGGGAGCAATGGCAAGGGTAAGTTGAAGGTTGAGAAGTTTAATGGTCAAAAATTTCAGATGTGAATTTCAAATGGAGGACTATCTTTATCAAAAGAATTTATGGAAGCCATTGGAAAGAAAAACCAAGAAACAGAGAACTATGACAAATGAGGATTGGGAAATTTTGGATAGAAAGGAACTTGGAAGTATTTGATTATTCGTTGCACCATTGATAACATTTAACATTACAAAAGTGAAGACAAAGGAAGAGTTGATGCAAACCCTAGCAAAGCAATATGAAAATCCCTCCGCTTCAAACAAGGTATTTCTCATGAAGAATTTATTTAATATGAAGATGGAAGAAGGTGGATTTGTTGTAAATCATTTAAATGAGTTTAATACAATTACTAGTTAGTTATCTTCTATGAATGTCAATTTTGATGAAGAAATCAAGGCTCTCTTAATTTTGTGTTCTTTGTTGGAAAGATGGAATGGCTTGGTAATAGTTATGAGTAATTATGTTTGTAGATCTAATACCCTAAAATTTGATTATGTGATTGGTGTTATTTCAATTAAGGAAACTCGTAAGAAAACCTCAAGTGGATCTACATCAAGAAGTTCTTTGAATACACAAAGCAGAGGCAGAATGACTGAGAGAGGAAACAATTCTGGAAATCGTGGGAAATCAAGATGAGGGGAACAGGTCTCAATCCAAAGGACCAAGAGATTGTTGGTACTATGGAAAATGAGGGCATAAGAAGAGAGATTGTTGGACTCAAAAGAACAATGAAAGATAGAAACAAGATGGAAACAAGGAGGCAAATGTGGTAAGTAACAAATTTGAAGAGTATGGTTTGCTTCTTTCTTTAAAACGTGTTGATGATTCTTGGGTTTTAGATTCTAGAGCTTCACTTCATGCTACACCCCATGGAGGTTATTTTATTGATTATGTCCAAGGAGATTTTAGGCTTGTTTATGTGAGGGATAATGAACCTTGTCAGATTGTAGGAAAGGAAAAAGTTAAAAGTAAGTTGCAGAATGGGAACCATTGACTATTACATGAGGTAAGGCATGTTCCAAGGCTAAGTAGGAATTTAATTTCAATAGGGCAACTTGGTAATGAGGGTTGCATAGTTACTTTTAATGATAAAAATTGGAAGGTTTCAAAAGGTTTCCTTGTAGTAGCAAAAGGTGTGAAAGTACGCACCTTATATCTTTGTACAAGTTATATTGTTCCTCCTACTTTGGTTGTTTTAGAGAAAAATGAATGGTCAGGAACAATTGCTATAATTGAGTAGGGAGAACAAATAGTTGATGTAGATTCTGATACAATGATATGGCACTATAGACTTGGGCACATGAGTGAGAAAGGTATGAAATTACTTCATTCAAAGAAAGTTTTACTAGGTTTGCAATGTGTCAATATGAATTTGTGTGAAAGTTGTGTATATGGAAAACAAAAGAGAGTTAGTTTTGTGAAGAGTGTGAAGGAAAAGAAGATTGAGAAATTAGAGCTCGTACATACTGATGTATGGGGACCAACTTAGGTATCTTCCCTTGGTGAATCTCATTATTATGTTACATTTATTGATGACACAACTAGAAAAGTATGAGTTTATTTCCTTTTATAGAAATATGATGTATTTCAAAATTTTAAGAAATGGAAATGCTTGGTTGAAAATGAGACTGGTAAGAGATTAAAATGTCTCATATCTGATAAATGGTGAGTATTGAAGTCATGAATTTGAAGATTATTGTTCCACTAATGGTATTCATAGACAAAAAACTATTCCAAGGACTCCACAGGAAAATGGAGTGGGTTGAATGCATGAAGAGGACAATAATGGAGTGTGCAAAGAGCTTGAGATTGTATGATGGGTTGCCCTTAAACATGTGGGCAGAGGTTGTCAATACTATTGTATATTTGATTAATAAAGGTCCCTCTACTCCTTTGGGCTATGACATTCCAAAGGAAGCATAGACTTGTACGAAGGTGAGTTAATTTTTTCTTAGAACCTTTGGTTGTGAAGCATTTGCACATATAGATTCTAAAAATAGAACCAAGCTAGAAGCTAAGCCAAATAAATATGTATTTGTTGGATATGGCATTGATGAATTTGGTTATAGGCTTTGGGATTTTGAAAATCAAAAAATTGTAAGAAGCAGGGATGTCATATTCAATGAGAAAGTATTGCAACAACACGAGAAGAAAGAAAATGATTATGTAGTGTTGGATGATACTCCAAAAGATGATGTTCCAGTAGTTCCTCATGCTTTGCAACAACCGCAACAACAAATACCACACACACCAATGAATGTTAGATGGTCGACTAGGCTAAGTTGGCCTCTAAAAATATTGTTCCCCTCTTTGTACTCTACTAATTGATGTTGGTGAACATGAATATTATAATGAAACTATGCAGGTGGATACTAAGATTCGATGGGGGTCTACAATGAAAGAAGAAATGGACTCCTTGCTGAAAAATTAGATTTGAAATTTATGCAAGTTGCTTGTAGGTAAAAGGGCTTTACAAAATAAGCAGGTTCACAAGTTGAAAGAAGAGGATGGAGGTAAGAAAAGATTTAAATCCAAGTTAGTTGTAAAAGGATTTGCATAGAAAAAAAGGCATTGATTTTGATGAGATATTTTTTCCTATTGTTAAAACAACTTCTATTCATATTGTTTTAAATATTGTGGTTAATGAAGATTTTCTTTTGGAGCATCTTAATGTTAAAACAATATTTCTTCATGGTTATTTGGATGAAGAGATATATATATGGCATAGCCACAGGGATTTGAGGCCAAAGATAAGGAGAAGTTAGTGTAGAGATTGTAGAAAAGTTTATATGGCTTGAAGCAAGCACCTCAACAATGGTATCTGAAATTTGACAACTTTATGCATGAGCATGGATATAGTAGGTGTTATTTAGATCATTGTGTTTATTTTAAGAGGTTAGATGATGACAACTATATTATTTTATGTTTATACATTGATGATATACTTGTAGTTGGGTCTAACATAGATCACATTAAGGGGTTAAAAGAAAAATTAGCACTTTCATTTGCTATGAAGGATTTCGGGGTAGCAAAGCAAATCCTTTGTATAAAAATTTGCAAAGATAGAAATAATAGAACATTGGCATTATCTTAGGTTGATTATATTGAGAAGGTGTTGCAACATTTCTCTATGGAGAATGTTAAAACTATTAGCACACCTTTACCTTATCATTTGAAGTTGACTAAGGAGATGTGTCCATGATGCAGGAGCATCTTGGGCGAAGGTTCATTTTAGAGATATAAGCCTACCATAAAAATCTTACTGCTCCAGCTTAAGCATTAGAGAAGTTATTATAGATTTTTGGTGGAAAATTTTGTAGAAAAATCTTCAAGCTCATTGTTGGAGGCCTTAGAGTGCTTATATGAGGTTCAAAAACTCGACTGAAGGGCACTAGCACAATTCCAAGGTTGTAGATCAGGAGTTGGCATTTCTGAAAAGTGGTTATAATAGCCAATTGGAGCAACGGTTCGTGAGCTATGGCCTTCCAAAGTTGGGCTACCTAAAATTTCCAAAATAATTGTCAAAAATGTATTTGGCTAACTCTATATGTTTTGTTAGGGTATGTCAGCCCTAGGTATTAAGTTTGAGCATCTAGAACCTTCCCGGGCGGCATAAAGCTACCTATTTAAGAAAGGCCTGAACATTGTCTATAACAACTCTGGGCGATAGTTTGCAGCTTGTCTTGTAGATTATTGTAATGAAGGTGCCCATGTGGGTTAACATATTGTACTTGAGAATTCTATAATTCCGCATTTGTGGTACAAATAAGAAGTCCATATTTTGTTCTTGCATTGGCTATTGTTTTTTTAATTTCTGTTATGAGTTTATGGTTCTAAGGGGAGCACCTTGCATAAAGTGGTATCAGAGCTAGAGTTCTTGAGGGTGTGGATAGATCGCCGACTGTGAGGTAGTTCACACCAAGACTCTGGTTTGGGGAGAGCATGTAGATAGATCGTCGATCGTGAGGCAGTTTGCACTAGGGTTTCCACGAAAGTGCCAAAATGCCTCCACGAAGAGAGTGTGGCGGAAGAGCTGTAGGTGTTACACTTGAGGGTTTCTGAGCCCTCCAAAAGGAAAATGTAAGCATTAGAAGAACAAATGCAAAGAGGAATAAATCTTCCTATAAGAGATGAAAGCGAAGATGAGGATGAAGTAGAAGGAAATGCCGAAGTAGAGGCAGTTCTAAATCTAGCGGAAGAGAGGCTTTTTAGGGCCATCTCCAAGATTGAAAAAAGACCTAAGTTTGAAGTTCCCACATGAAATCTTAATTTAGAGGAGCTGGTCAATTGGATCAATGAACTAGAGGAGTACTTTGAGTATGAAGATATTGATGATCCTGATAAGGTCAAGTTTGCAAAGGCAAACCTAAAGGGACATACAAAGATCTAGTGGCAAGAGGTTCGATTGTAGTAAAATAGAAAGGGAAAGGACAAAATACTAGATGGGATTGGATGATAGCTAAAATGAAGCGATAATTCATTCCTATGGATTATGAGCTTAATTTGTTGAAGAAGATGCAAGGAATGAAGCAAGCAGGAAAATCTGTTCAAGAGTATACTGAAAAGTTCTACCAAGTTCTCATTAGAACCGATCGTGCAGAAGCTAGTAAGGAGAAAGTTGCCTATTATCTTAATGGGTTAAGGCCAAGCATTCATGACAAGCTAAGTTTGGTTCGAATGAGTAGTATTGAGGAGGCATACCAGTTTTCCCTAAGAGTCGAGGAGAAACTGAGCAAGAAGTTTGACAATAAGAACAGTGGAAGAGGTCGTGGTGGAAGATCTGGTGGATGATCTTATGGTGGTCGTAATGATGATCAAAAGAACATCGATGAGGCTAGAAGTAGTAGTTAGAACCAGAGGGGAAATAATTTCAACTATTTCCATGACCATAACAATAGAGATCAGAGAGGAAGAGGCAGAGGACAAGGATCTAGAAGAGGAAGCCTCCATGGAAAATGTTTTCATTGTGAAGAAGAAGGGCATAAAGCATTTGAATGTACCCAGCGCCAAGGAAGGATGGATCGAAGAACTAAAGGCTCGGCTAGAGTTGCACATGTTGATGAAGATACCATATCCTCACATTCTAAAGATGCTGAAAGAGGAGAAGTCCTAGTCAACAGAAGAGTCCTACTGAGTGGTGAGAATGAACCTGATCAAAGAAGGAGTTTGTTTCACACAAGGTGTAGATGTGAAGATAAGTGTTGTCATGTGATCATTGATGGTGGAAATACTGACAATCTAGTGTCAAAAATGATGGTCACTAAATTGAAGCTGAAGAGACAAAAACACCCATGTCCATACTGTATTGCTTGGGTTCAAGATGACCACAAGGTCATGATCAATGAGCAGTACTCAATGAAGTTCAAGATTGGAAGCTACCAGGATGAGGTACTATATGATATCATACCTATGGACATATGTCATATGTTGTTGGGTAGGCTATGGCAATTTGATAGGCACATTGTACATGATGGGCGAGCAAATACCTACACTCTAACTAAGGATGGAGTGAAACATAAGCTAAAGTCATTGAAGGATAAGGAAGAAAAGGTATGTAGTGCTGCCAAAATATGTTTTGTTGATGGAAAAGAGTTTCTTAAAGGTATGAAACATGAGCATATGTGTTTTGCTATAATTCCTAAAGATAGTAAAGAAGAAATAGAGCAAGTGCCTGTGGAAGTTGCAGAAATGTTGGGAGAATTTTTTGATATTGTATCAGATAATGTACCTAATGGATTGCCCCCAATGAGGAAGATCAGTCACCAGATAGATTTGGTTCCTAGAGCTAGTTTTCCAAACAAGGCAGCGCACAGAATGACACCAGCAGAAAGTGAAGAGTTGAACAAGCAAGTTCATGAGTTGTTATAGAAGGGGTTGATTCAAGAGAGTCTGAGTCCATGTGTTGTACCAAGAGTATTAGCACCAAAGAAGAATGGAGAATGGAGGATGTGCATAGATTCTCATGCTATCAACAAGATCACAATAAAGTATACATTTCCATTGCCAAGGATGGATGATATTATGGATTGTTTAAGTGGGGCTAAGTATTTCACAAAGATAGATCTGAAGAGTGGGTACCACCATATTCATATTAGAGAAGGTGATGAGTGGAAGACTACTTTCAAGACAAAGGAAGGACTATATGAGTGGTTAGTCATGCCTTTTGGGCCAACCAATGCACCAAGCACTTTCATGAGGCTCATGAATGAGGTACTGAAGGAGTTTTTAGTAATTTTGTCATTGTTTACGTAGATGATATATTGATCTTTAGTAAGACATTGGAGGAGCATTTGATTCATATTCGCAAGGTATTTAATAAGTCGAGGGAAGAAAAGTTGTTGATAAACCTGAAGAAGTATAGTTTTGTAAAGAAAGAGTTGGTGTATTTGTGATTTGTAGTCTCGAGAGAAGGTCTAAAAATGGACCCAGAGAAAGTGAAGGCTATCCTCGAATGGCCTACTCCAAGGAGTGTGACATAGGTAAGATCTTTTCATAGACTGGCTACATTTTATAGGAAGTTCATAAGAAGTTTTAACAGTATTTGTGGACCCTTGACTGAAACAATGAGAGGAGATAGGAAAGAGTTTAAGTGGACCATAGGAGTAGATAAGAGTTGTAATCTGTTGAAATAGAAAGTTATTGAGTAGCCTGTTTTAGCACTTCTTGATTTTAACAAGGTGTTTCAAGTAGACTGTGATGCTGGTGGCAATGCAATAGGAGCTATTTTGAGTCAAGAAAGTAGACTTGTTACTTATTTCAACGAGAAGTTAAATGATGCAAAAATAAAATATTTTGTTTATGATAAGGAATTTTATGCTATAGTTCAAGCATTGAAGAAGTGGAGACACTATCTTCTTCCCAAGGAGTTTGTTTTGTATATTGATCATCAAGCTTTGCAATATTTGAATAGTCAAGGAGAATTGAACCAAAGGCATTTAAAGTGGGTTGAGTTTTTGCAGAGTTATACATTTGTTTTGAAACACAGGAGTGGGAAGTCTAACAAAGTTGCAGATGCTCTTAGTAGAAGACAACTTTTGCTAACAAAAATGTAGATAGAGGTGGTTGGGTTCAAGGAACGTAGTACATTATATCTAGAGAATCCTATTTTTGGTGAAGCATGGAAGGCTTGTACAGAACTTGTTACACTTGACAAGACAAAGTGGTTGGATTTCATGATCCAGGATAGTATGTTGTTCAAATGAAGCTAATTGTGCATTCCCAAAAGTTCAATGGGAGAGAATCTCATCAAGGAAAAGCATAGTGGAGGATTGGCTGGACATTTTGGTAGAGATAAAACTATAGCCTTAGTTGCTGAAAATTATTACTGGCCACAGTTACATAAAGATGTGACAAAGCTTGTACAGAGTTGCAGAGTATGTCTGATGGTGAAAGGGGTGAAGCAAAATATAGGGTTGTATCAGCCATTACCTATACAAGAGAATCCATAGGAGGATGTCAGCATGGATTTTTTTCTTGGATTACCAAGGACACATCATGGGTATGATTCTATTTTTGTGGTGGTTGACAGGTTTTCGAAGATGGCACATTCTAATCCTTGTAAGAAGACTAGTGATGTTGTTTATGTAGCAGAGTTATTTTTTAGAGAAGTGGTGAGATTACATGGTCTACCAAAGAGTATAGTTTCATATCGAGATGCCAATTTTGTTGCGTATTTCTAGCATACATTATGGAAGAAGTTGAAGACAAATTTGAAGTTCAGTTCATCACATCATCCACAGACTAATGGACAGACATAAGCTGTGAATCACAGTTTGGGAAACTTGTTGAGATGCTTGATTGGAGATAAACCAAAAGGATGGGATATGATTTTACTATAAGCAAAATTTGCATATAATAATTTTGTCTATAGGAGTACTGGTAAATCCCCATTCCAGATTGTACATGGGAGTAGTCTCAGAAATGTTTTTGAATTGAGGAAGTTGGATAAAGGAGAGATAAGTAATGTTGAAGTAGAAGATTTTGCTGAACATTTGAAGAACATCCATGAGGAGGTGAGGAAGCACATCATAAAGATGAATACACAATATAAGGCTAAGGCAGATGTGAAAAGGAGATATAAGGAATTTTAGGTTAGAGATGAAGTCATGGTTCATTTGAGAAAGGAGCATTTTCTAGTGGGTACATATAATAAGTTGAAGATGAAGAAGTTTGGACCATGCAAGACAGTGAAAAGGCATGATTTGGGCAATGCGTATGAAGTGGAGTTGCCTATTGAATTGAATATTTCACCAGTATTTAACATTTCAGATTTGATAGAGTATTATGAAGGAGGTGATGGAGATAAAGTTGTGGAAGCATAGTGGAGCATTCTAGCAGCTAGTTCGACTACAAAGGAGATTGAGGAGATACTAGACACTTGTGTTAGGAAAAGTACCAGAAACAAAACTTATGAGGAATATCTGGTCAAATGGAAAGGGAGACCAGTTGAGGATTCATCATGACTAGTAAAGGAGGAGGTTAATCATCTTGGTTTTCCTCTAAACACCTAAGATGTGACATGGTCACTTCTCAAATTACCCCAGGTGTTTGATGCAAGAGCATCTTGGGTGAAGGTTCATTTTAGAGATATAAGCCTACCATAAAAAATCTCATTGCTCCAGCTTAAGTATTAGAGAAGTTATTATAGATTTTTGGTGGAAAAATTTGTAGAAAAATCTTCAGGCTCACCTTTGGAGGCCTTAGAGTGCCTGGATGAGGTATGATAACTTGACAAAAGGGCGATAATATAGTTTTGAGCCTGTAGATCAAGAGTTGGGATTTTCGAAAAGTGGTTATAATAGCCAATCGGAGCAACGGTTCATGAGTTATGGCCTTCCAAAGTTGGGCTACCCAAAATTTCTAAAATAATTGTCAAAAATGTATTTGGCTGACTCTATATGTTTTGTTAGGGTCTAACGGCCCTAGGTATTAAGTTTTAGTATCTAGAACCTTCTCGGGTGGCATAAAACTACCTATTTAAGAAAGGCTCGAACATTGTCCAAAGCAGCTCGAGGTGATAGTTCATAGCTAGTCTTGTAGATTATTGTTTTGAAGGTGCCCATGTGGGTTAGCATATTGTACTTGAGAATTTTGTAATTTCGCATTTGCGGTGCAAATAAGAAGTCCATATTTTCTTCTCACATTGGCTGTTGTTTCTTTGTTTCTGTTATGAGTTTATGGTTCTAATGGGAGCACCCTACATAAGTCCAAAGACACAAGAAGAAGAGGATAAGATGTCCAAGGTACCCTATGCTTCAGCTGTAGGAAGCTTGATGTATGCTATGGTATGTACTAGGCTAGATACTACACATGCAGTGGGAATTGTTAGCAAATATATGAGTCATCTAGGGATCGAGCATTGGAATGCAATTAAATGGATTCTCAGATATTTGAGAGGAACATCCACTAAGTGTTTACATTTTGGGGGCTCTACTACTAATTTATAGGGCTATATTGACTCAAATTTGGTAGGGGATATTGATACCAGGCAAAGTGCTAGAGGTTATGTATTTATTGTTGGTGGGGCAAGAGTGAGTTGGACTTCTCGGTTACAAAAGGTTAATGCTTTATCCACTACAGAGGCAAAGTATGTTACTGCTACAAAAGTAGTCAAGGAGATGATATGGCTTCAGTTCTTCATGGAAGAATTAGGACACCGAAAGAGGGATAATTATTTGTTCATAGATAGCTAGAGTGTCATTCATCTTGCAAAGAATTTTGCTCTACATTCCAATATAAAATACATATAGTTGTGGTACCATTTTATTCTGTCAATTTTGGATAATGGACGGTTAAATGTGGAGAAGATACATATAGAAGATAATCTAGTAGATATGTTTACTAAAGGCAATAGCAAGGGAGAAGTTGAACTCCTCTTCAACTTTAATTGGTCTTCTAGATTGAACAAATAAAAGAACAATAGAGTCCAGGGTGGTTTGATATTCTAGTGGGAGCTAAAATTTTAGCACTACTATGATTAATTTCCAAGTGGGAGGTTATTGTTGTGGAGTCTGATCAATTTCCAAGTGGGAGATTGTTGTGATGTGGAGCCTAATCAAACTCAAAGGTTTATTCGATGTGATTTTCCCCCAGATTATTTCTACGAGGGTTTGCGGGTAGGGCCCTTTGCTAGGTCTTAGGGAAATGACCCAAAGTACAGGGTGGGGTCAAAGGGAAATGCCCCTGCGGGATTTTTTGGGGGTAGCGCCTCCGAAGCCAAAAATGACCCTACTGTTGTAAAGGGTGTCAACTGCTATTTTCCTATTGGACAACTTATTCTAGCCCTAATTTTGTAAGCGCCAACAGCTTGTATAAAATAGCTTAGGGTTAGGGATTTCATAATGTATGGTGATATTGTAGCTTCTTGTGGTGGTATTGAGTTTTAAGGAATTGCAGATTGTAATCACTGGATAATAATAATATTGGACTCGTTCTTGTGGACGTAGCCCAGGGATTGGGTGAACCACGTTAAATCTTTGTGTCTTGTGTTCTCTTCTATGCGATTTATTATTTTCTGATATTAGTTATATTTGCATGTAACTATTATTTATGTCTGAGGTTAATCCTAATATAAGAAAAGATATACCTGAATCCTAAAAATCCTCTTAATAACATACCTACATGAAATGTAATACAACAATCTTCTATGTAGAGAACAATATGTGATTTACAACAATATTCTCAAGGAGGGTCATCACTTAACTTTGAAATAGAACATTGCATCCCACATACTTAACCTATCCATTCCTCTAACAAGGGTGTATTAGTGAAACTAGGGTTTTATTAAGTGCTTAAGAGGAGGGGTCTTACATCCTCCCAACCCCTCTTGTTTTTGACTTCCTCCTAGAAGTCAACCCAAATTTCAAAATGTACACCTCTTACTAGGTTCTTACATATACTCAATTGGATCCTAATGTTTCTGGTTACAAATTCAAATATCAATCATATATACATCCATACTTGGTGAAGATATAGTTCCAAGATTGGGTATTTCACAAATCTTGGGTGAGTATAATATGATGGAATGTGTTACCTCCAACAATATTAGGGTAATAATAAATAATATCTTTCACATAATTCCTCAATTTTTAAGAGATCACACATGTTTATAATCTCTCAAATCTCAATGTTTTGCAATGTAGTTACTTATAATTGTATACTTTAGAATTTTATGATGAACAAATTCATAGATCTTTGGATATCCTACATACAAATAACCTATTACCAAGAAGAAAGAAAGACAGAGAGAGAAGGGTTTGCTCGATAAACAAGAAGACTGAATTTACTTGTGTAAAATACAATGAATGAATTTACAACTGACCAATCCCTATTAAGGAGATCAAAACCCTAAAAGAGAAACCCTAAGAGGTAAATGACATTTAATAATTACTAATTATTTTTTAAATGGAAACACAAGGTGCATAAAGTGAAATCTTAAGAAGGGGAAAAAAAGGTAGTTTAATTTATGGAATCAAATTAACCTTTTTCTCTAACAACCCCCTTAAGATGAGCAACAATGCAACTATAAACAATGCAATGAAACTACAATGCTAAAAACAAACTTGGGTCTCAATAACAAGGACTTCTGAGGTACCCAATCACAATCAAATCTCTATGAAATGGAGAAACAAAGAAAACCCAGTGGGAAAAACCCTACTCCAAAAAGAGATAGAAAAAGATGCACAAATGAAACATCTCAAGAGAATCTCTCGAGACCATAAGTACAATGAAAGTCCCCATGATAGAAGCTTGAGACTCTATAGCCCCCCAAAATTGCAGAACTCTGGTGTCGATAAACATACCAATTTGGCTCTAATATGAAGGAAACAAAGGCAATGGACAAGGATGGTGAAACCCATGTATGTAAGGTGCAACTAGAAGTCCTAGTTGATTCTCAAAGGAGAAAGCATGAGAATCCTGAAATGGAATCTCGAATGGAGGTGGGATAACAGGTGTGTTGAATCTATCATCTAAGAGGAGATGTGTGTCCTCTGATATATCCTCAATAATTGCAATAGGTGGCTCAATGAACAAAGCTGCAATAGTAGGAAATGCTAAAGAGTAATCTTATGTGAGTGATGGAATTTGAACAGGAGATGGAGGTATAGAAGTTACAACACTGGTCTCAAGAACAACACATAAGTTCAAATGACCTGACTTCACCTCAATAGTCTCTCGTGAAGAAGGAGAGTGAGTCTTTGATAGTGGAGATGGTGGAACAAAATGTGAGAAGGAATATAGGTGGGAAGCATGATCAATAGTCCCTATAGCAATAATATTACCTCTCTCACTATCTCTGATATGCATTGGATCTTGTGCAAACTTGATTGTCTTCCTTGTCCCATTGTGTGTAATTTGATAAATAGAGAGGAGGTTAGAGGAAAAAGATGGAACACAAAGTATATCATGAAATGTACCATAAAAAATGTTAATATAACCTTTCCCACATACAGTCATAATAGCATTGTTCCCCATCAAAATATGTAGAGTAGGAGAAGCCTAAAAAGAAGAGAACAAATCCTGAGAAGATTCCATGTGGTGTGAAGCACATGAATCTAATAACCATCTGAATGAGGAATAGTAGTTGAACATAGTGCATGACCCTTTCCTATATCTTTACGATTTGACTGAAATGATGATGATGAAGAAGATCTATGAGAAGTAGAAGGAATATCAATGTTCCTCTTCTGAAGGAGAGCTGTCAAATTGAAACCTAATTTGGCATAGCCATCCAACTTCTTCCCATAGCAATGTGACCCATCATGATTAGGCTTATTATTACCCCCCTTGGGAGGAGGTGGCCCTAATGAATTGCGAGTGCTAGAATCAATCTGAGACTCTGTAGAATGAGATTTTTGTTGGAAATACAATAGGAAAGGTAAATTCTGAAAGGGGGGGGTGAATCAATGCTTCAAAATTTTACTCATAAAAATATTCACCATACACATCCAACTCACAATTTAAAAAATTAAACTAAAATACCATATAAAGCATATAAATCTAAAGTATGTAAACAAGTAAGTATTCACACATTTATGACACAAGATATGATTACCCATAAACCCTCCAATGAGAAGTTAAAACTGGAGTGGGGATGACATTGACAAATCTTCACTATTGTAGTAATAAAGTGTATCTAATGAAGGTTACAATGTTTGATCATGAAACATGATCTACCTTAAGAAAGGTCTACCTTGTTAAAATCTTACAAAGATTGTTAGGTCTTACCTTATTAAAGGATTTCAACACCTTGTTAGAAGTGTGCCTGATCAAAGGACTTTAACTCACAATTAAGTAAGAACCTTGTTAAGGGATTTCAATACAGGTTGTTAGGATCACTCTGTTAAGATATTTAACTGATTCACCTATAATAATGTGTCAATAATGGTCCTATGATTAGCACTCTGTTGCTTGATGTCAGATCACCTCTATATTGATGTGTGCTTGATCCTTTCCAATCAGATGTCTCTCTGTTATCCACTATTTCCTTTCCTCTATTCCACTTTAACTAATTTTGCAATGTAACTCAAATGATAATACCTTGGTCACCATGAATGTCTTGTTTGCACATACAAACACACACACACACACACACACTCTCTCTCTCTCTCTCTCTCTCTCTCTCTCTCTCTCTCTCTCTCTATATATATATATATATATATATATATATATATATATATATATATAACATCTAGAATTTGTCCTCCTTAATAAGACCTAGGTGACATAGAATTAGGTGTGAATTAATGGTTGTGATTCATCCATATTGCCACTTAAACCTTCCCTTTTCCTAATTGGATGTATGTAATATATAGGGATTCATACTTAAGATTTGTCCTTATCAACAAAAGATCATAAATCAATCCTTAAGTTAGCTTTAAAAAAATCTACATAGTAGTTTGTGTCAATACAAAAAACCATGTCAAAACTATGTTACTTGGCATCTAAAGTCTCTGGTGCTCGGCACTAACTATGACTTCAATGCTGTCACTTGGCATCTGAATGACTCGACATGCATTGCCTGCTCGACATTTGAATCACTTGACACATACTATCTACTCGACACTTGAATGACTCAACACATGAGTGGCTCGACACTCATTGTTTACTTGACATGCTCTAACTTATATGTTGTGCTCAACATATGTTGCTTGTTTTTCATGAACTAAGTAAATGACTTAAGTGTGTAGACACTCACTTGTCAAAACCAATATGAGATTAACAATCTCCCCCTTTGACACAAGTGTCAAAAATAGTTGGTCGTGCATTAATGATCTTATCCTTACGAGCATAACATAGATATCTATTCAACTTCTATACAAAATTTCAAAATATCAAAATTTTACAACACATGGCTTATACCTCAAAATTTTCATAACTCCCCCTGAGTTTATTATTCAGTTCTATACTTTGTATCTAACTCAAAATTTTCTCCTGCTGAGTAGATTTGCATAAACTAATACTCTTTCTTTTGTTCCTATCTGAATTGATTTTTGCATTCTATTCTTTTGTTCTCTTACTCCGCCTTTGCTCTTTATCTCTTTTGAGTTAGACATCTCTTTGCTCTACTTACTCCCTTATTATTTTAGACATATATGTCAATGGGTTATAAACTAATAGTGTATTTGTCCAAAAAAGGTATATGGATCTCAAGTATAATCTTTAAAAATGCATCCCAATTATCACAAGCTACCTCCAAAGACTTGATTTGGATGGCCAGCTTGGCAGCAAGGTGGACTAGGTCATCTAGTGTAGAAAGATTAGGGTCTTTCTTCATAAGAGTTTCTACATAGCCTAGTTCCTTGCGTAATATCTTCATGTGAGGAGTCAATGTTGACTGGATGTTAATTAGTTTAGCCTTGATGTTGTATTCATCTACTTGTAATGATGCTAACTGACTCTAGGATTGTAAGAGGGACCTGAAATGTTTCTTCCTTTGAGCTGGAGATAGGTAAAGTAGAACTGGATGACTGCATATGGTTCTCCAAACTCAAGATGTGATTCCTTACTTCTTATGTGAAGAGTGTAGGATTACACAATTTGGTGCACAAAGAGAGAATGTTCTCTAGTACCTTCTTCACACTCTCTATCTTGGTTGCTAGCTTAAGTTGTGTTAGTGCAATTGCAATTGATATCCTCTCATTCAC
The DNA here is from genome assembly GCA_028749045.1 of Cupressus sempervirens. NCBI lineage: Eukaryota > Viridiplantae > Streptophyta > Pinopsida > Cupressales > Cupressaceae > Cupressus > Cupressus sempervirens. Next base: position 292,758,656 of record CM053790.1, on the reverse strand, counting down.
CTTGTTTTGAAACTTCCTTTCAAACCATTCAAGTAGTTTTACATTTGTGTCCAGGTCTATGTTTGTAACCCTATCCACTATATTGCTTAATTATTCAATGATGGGCTTGTTTTCATCTGGAGTCAAAAAAATGCATGCATTTAAGAAAATCTCTTTGATGTCAATCAAAGCTTGATTTTGCCTATGCTCCCTTTTGAGCAGTTCTTGATTTTTCTTCCTTACTAGGGCCTCTTGTAATATACCCATCTACTTAATTATGATTGTTTCCAAATCAAATTTAGGCAATACAATCTCTTCATCTAGACTATTATCACCATAAGTAGTTACCTCTTCTGCCCTAGATGAGTTAGGACTCGATCTTGAGAATTGCAATGGTGTAGCATCTGTGCTCAGCCTCTGAAGAGCTTGATTGAAAGGAATACCAGTTTTTGGTAATGTCACTAGTGCTTGAATAACTAGTAGCTCCTTTGGCTTAGGTGTCAAACTCGACTCTTCAGTCTTGTCATTTTCTTCCTTTGTAGTTTCAGTTGCACCTTGATCTTGTACTAGAGGTATAGGTGTATCTACTTGACCGGTTTGGCCTTAAGTGCCTTCATTCTATAGTGTCTCTACCTTATCTTCTCCAACTGTCTCAACCTTATCTTTTTAAGTTTCTTACATATTCACTGAGATTGGAGTTTTTTTTGCATAAGTGTACTGATAGTGACACTTGTTATCTCCTTCCTTTGATATACCACTGTAGGCTGTGAAGGTTGTACACTTATGACTTGAGGAGTGATTATTGATGTGTTTGGTGTTTTCACTTCCTCCCCTTCAATTATTGTTTTTGTCTTCTGAATTTCATCTACACTTACCAATACAGGGTTGTCACATAGTTTGGCCTAGAGAGTGGTCTTGACAAGTATCCTTTTCAACTCATCCAATGTAAGGGGATTGATGTTTTGAGCAATAGTCTCATAAACATCCTTAATTGTGATAATTTCAATATTTTCACTTATCTCCTGTAGAGGACTAGCATTCAACATTTGTGTATCTTGTACACTCTATTTTGTTTACTACTTATCCTGAACTGGTGCCTGGTGTCAATGTTCATATTTATGCCTCCCTCAACTATTCCTTGTTCAATGTCATCTTCTTCATCCTCACTTACCTCAATAGGTGTCTACTTAGCTTCCTTAGATGTTGATAGTCCATATGTTACCTTCCACATCTGCTTGGACTTCTATACACCATTCTCTATGTTGTTTTGCAATATATTGAATGCCCTATATTTTGGCACAAATCTTACAACATGCTTCTTAATGGCTTTAGACATGTCAGCCTTACTAAGTTCTGGCATAACTTGAGCAAGGGCTATCTCCCTAATTTATTTTTTAGTGTCTAAACAATAATGCCATTTTTGCTCAACTCTATCATATAAACTTTTAGGTATGGAGTTGGCAATTTCTAGAGGAGTCTTTTTAAATGTAGCCATCATGGCATATATTGCCTCTTCCACTTGGTTCATTTCAATCTTCTTAAGATTATCAAACTCAATGTGAGAGAATCCTGAAAAATCAACATTGTTCCTAATATTATCACATAAATTGTCTAAATATGAAGAGGGACTATGACTTATCACTTGAAATTGGCTATTGTCATCCCATTCAGTCTTCTCTTCGTCAAATTTAGCTTGAGCAACATACTTCCTCCTTGGTCTCTTATGTGTTTCAACTTTCTTCTCCTTAGGCTTAGCTACTTCTTTAGCCTTTTATGTAGTGACTCTTGTGCTAGCCCTTGTGGTAGGTGTTGTAGGCTTGGGCTAATCAGGTTTAGCAACCTTCTTTGGTTTTTTCACTACTTGTGTCTTTGTTTTTCTCTTTTTCTTCTCACTAGCTATAGGTGCTTCATTGGCTTCTTCTTCCTCGACAACTTTTGTAGTTTCTACTTTATCTTCTTGTTGGTCTTTTCCCTAACCTTGTGTCAATGCCAATGGTGCTTGAGCTTGTGTTTCCTCTTCTTCTTCATCATATTCCTCTTCTTCTTCCTTGACTCCTTCACCAAATCTTTCTTTCAATTTCCTTACTAGTTTGTTCTTCTTCCTAATTACTGAAGTAGTCTTCAATTCCATTGTAATCTTTGATTTGGCCAAGTCATAATTTCCAAATGTTGTAGCTTCTTTATCCACTTCTTTTGCAAGTAATGATGTGATTGCTGCAGAGGCCTCATCAACATTTATTTCATATCCTAATGGCATTAGCCATCTCACCTTAGGAATTTTTGCCTATGCATATGTGAAATTAGTATCAACTAGGAAGCAAACATCATCAAAATGTTTATCCACTAATCAGACTAGTATCCTTAACCTTTTCTTCGTAGATTGTTTAAAACCTTCAAAATAACTTGACATGATAGATTCAAAGTTATCACCTAGTTTCTCAATAAATTCACCTATTTGAACTGCAATAGGTCTATTCACCTTCCATGCAACCTTACCAAATGTAGGAAATGTGTTCTACACATAAAAGAAAATGCATACAAGAATAGATTTGAATTTACATTATGCACTTTTGGTCTTCCTTACAGCTCCCAATTTCTCAATCAATTGTTGCAACTACAACTCAGCAAGATCATAAGTATGATCATTCTTCACAATTTTATAACCCATATCAATGGTAATGCAAGGTACACTATTTAATCTACTAGATTAATAAAACTTGTGTGCTATAACCCTCACTGTAAAAGCTATTAGGGGATCTATGATAGTATAAATTGTCATTTCTCTTTTATTCCACACAACCCCTTGTGTTATTTTCAATAATTTCCTTGGCTTCACTTCTCATTGTCTTAGGTTGATCTAGGGTTGGATAACCTATCAATATGTGAACAATTTTCTTAGTGATTTTTACTAGCCCATTTTCTAGTCATATAGAGTTGTCATGAATTCTACTCAAATAAATTTTTGTCCACTCTGTCTTCAATACTTTGGGGAAACTTAGGGCACGAGTTAACCCTTTCTTCTCAAAAATTTTAAACTCTTCCTTCAACACAACATTCACACATAATTTTCCATATATTTCCTTGATTTCCATATCACCCATATTTCCAATTTTGCATGTGTGACAATTTCTGACATATTGAATCATCAAAACTTGTAGTGGTATCATGGATAACACACCAAAGGGATCCTGTTTGTAAGCTATATCTGGGATAGCCCTAAAAGTAGATTATTTGATTTCATTACTTATCAATTGCATATTTAAAATATATGTACCCTCTACACCTTTGGCTGCTGAAGAACTAGATTCCATTACATGAAACTAGGGTTTGTGAAATTTAAAATTGCCGACACTCGATAAATACCTTGTAAATCCTACTGGAATATTGTCAAATAGCCTTTCAAATCTCTCACGAATGCTCAAATCAAATTCTCCAGATCGTCTTTAGCTCTTTGTGATCTTCTTCAAATTTGAATGATGTTAAATAAGCAAAAATTTATCAAATAGCCCTTAAAATACTGCATTTAATGATAAGTGCTTACACAACTGTAAGCTTGGCTTCAATTGAATTTCTGGCTCACTTAACATTCATGTGTTTTTCCATACACTCAGCAACCACTATGAGCTTGGTCTTTACTAACAACCTTTGCTAGCTTGACATCCACTGACATTTCACTCGACAACCATAATGAAACTTTTCATGCTCGGTAGTAACATGAAAACTGACAAAACTTAAAGATTTATTCTTGATTCCTAGTAACACTTCACATCTTTATTCATGCATATGCAATATTTTCAAAACTAAATCCTTTGAACTGATTTATAGTATATCTTTTTTAATATTAATCCCACATACCTCTTGATTGCTTAATTTGATGAGTTGTGATCACTTGACCTATTGGGTGAAGTGATCCCATCTACACTTGATGTATTGCAATCTTCCTTTCTCCTCCATGTTTTGTTCATCTCATCTCTGACATTCTCAACATCTTCCTTTCCTTTTCCTTTTTTGAACTCACAACTTGGTGCCTTTGACCTTGTTGGACAATATCTACTTGTATGACTAGTCTTTAAATAGCTAAAACACATGGTTTGACTCAATCACCTTTTGCAATCACTTATGAAATGTGTTCTAATATAATTCTCAGGAATATGTCTAACTAGTTAGCTAATTACCTTAATAACAAAGGATTGGAAATCCTTTTACATTGACTCTATGACTAAACAAAATCATGCATTTTCCTAAGAACAAAATATGAACTTCATTTTATTTGTCAACAGGGAAGCGTAAGCTTGAGAGGGTGGCTACAAAGTATATGCTTTGATTCCTCCTTTATCATTACAACTAAAACAAAAAAGGAATGTTAAAAGAACTAAGGCAGGAACTGAAATGACATTCTACCTTAAAGCTTAAGGTAATGCTACAAATAGTAAATCTACTTATGCACCTATACTATAGGAATAATCCAATGATTTTGTTATCAATGGTTGCGGGAACAACATCTTTCTACTTTGCAAAGAAAACAAACAAAGAAATAAATTATATTCTAACAAAGTAGTTCACTCACTAAGTGGGCCCCCTTGGATTAGTGAATAGAAAAATGATCAAGTCTGAAGGTGGAAACTTGAACTCGGTATTCTATTCATTCATAATAAGAGGTTACATCTAAAAGTAAGGTTACACACTACTAAACATAACAATCTATTCTATCTTCTTCTAGTTAAAATCAGGAAAAATCTCCTTTTAAGGTTACAACGAAAATTATTTAAAGGAAAGCTACAACAACTTCCTACTTCTACTATCACTTCATCATCGAGGATTAATTACAAATCATAAAGTTCACAATAGAAATATCATTAACTACATTTTAATTCCTCCAAGAATATAGCAAGCTGAGGAAGTTGTATTTGTGCATTGCCATAATAGAAATCACACCATATTCTTCTTGTTGCGATGATTCATCAATCTAGTCAACATTGACTTAGTGTTAAAATGTTGACTTCAACATGCATGAAAAACACCTACAAAACATTAAACACAACAACTTCTACATGCATACATATTCATTTCATCATCAATGTTAGATAGGGTATAATGTTCAAATTATCACTCTTGCAAATCCTACAGCTACAAGAAGAAACCTACCCAAACATAGCATGGATGAGAAGGTATTTATCAACATGTAATATTCCTTCATTAAACCATAGAAATCCATAGATTCAAACAAACAAAACATATACGAACAATCTATACTTCAATCTTCATGTCTTAACATATAGATAACATATTCATAAAAACATAACCATAGAGTCATTAAATGTTTCTTTCAAGATAATTGCCTAAAAACAAGATAACAGGTTCCCAAAATAATGGCCTTTTAGAGGCTCATCATTCACCCCAACTGATCTATTGCTAGTCTCCAACAATCATGAAGTTCTAGATTCGGGCTCACATTCTCCAGGCACCAGGTGTCCTTTGACCTTGCTCATTATTCACACAATCAAAGTAACCATAATTTGTCTTGAACCTTTTCTAGTGCCTAACTTTAGCAATAATGTCATGGTCTTCTACATTGTAATTTGTTGCTAGAAGTGGTTGCAGGAGAACTGGGGGTTGATACCTTAATGGTAACCAATGTTTACATTGATTTCTCCCCAAGTCAATATACCAAGGAATCCAAATTGTAGGAAGAGTCAAATTTTTTGGAGAATGAGGCTCTCTTATTTTTAGATCATGTGGCATTCTAACCCATCATAGCCTTGAGGTGATTCTTGTCTCAACGTTATGAGATAAGTGTTGTTCCCAATCTGAAAATGCATGTTCTTTGTTTGCACTCAACTTACTAAGTCCTACAAGATTGCCTAAAATAGAGATCAAATCTAGATATGCTCGTTTGGATTGTTGAATTTCTAGTCTCACAAACAAGGGTGTTGTACTCTCATTCTCCCTGTAGGGTGCAACTTGATGTTCTCTACTCATTTTAGTTTGTATCCATGACATTGCTACCCTTAACTACACACCCCCTACATACAAGATTGGAATTCATTCAATGTCATTAGGCACTGCTAGATTGTGAAGATATAATTTGCATAGCAAAATTTTCAAAGCCATAGGAACATATCAAAATGCATCATAAAAATCATGTGGGGTAGAGATAGAGGGGTTAAGTCCTTCCACAATCCTAGTTAGTTTATAATATACAAATTGTTCGTTAAGAAATAAAGTATGTATGGGTGATGGTGACCTACATTCCATTAATTCAGGAATCAATCTTATAATCTACTCAATTCTTCTCTTTAGAACTTCATTTTGATATGAACTTTGTTTCAACTGGTAGTTCTACTCATCAATAACATGGTTTAATTTTTCCTTTTCCATTTTCTATTGAGCTCTTTCCCATAACAGTTGTTGAAATAAATTAATTCCTATAGACAGGTCTGGTGGTAGCAATGGCTCATGAATAAGGAGTTCTATCCATTCAGGTGCCAAATGATGGGTCTTGTTGACACTCTGTGGCATGGAGCACTCTCTTTTTCTTATGACAATAGTTGATTCCTCCTTTCCTTCCTTACTAGATTCTATGGCTATTGCAGCTAATGTATCTAACCCTTCTTGATCCAGTTTTTCTAATACTTCTTTAACAATTTTAGGTCTAAATTCTAGATAATCTTCTAAAGGGAGTTCTACAAAATTTTCACTAACATCTTGCATAGTAGGGTTTTCTTCAAATTCCTCAAACATTTCAATCTCACTAGATTCCTTATTGTTATCAATAAGCACATAATCAACACTACACTCAATTATCGGATGTATATTTTGGGTTTTGCTCTGAGTTTCACTAGCTTCAGTTTGCTATATTAATTTTTCCTCCAAAGAGGTCTTCTTTTCACTTTTAGACATTTCAAGGGTAACTATGGGAATAGAGGCTTCTGGAACCCTACTCTCGAAGAGTCTTGAACACTTTGCCTTATGGTTGGTGTTGACAAGCACGAAGGAGTCTTTCATTTCCTCCTACTTACAGGCATTTCCAACATGGGCATTCAAGAGGTTTATCTAGATTTTCCTCCTCTTGAGAGTATAGGGGTTCATTAAGATTACTATCCTCATCTGATTGTTCTAGCCTTTCTGCTTTAGGTTGCAAATTTTTACCTTTGTCTTTCTTAGTGGAAGACTTTTTCTTAACAGATGATGGGCTTTAGGAGCACTAGCAACTTCTACATTTTTGTTTTTCTCTTTGTTAATAATAGAGGGTTCAACCTTGTAAATCCTCTTCTTAGTTGGTCTAATGCTAGAGCGAGAGGCTTCAGGAGCATTTTCAACTCTGGGAACAATTTCTAGAAACCTGTGGGTGTTCTTTCCCTTCATCCTACACCCTAGCCTTTAGGGTCGACCAACCTAAGCTCTACTTCTTTTAACTACAAAAAACCTCCCATGATCCAATTTCTTGCTTATTTAATTCTCTTTTAACAATTAATTTTATTAAACCATGGTGAGAAACAAATTGATCCCTTCTTGACGGCACTAAAGAAGCTTGCTTCTTAATAATGTTAATCATGAAATTTGGAATGTTTACCTATCTGTAATCATGCCATAGGTGAGCCAACATTTTGAAGTGTAGGGCATGTAGGTATTTGTAGCATCCCTCACACATGAAATACCAGATGATAAATGCAACAGGTTGAATAAACTCCATTGGCAAGGATAGCCTCAAAGTACCTTGTTTCTTATCAATTGTCATGCCCAAAGTATAAGGGCAAAAACACACACAACAATTTTTTATTTTTTATTTTTATTTTTAAAATTTATTATTATTATTTTTTTAATGATTTACTTTATGCTTTAGGACAATTAATTAACTTCTTCAACTTCATTCTAATTACGTTTTAAAATTTTAATCCAAAATCTAAACTAACCTGAAATTTTCTCCAACATACTTATAACCATCTAATTAAATAATTTATTGTTTACCATTAAAATTGATGACAAGAATAAATTCAATAAATCTAGATTTTAATCTAAACTTTATTTGAACTATCATAAATTTAAGTCCATATTAAAAATCGATCTATAAAGCTCACAATAGTATAAAACTAATTAATAAAACGGTAAAATTGTTCTAATTGAATTATTTCTAATTTCACATTTCAAACTTTTTAAATTAAAACTAATTTAATATTTTAACATCCAAACACTTTTTAATAATAATAAAAAAAGAACTAATCCTTATATAAATTAAACATACCTCTAAAACTAACTAAACATAAATATAATTAGAACGAACCTTGACTAAATTAAATACTACTAAAATAAACTAACTTTAAAAAAATAAACATTAACTAAATCAAGACTTAACTAAACCCAATACTAACATTATTCTAAACACTCTATCGAAATACTAACACAACAAGTTAAAAACTAATCCTATATTAACAATTATTAACATAACTTTATTAATACTAAATAACCATGAGCACTAACATTAATATTACTACATCATTTAATCACACTATCCTAAAACTGAACATGAATTGAAAAAAAGACTTTGAATAATATAATGCCACTCTTATTTAAAGTTAAGCATGAATCTAATTTCTAACTAACATTACTAATCTGCACATACTAACTAATGCATACTAAAACTAATCTAGACTTATTTAAATTAACTCAACATTAAATTTCTACTAACTCAAATGAAACAAATTTAATCCTAATTTTAATTACCACTTACATTTAAACTACCTTAAATTTAAAATTTCCATACTACTAAACTAAACTAACAATCTATGACCAATACAAAACTTACTAATCTTGAGCACAATATATTAGCATTATTACAACTAACCTTTTTAAACAAAACTTTAAAAAAAAATAACAAACATGCTAGCCTGAAAACGTTATCATTTTAAGTTATATCTATCACTAACTAATTTTAATATGATCTAACTACATAAACATAACTAACTATACTAACATTGTAATCTACTAACTAACATACTAACAAACTAGCCTAGACCTACCACACCCCCCAACACCCCTCCCCCCCCCCCCCAACCAAGCACTAGACCTCCCTACACCCAAGCGCATGCTTCCTAAAGGAATTGCGCGCTAACCTAGGTGCGCAGATTTGTCCCCTCTGCCCTTACGTGAGTGATGTACCAAGGGGGAAGATCAGCGCATAGGGTGCGGAAAGATATGGTAGCTAAACTTATTAATAGTTTAGCTTTTTTTTTTTTTAAAGCAAACTTCTTTGTCCCTCCCCCTTTTTAGTGACAGGGTCGTCAGTGGTACGGTACAATACCCATAGGCAGGTGGATTGAAATTGCCCACGCCTAGTGTTAAGATGGGAAGGATTAACAAGTTAGAAAGGGGGGAATAAGAATAGTATTGCCAAAAAGTTAGTTTGGTGGGGATTTTAAAAAAAAAGTATTACTAAAATATATTTATTACTTTCCACCATATTATTCACACACACACACACACACACACACACACACACACACACACACACACACATATATATATATATGTGCAAGAAAATCTGAATAAGGATTATTTTAATGGGGAATTAGGAAAAGAATATGCTCTGTTGTCTCATGAATTAAATTTGCTTGCACATACAATTTCCAGAGAGCAATTTTGCTTCTGGGTGTGTATATTTTTTTTGTGTGAAGCTCCATTTTTTGAAGCCAATTTTGACTAAGTGTTGGCATAATTTAATTTAATTTTTTTTTGGTTATAGTAGGAATGAATACTAACCTATTTACAACATTGATTTTCAATGAACAAGCATACTAACATGGATGAGAAAAAGGTTATATCTTCTCCCTCTCTCCTATAATTTATGTTTTACTAATCATTATACATCAAGGTGTATGCTCCCCTTTTTTTTGAATACAATGAAATACATAATCTCTTGATCGAATTGATTTTGTTCATAATGAAACTTAACAATGAAAGTGATAACTTTGTGATCACAATGTAGAATTTTGATTACATTTAACACTTGGACATCAATTTGGAAACTTCAACATACAAATTTGCCTTCCATCAACATAATTGAAAACTTGGAAAATTCATAATTCAAAGACATTATCTATCATCCTATTTTCTCACATACATATGCCAAAATTTAAAATCACATGAGAACATTGCAAGGAGAATTTCATAATCTTTTCCTTTCTCTATTATTCATCTTGGTTCAAGGCTCAATCGGGAAAGAACCAGTAAGAAAACCTGATGTCTTTGCCAATACATCAAAATTCAAATACATTGTTCATAATATTACAATTCAAAGAAATCTTTTCAAAATCCTTCACAAGTACTCTCTTCCAAAACCTTCAAAACTTCAAGGGAAACACAAGGAGAAGATAGGAGTTGACCCGGTGAATCATCACAACATCAAGAACAATTCAAGCATGCACCCTAACCCGGTTATTCACAATAGGTCCAACCATAGAACCTGACTAGGGGGAGGTGGATTTTCTCAATGGGAGACGTCAATCACTATGCTATATCATGGCCCTTTCAAGGCTAAAACTTCAAGAACTTTCGTTCTTCTACAAGGCCCTTTCGAGGCTAATACCACAAGGATTTTCATTCCTTTCCATAATCAAGAATTCACAATATCAACAAGGCATGTGATGACAAGTAGGGGCCCATACACCCTACCCTCTTTCCCTCCTCTCACCATGAGAGGAGACTCTACACCATTGAGGTCCAACTTATGCCCTACCCCCATACATGGCACTTCTTCCCTATCCAAGGGTGAGTAATGCCAAAACAATCCCCATGAAAACCCCTCAAAAAAACAAATCATCAAGACAAGCATAAGAATGCATCAAGAACCAATAAAAATCCCTCCAAGTCCATCCCAACACACAAGCAAGCAAAAACAAGAACAACACAATACTTTATGCAAGATTCAAGCATGAAAACATGAAGAACAAAACCAAAAGAGTAAAGAATTCCTACCTTCACAAAATGTTATGGCAAATGGTGGTTTGAGAAGAGCTTTCCCTTTTCTTCCTTCAATCTTCCAACTTCCTCCAAAACTAGAGGTTGGGTGACAACCCCAAAACTACTCCAAAATGCCTCTAAGTATCATCCCTTAACTCAACTAGACTTCAAGCAAACTCAAGATGGAGTTTGGGTCACCAACTCATGTAGATGACAATCAATTTTCGCAACCCATCAAAAATAGGGCTTTTGAGTGACCCTAAAAGTCAAACTAAGAGGCTAAGGGGGTGGAAAGTACTCCCCACCCATACCCTTACCCCTAGGGCACTTAAATTTGATGTTTTTAAGCCTCATAGACATAATAGGAACAATTAAAAGCTAGAAGAATAATAAAATCAAATAACAACATTTTAAAGATTGAAAATGCAAGGATAGCACATTTAAACAAGGGGTTCAATTTTGTCTTTCCTTTAGGTTTCCCGGCTACATGTCCTGCACACTCATTGCACACATCAGTAGGTTCAAGAAATCACATACATTATGAAATTTATGTATCATAAAAATCATATAAATTAAAAACATCCATTTTTTTTCTAATGATCAAATATTTATCTAATTCTACTCATACTACCGACCATTTGAATTATATAATCAAAGTGTTAGTTTTGCATTCATTTACTTCATCATCGCACATGTTCATAAAGCATTAAATGATGAAATGAAGTATCTGAAGGTAAAGCATCACACATCATAAATATCATAATAATGTTCAGTGCATCAAAAAATGTTTTGATGTATCGATTCATGAGTATCAAAATAATAATGCATTGTCAGTGCTAGGATGGGTTGGGGCGAGGCCTCACATCAATTTCCAATGGTAGGTCTTGGTGTATATTGAATTGTTCCCTAGCTGTCTTCAGGTCAAACTCATTCTCCCATTTTTCACCTTCTTGTGGCAAACTATTGACCTTAGTTATCATTGCCTTCGAGAACTCAATTCTGAGACCTTTAACTACTATGACACCATCCCTTAAGGTGGTCATGAATTGAAGAGCTACCTCTTCATCAAATATGTTCAAACTAAGACAATAATCCAACCATATTCTTCTTCTAAACATTTCATAGCTAACTGCATCCCCCAAAAGAACTCGATGATCAACGGGCTCATTCCTTTTTATACCTCCACCCATGGATAATCATAGTTGAATTATGGAAAAGCCTTGATGTTTTAAAGCTTAGTAGATCAAGGTTTACAACACTAGCCCTGGTTCTTCAAAAAAATGATGTGTACTTGGAGAGTTTAATGCATCATATCTCATAATATCCTTCTTGCACTTAGTTTCATATTTTTTCGCTCGTGTACAAATTCATCACCCAAACACATTTCAAACCATCATTAAAAGTTAAATGACTACTTTTAATGTCTTTAATTGCATAATGACATAATCACAGAAGGACATCTCACCAGCATGTGATATTAAATATGCACTTATTTCTAGTCATCTCAATGCACTTTGAAGGTACATGTAATTTGAAATTTAAAAAATAAATTAAATATTTCCCTCCTCCCAACTAAATTAAGGGATGGGTCCCACCAGGCCAAGATAGGCAAGAGTGAACAATTATAAAAATACCAAATTGCACCAAAGCATGAATAAAATAGAATCATATGCATGCAAAGTTATGCGGAAGGTGCTTGACAACTACTGTAGGAAAGTTGTTCTATAAAGATCACTGAAATTGATAGAGTGATAGAATGGAATGGTAAGATGGAAGAGAGAGAAGGTGGAATGGGATGGATGCGAAGAAGGTACTTTCAAAAGAAAGTGTTTATTATGAATGCTTTGATTAGAGTCAAGAAGCATCAAGAGTCAAGAAGCATCAAGAGTCAAGGTAGGAGACCCGGACTCAGTGGCTACATGACCGATAATATCCTCATCGTGCTAGAATTGTTGCAGGAACTCTTCATGGCTAACTCGTTTATGATAAAGCTTAGACGATGCCCATTGATGAGTAGTTTGAATAAATAGGATCAATGGTAGATAACTAAACTAAACCATTTGGAAATACTACAACAATCTCAAAGGGTCCTCACCAATATGTTTGGAACTTTCATAGATTATGTTGGTACTTTGAGTCATAAAAGAGTGCTCAATCTCCTACATCAAACACTTTTTGTTTAATAAACTTGTCATGCCATTGTTTTCTCTGGTATCGAATGAGCTTAGTATTGTTCAATGCAGATTTCCTCCATTCATCAAAGACCATTTAAACTTAAAATTTGGTCTTGTTGGGCAATATTGAGCTCTATCTTGAGCTCCAAGGCAGTCTTCAATGTTTTATATTCAAATTCTATAGGCATGATTGTTGAATTATCATAAACATGTTCAAAGGGAGTAAAACTATTTGTGGACTTCTAGGTGGTTCTATAAGCCCAAAGAGCTTCAGGAAGGTGTGTGGCCCAATCCTTCCTATGAAGTGCTATAGTCTTGGTGAGAATATAGATTTGAGATCCCTATTAGTAACTTCTACTTGACCATTATCCTGTGGATGATATGGTGATGATTTACCATGTTTGATAGTATACTCTTTCATAAGGGCAATTATCAAATTTTATGTAAATTGAGTTCCCATATCACATGTTAATTGCCTAGGAACTCCAAACCATATAAAGATTGATTCATACAAAAAAAAATCATGTTGACATCCCTTGGGTGTCTAATGGGTTTAGCCTTTGCCCATTTGGTTACGTAGTCAGTGCACACTAGAATGTAGGATTTACCTTGGGAGGTAGGTTCGATGGGCCCTACAAAATCAATCCCCCCATTTGTCAAAGAGCATGACAACAACTTGAGGCTGTAGGGGCATTTCATCTGATTAAGTGGTTCTTCCCATTCATTAGCACTTGTCACATTTCTTTGTATAGCTAGTTGCATACTTATGCAAGCTTGGCCAATAATACCCAGTTGTTAAGATTTTGAAGGTTGTTCTTTTGGCTACAAAGTGACCTCCACAAGGCTCATCATGATAGGCCTTCAAGACATCATATATTTCATCTTCTCTTAGACATCTATGCATGACTTAATTAGGGATAGTATAGAACATGAATCTAACAATCTATGAATAGTTAAAGCTCTTCTCTGCTAGTAACTTCCTTGCTTGGGTAGAGAAGTATATTGGCCTTTTCCCTCTGGTGAGGTAGTTAGCAATATCTGCATACCATGTGTTTTGTGCAACCAACAAAAATAGGTGCTCATTTGGAAAACTATCATCAATGGTTGCAGGATCATCGGGGACATGTAACTTGTACACTCGAAAGTGTCCCACTCTAAACCCTTCTATCCAAACGATTCCATGAGTTCGAAATGCTTGGATGTCGGCTTAGAGCTCCCTATCCACAGAGTGCAAGAGAGTATATTTCAAGAATAAGAAGGCTCTCAGATGAGCCTTAGAGATACTCTTCTTGCTAGTAAACCATGCAATGGGAGGTTCCAAAGACAAGATGCAAGAATGCAAATGTCCCAAGGAGTTTCTCAAGAATGCAATGCAACTAAAGATTAAACTAGAATGAATATGAAAAGTGCAGCTATTCTAAGCATGGACGAGAGTGTTACAATCCAAATATTAAGCTATGTGAGATAGATTATTGCAAAATAGAAGCTAAACTAACATGCAACATGAATCTAAGCTAAAATGCTATGGTATGAGAGAATGTAGACAAGAAATAGAAGTTCTCCACAAAGCTCCAAAGAAACCTGTTAGAAAACCTGCAGCATAACAATATTCAAAAGATGGATTGATTGAGGGGGGAAGCTCTCTCCCTTTTAAAGATGTATGGACGGTAGAGATCAAGATGAAGATGGTGGATGATCAACGGTGGAATTCAAAAATAGGAGTGATCCATGTGCACACACAAATTAACCAATAGAATATAAGTTGACTTGTCATATAAGACAAAAGTCTCACAAGCCTTTTCTTTTAATTGTAAAATAGAAAAAGGACTTTATGTGTGCACTTTAAGTGGGTTAGAAGAATGGGGTCTTTTATTTAATTAAAAGGGGACATGTTCTTTTAATCAAATAATGAACTTAGGATAGCATAGTCAAACTATAGGTTATAATCAAATAAATTGATTATTAGCAATTTGGTCTAGGTAAATGATTAAATTAATTTAGCCAAAATGCTAAGAAGGGGACTAATAGTCTAGATGACCATTTTTAGGTGATTACATTTGCCCCTCTTTGACTAATGCATGATCGATCTGGGAACACATTATGTCAAAGAAAATAGAAAGCCAAGTAGGCGGTGATAGATATAAATATCTAATTTTGAAGAACGAAATGTAGAAAAAGATAGAAAGTCCTAAATGTACAGCCTGATAGTGGTAGTACTGAACACTAGGAAGAGAACAATGTTAGAATTCAAGAACAATGTTAACACCTAGAAAAGCGGATAGAGTGAGAGCAAGTGCGAAGATCAAACAAATGCTCCTAAGCAGTGATAGAGTATTTCTGCCCCCTCTGGATCGAAATTGAAATGAGGTAAGGGAATGCAGAAACTGGCTAGACATGAAAAAATTAGAATAGAGCAATGTCCAAGATGCCAGATAGATGATTAGAACCCAAGAATGACTATATAAAATATTTGATAAAATGCCCCAATTTGACTAGAGTTGACCTTGAAGGATATAGCATAAAAATAAGGTCGAAATGAGTAGAAAGGTGATTTTAGACATGAAATAGTGAATTTAAGTAGATATGAATTATGGAAATGATGAAGACATGAAGAAATGAAGATGCCCCAGTGATGATTCAAAGATTAGACCTCAAAAGGTCAGCTAACTGCTCAGAAGAAAGTAGAATTTTAAAAGACAATTTTGACCATCAAGATGAACTCGAATTTGGATTTCGATCCTGAAAATGAATCTAGGACGTCAAAATTATTTAAGAGGTCAAAACTTTATATAATGTGATGACAAGATAGAAAAGAGATGAAGCGAAAGATTAAGAAGGTGAAAAGACATGAACAAGAAGAAAGTAAAGAAATATATGAAAGGAGTTAGCTGATATGTCCACAAAAAGATGAAGAAAGAGAGCTCTCCCCATATGCAAGAATGCAAGACTAAGCTAGAAAATGAACCTAAAATGCAAGCTAATATGCAAAGTGGTTTACCAGCAAGAAGCGCATAACATTTAGACTCTTAATTTCATCATTGAGCATTTATTAGGGACATCATGAGATCATACAACCATCACTAGTATAACTATGAGGATATGAATATGATCGATATTAGATAGGTATGTGGAAATCCAATCTAAGCATCAGTGACATGTAAGTCAAGATAACTACGTGATTAGATTCCTTAAGTTTAATTTAGCAAGATTACACCTGTATCAAGGCATAAGCACCAGGATAAACCATAAGTGCAATCTTGCAAAACAGTCAAGGATGATACATTTGTAAGTCAACGTGTTGAATAGGACCAACATAAATTCTTACAACACTATAGACAAACAAAGTATACCCACAAGCAGAAATCAAGAAGACATGCCCCATGCCCCCAGTCTTCTAGTCAATGACATCCTTGAAAGACTATTAGGGAGGGAACACATGGCAAAGAAATCATCATAGACAGCACAGAAAGTAGATAAATATTAGCATAGCTCAGTCGTTTAGGTGTTAAAGTGTGTGTGTGTGTGTGTAAGTCACTTGGCCATTTCTTCAAGACTTGATTCTGATAGTGAGAAATATTGTGACATCGGAGACTGTAGGTAAACTATTCGAAAAGTGTTGAGAAACACTTGATGTCAAGGTGGGGGAAGTGTTGAGAAACACTATTTTGTGAGTTGTCAAAGAAACCCTAATGCACAAGAATACCTCAATAGGCTAAGCAGTTGTGCCCCCAAGACGAGGACAAGAAACAATTCCAAGCTAGGAAATGTGTAGCGAAGTGGATGATTGAGATTGATAGACATAGGTGCAAGGGTTTCAAGTAGTGCCTGTTTCTAGGTTTTCACCACGTGACAGATTTTTTTCAGGACTTTTTTCAATTTTATTTTTTTTTGTATTTTTTAGTTTTTTGGTGATACATCAAAGTGCCTATTGCTAGGTTTTCACTAAGAAGATCTTTTTTTCAAGACATTTTCTGATTTTTAGGATTTTTTCAGCATCATATATGATTTTTTGGATTTTTTAGAAGGTTTTAGAGATTACTAGTTCTCGAGCAAGATCACATCATTTTCTCCTAATGTCTAGCAAGGTATAGGACATGATGGAGAAACAAGCTAGTGGATAAGCAAAGATGCATAAGAAAGGAATGTGAAGCAAGTGAAAGTGATCCTAGAGAACTGACTCCTCAAGAGTACCCAAGCTAGGGAAAGAGGTGAAATAGTCATATGAAGCATGTTTTGGATAAGCAATGGAAGAAATGAGCAAGATAGCATGTAGGATAAGCAGTGAAGCCAACAAGTGAGATAGCATGAAGCATGTAGTCCAAAAGAGTAGACATGTCAAGAGACCTATGAGAACCATGTTTCATTTATTATGATCAAGATCAAGGGGTCAACTAGATAGTATAGCAATGAGATAGAGCAATAAGAATAAAGCTCAAGACAGAGGCTATGAGTGAATGGGAGAGCACAATAGAAAATCTGGTGGATAAGATAGCCAATATGCAAAGATAGCTCAACATTGTCAAGATCAAAGAGAGAAAAGGGGATATATGGATGATGGAAGAATTATGCATGATGCCTATTTGCCAGGTTTTCATCATGGTACTTATCCAAGGTGCCACAAGAAGTAGTTTTCACCATAGGATGGATTTATTTCTCTTTACTTTTGCTACCAAGGTGCCACAAGAAGTGGTTTTCACCAAGGCACATTTTCATTTTTTTCATTTATTTTATTTATTTATTTTTTCTTTTTTGAATTTTTAGAAAGAGCTCAAGCTTTTTCAATTTAGATAGTGCTCTTATAGGAAAGATAAGCCATGATAAGACAAGACCATAGAAAGGTATGCTCAAAGATGTTGATAGGGTGATGAAAGAGAAATGGTAGTAGGAAGAGTATATGGAGGATAAGAGTTCATGTATAGAAAGTTAGTGTAAGCTTTAGAGGATTTCATGAGGGTAGTTGAAATATTGTACAAGATCAACATTGACACACACCTTGAAGGGTATTGGAACAATGGAGGAATCATGGATGAAGTAGCTTGAGGTTTAGATGTATGAGGTGGTAGAAGAGATTTGGAAAAAAGTGGAATGGAAGGCTTTGGAATATTTTTACAAAGAGTTTTGGAAGAAGATGGAATGGAAGCCTTTGGAAGTTTGAATGTCAACTTTGAAGTATTTTCAATATTCAAGTCTTTTAGAAGAGACTTGGGAATCCATATAGCTTTAGATTTTCCTTTGGATACTTCAAAACACATTTCTTCAATAATGGGTTTAGGAACCCATATTTTCTTTGATTTAGCTTTATTAATAGTGGACCTTTGCAGTCTCTTTTGTTCTTTCTCCTTCTTAGCATTCACATGTTGATTAGATGGGACATAGTGATCTTTCTTTTTCAATGGATTCTTTGTTTATTCTCACTTCCAAAGGACTTGGGATTTGTGGATGAATAAGGATGATATGACTGGTTTAGATGTATAGATGGGTGAAAAGTCATCAAGGATGAGTGTCTTTGTTGATCTTGAGGTATTATAGGAGAGCTAGGGAATGAGCTAGGAGTGAATGTAGGAGATGGAGGAACATAAGGTCCCAATATAGATGGATGGTTTGAAGACTTTAGCTTTGATGGATAAGGACCAAGGATAGACTTAGGAGATGCAAAGGGATAGTGGGAAGGGATATCAACATCTTTAGAGTGAGCAACATGGTCAAATCCATCAATAGACTCATGAGTACCTTTCATAGGAACAACATTTTTAATAGAAGCACTTGAAGCTTGAGCACAATTTTGAAGTGGATGTGGAGAAGTAGAACATGAGGGGATGCTTTCATCTTGACAAGTAGCTTTGGATAGCATATGAAGAGAACTTTTCTCATAATTTTTAGTAAGCTCAAGGGAGATAATGGAAGTGTTATCTTCATCATACTTGGGGGGTGGACAAGATATAGGATATGGAGGGGAAAAATATTGAAAGAGATGAAAGGGTGCTTGATCTTGATCTTTCTTGACATTTATAGCTTTTTCTTTTTGATAGTCCTCTTGACATGGAGCCACTTCTAAGGACAAGGGAGAATGAAGAGTGAATGGAGTAGTGCATGAAGGTTGAGGATGTTTAGGATTAGTAGCATGGAAAAAGTTTGCAGCCAAGTGAAGGTTAGCTTGAGTTTCTTTTAGAGGTAGCCCTTGAGGATACACATAGTCTATGTGGAAAGCATTAGGTTCTTTATTTGATGGAGGCATGTTGGAAAGATTTGAAGTGTTGGGAGATGCACGAGTGTTGGAAGAAGTGGAAGATGTAATGGAGCCACTACTAGACATAGGTTCATCAATGTAATCTTGCTCAAGAGAAGTGTCCTCAGCACATGAGTCACTAGAGGTTCCAAGATCAACAATCTCATCATCAATGAGATCTTGGATTTTATGTTTCAGCTCTATACAATTAGAAGTAGCATGGTCATTAGATTGATGATAGGCACAATAGGTATCTAAGAATGGGTTTCCATATGAGCTAGACTTTGGTAACATGGTGATCTTATTGCTAAGAAGTTTTTGCAAAGTGTCATCATAAGAATCTTCCAAAGGAGAAAAAGTTCTATTAGAAGTATGTCTAGGATCTTCTTGTTGTCTCTCAAGTGAATAGAATGCATTCATGTCTTCATCATTATCTTGGTCAAAGATAGGTCCATCATGAAATTTTGGAATAGGCTCAAAGGAGGTATCACTTGCTTGTTCTCTAAAGAGGTCTTTAGATCTAGAAGAAGAAGACATTTGATGTCTTGAAGTAGAGCACGTAGACCTAGAAGAAGAGGATGACCTCAAAGAAGGTGACTCACATGCATGTAAGGACCTTAAGGAAGATTCATGTAATGATGTAATCTTCTCCTCTAACCTTTTCTCAAGTTTAGACTTCATTGTTGTCATGCGCTTAGAGAAATGAAGGTAAGAAAGATCATTTGTCTCTTCTAGTTCTTTGTATTGCACATATAGATCTTGAAACTCTTTAGTGACATAGAGGATATCATGATCATCTAGATTTGGTTGAGGTTTTCTAGCACAAGGTTTAGATCCCATAGTTTTAGATGCAAAGCCAAGCATAAAAGAGCCTAGAAGATAACTTGATGTTGAAACTATAGGAGGTAGAGTGTTCACTTGCCAAGATAGTATAGAGAGATTAAAGTGACTTGTCAAACAATATGTCCAAGAAACTTACGACATGAATGACTCAAGTCAATAGCTAGGCAAGATGCCCAAATAGCCAAATAGATAGAGCAAGCGGGGTGACAAGTGAACAACTCTCCAACCCAAGAGTGTAGTCAAGAAATCAAGACAACCATTTCAGCAAAAAGATAACTAGCAAGTGGACATAGACCATGAAGATAGAAAGACCAAGAGCGCTAAGACCAAAGAGCCACTTCAAGCATGTTCAAAAACTAGAGACATAGCAAATCAAAGTCAAATGATGAGACTCCCCTTAGCAAGCAACAAAAGAAAAATGTTAAGACTTGGTTGACAAAGTTTGACAATAGTTGATAGCATAGCAAGTTTGATGTTCAAAAGCAATTTCTTTCCAAGCAAGATAGTGACACATGGAGTAGTCTTCAAACAATAAAGCAAGGGACAAAGCAACCTTGCATGATACAAGCATATGTGACGTCTCAAAAGAATTCCCTAGAATTATCGTCATGTGTATGTTCAAAAGATTTTCACAAGTATACCACATTCGAGAACACATCAAGCAATATCTACCTAGAAGTCATGGCTCATTACTCAACAACTTGGCCCACGCTTGATGCTCCTTTGCCTCACACCAAGTGGTTTCCCACAAGAGATATTGGCTTTGTCATGGAAGTGCCATAAGCACAACCAAGGGAACACATATGGTGAGTGTAAAATCTTGGGGTGATCCGGGTAGTCCACTAGGATCGATCCTTGCACCAAGAAGTTGAGCGGCTAGAAAAGGTAGTTACTAACTTAAGGTGTTTAGATAGGGCTTCTGTTCATAGTGTTCCTCTTTCTCCCAATTACGGGACACCTCACCTTGCGATGAGTAACTGATCTCGTGATCACAAGAGTACCTTAAGTATTCTTGCCTAGTGATCTCCCTATGGTCGAAATCCCATAAGCGATCACACTAGGCGAAGACAAACACTACGTCTACCAAAGTTTTGTGTCCTTGATAGCCTTGAGTTTATAGTGGGTTGGAAGAGCTAGGTAATCGGCTTGTCCCCACTTGGGTCGTTCCTCTCAGGTTGTCTGAGAGCAGGCCCTCTAAAGGATTCTAAACTACACAAAGAGTGGATCAACTATTGAAAGTCAAGATTTTTGATTCACCACAAGGGTGAAGAGCATACTCTCCTATTCCAATCATTTTTTCCAAAACATGCCAAGAAGATTTAGTTGTCTCTTACTCTTGAAACCAAATGGTAAGTCAAGATTTCTGATTCACCACAAGGGTAAAGAACATACTCTCCTATCACCAAAAGATCCCAATTATAAGTTTTAATGTGCCTAAAAATAAAAAACTAGTATGTGTCGCACATGTAAAAGTAAAGGACAACCAAAATTGGGTTTTTATGCATTGGGCAGCCCTGTAAACAATCGTTAGTAGCCCTTGTGCATTTGAAGCTTTGACATGCGTTCTTTTTATGCAATGTTTCAATTTTTTTTTTTCATAAGGATGACAACCTGCAATCACAACTTGTTAGCACCAAAAGTTAGTGTGAAATAACATAAAAATCTACAATAAAAAGTGGTGAGTTGCCTCAAAAATCCAATTTATCTTCCAACCAAGTACATGCAAAGAAAGTGCAAGTTAATCACAAATGCTCTCATTTTTACTCTTTGGTTTTGACCTAGTCAACATGATTGGACTTGTTTGCTATGATTTCGTACCCAAAAATAAAAATGAAAAGAAAAGACCCCTATTAAAAATTAGAGAGCTTTCCAAAAATGCAAGAAATTTAAAAAAATTTCTTCATTTGCGCTCTAGAGATTGATTTTGTCAAAACAGGCCAAATTTCTCAAATCGAGTTTTTGATCCTTAATACGACCTCAAAATTCAAAACACAAAGAAAAAACCCCTATTAAAATTAAAAAATATTTTTGGAAATGTAATTTTTTTTGAAAAAAATGCTGATGTGCGACCAGAAATGACTTTTTATGAAAAAATAAGAAAATATCATAACTTTCGCAAATCAGATCAAAATGCTCTAAAAATTAGACTGAAACATTTTGAACACATACCCAACTTGTAAAAAAAAATTTAGAACCAAACTCAAAGCGGTTTAAAAGATATGATCAAATCTTTAAACCAACTAGGATTTTGGCCTTCAAACCAATCTACTTATGGGTTGGCCTTAAAATCAAAGTGATAATTCTACAAAAGCACTTGATTAGATCCAATATGCTGCTGTAAAAAACTAGAGATAAAAAATGAAAGCAAATGGAGCTTAAACTAGATTCAAGCCCCACGGTGGGCGCCAAAAATGTACACTCGAAAGTGTCCCACTCTAAACCCTTCTATCCAAACGATTCCATGAGTTCGGAATGCTTGGATGTCGGCTTAGAGATCCCTATCCACGGAGTGCAAGAGAGTATATTTCAAGAATAAGAAGGCTCTCAGATGAGCTTTAGAGATACTCTTCTTGCTAGTAAACCATGCAATGGGAGGTTCCAAAGACAAGATGCAAGAATGCAAATGTCCCAAAGAGTTCCTCAAGAATGCAATGCAACTAAAGATGGAACTAGAATGAATATGAAAAGTGCAGCTATTCTAAGCATGGATGAGAGTGTTACAATCCAAATATTAAGCTATGTGAGATAGATTATTGCAAAATAGAAGCTAAACTAACATGCAACATGAATCTAAGCTAAAATGCTATGGTATGAGAGAATGTAGACAAGAAATAGAAGTTCTCCACAAAGCTCCAAAGAAATCTGTTAGAAAACCTGCAACATAACAATATTCAAAAGATGGATTGATTGAGGGGGGAAGCTCTCTCCCTTTTAAAGATGTATGGACGGTAGAGATCAAGATGAAGATGGTGGATGATCAACGGTGGAATTCAAAAATAGGAGTGATCCATGTGCACACACAAATCAACCAATAGAATATAAGTTGACTTTTCATATAAGACAAAAGTCTCACAAGCCTTTTCTTTTAATTGTAAAATAGAAAAAGGACTTTATGTGTGCACTTTAAGTGGGTTAGAAGAATGGGGTCTTTTATTTAATTAAAAGGAGACATGTTCTTTTAATCAAATAATGAACTTAGGATAGCATAGTCAAACTATAGGTTATAATCAAATAAATTGATTATTAGCAATTTGGTCTAGGTAAATGATTAAATTAATTTAGCCAAAATGCTGAGAAGGGGGCTAATAGTCTAGATGACCATTTTTAGGTGATTACATAACTGAGGGAGAAAGTGAGCTACCACATTGGCCTTACTAGGTCTATTAACTATGGTGATGTCAAATTCTTGCATGAGCAATAACCATTGAGCCAATCTTCCTAAAATTGCAGGTTTGTTCACCAAATATTTTTATAGCAGAATGGTTAGTGTGAACAAACATCTCATATCCACTAATGTAATACTTGAACTTATTGAGGGCATAGATGACTGCAAGTAATTCCTTTTTAGTGACCATGTAATTAAATTCTATACCTTGCAAATTTGTGTTGATGAAATAAATGGCATGTTCAATAGAGTCTACCTTCTATCCTAGCACAACACTGATAGCATAGTCTGAGGCATCCATATGAATGTGAACAGGTAGGCCCCAATTAGGTTCTCTCAAAATAGGTGTTGCGTTAAGAACTTCCTTAAGCTACAAGAAGGATGATGCACAATCATAGTCCCAAAAAAATTCAAAATCCTTTTTGAGCAGATTGTAGAGAGGTGCTACAAGTTGACTGAAGTTTTTAATAAATCTTCTATAATATCCAACATGTCCCAAAAAAATGCATACATCTTTCTACTTCTCTGGCATAGGCAAGGTACTAATGACTTGAATCTTTGTTGGATTTACTTGGATGCCTTTAGATGAAATGAAATGGTCTAGGATTGCCCCTTCTTCCATCATCATAAAACATTTCGCACTATTTAAGGAAAGGTTATAGTCCTAACATCTTTTAAGTACCATTTCTAAATTTTCTTTTGCTTCTTCAAAAGTAGCACCGCAAACAATAAAATCATCCATATAAATCTCCATGCAATTAGCAAAAATATCTTAAAAGATACTAATGACAGCACGTTGAAATGTGGTTAGGGCATTGCACAAGCCAAAAGGTAAGACTGAATAGGCAAATGTTCCCCATGGATAGGTAAAGGTTGTTTTTTTTTGATCTTCTGGGGTTATTTGAATCTAATTGTAACCACTAAAACCATCCAAAAAATAAAAATACTTTTTACCAGCTAGGTTATCAAGGACTTGGTCTATAAATGGGAATGGGAAATGGTCCTTCTTAGTGGCTAAATTGAGCTCCCTATATTCTACACAAACTCATCGTTTTCCTCCCTTTTTAGGTACTGTGACAAGGGGTGAGACCCATTGACTAACATGGATGGGGTACATAAAACCAACACTTAATATTTTTTGTAATTCATTCTTAACAATATCTTTTATGACATGGTTAACTCTCCTATGAGGCTATCAAATAGGTTTGAATTCAGCGCTAATGTAAATCTTGTGAGTATAGAGCATAGGATTCAATCCTTTCATGTCCATGTAGTCCCAAGAAAATGTGCTTTGATTCTCCTGCAGTAACTGCAACATAACTTCTTGTTGGGAGGGTGATAAAGCATTGTTTACATTCAACTCCTTGCTTGGACCAATTTCCATTTTAATAACCTTATTTGTGATGAATAATTGGGCAATAGAAGAAGAATCCATCTCATGAGGTAATAATGAATGAAGAATCTATGAAGCTTTTGAATGATGCAATGAATTCAAAGAGAGTACAATGGTTTCTAAGATACATTCAGCTTGAGGACACATTGGAGATTCTATTCCATATTCATTTAGAATAATGGATGAAATTATTTCATCTTCTTCTTGGATAGCTATAAATGTTTCTCTACCTATCATCATCAAATGATGGATGAAATTGGCTTCTAGATCATCATCACCCAAGTTTGGCAAGATTATTTGGTCATCTAGTAACAATGGTTGAGTAGTGGAGTATAAAGTTAGGTTCTTGGTATGAACACCATTGGATATGGTCATCTTTCTAGATCGACAAGCTATATAAGCATCTACTGTGGCTAACCATGATCTCCCTAAGATTAAAGTATATCCTCCCATAGTAGCCTTTAGGGAGAGAACAACAAAATCAATTGGAAATTCCTAGGAATTTAGGGTGACTATAACATCTTCTGTCATCCCATCTAGTTTAATGGTAGAGCTATCAACAAGTTGTAGGATGGTAGGGGTCTCTCTGAGGCCAATGATATGCAACCAAGACAATACCTCCATTTCCATGACATTAATAGATGCTCCTAGGTCAACCAAAGCATTTTGGACTTGGATCTCATGAATAGTGACTGTAACTACATGACTCCCAAGGTTAGAGTATTTGGGTATAGTTAATTTCTCCAACATTAAGTCAGACAATTGTCCTAGGACATGAATGGTTTTTGGATATTTCTTCCTTCCTGGCTACTTAATGCATGCTTCCTTAATAGCTTTAGTATAGGAAGGGACTTCCTTAATAGCATCCAATAATGGTATTTTTACTATCATTTTTTTCAACTAATTAAGCAAATCAATGACTGCATGGTTCTTCGTGGGTTGGTCTTGTTCTATCAACCTATGGGGAAATGGAGGTTCTTTGGCTACAAGAGAGGTATGCTAATTTGACTCATCTGTATGCTTAGTTGGAGGATCCTCAACTTCCATTATTATAGGTTTTTGGGGTGTAGGAAGAGTGGTGCCTGACCTTAAGTGAATATCATTCAATGATATGGCATAGCTTTACTGTTGAGCCTGTTGTTTAGTATTGTTTGGATTGGGATTAGGTTGAGCTGGTAATTGGGTCTACTTGGTAGGAGTATTAGTGGCTACAAGAGGGGGCATTAGAGCTTGTTGTTGAGTTAGTGGCAATAGGGTTGGTCGACTAGTTTGGGTACTCCAATTCTGAGGTTGTTTTCAACCCTGATGTTGTTGTTGCCAACCTTGTTGGGGTTGTTGCGAACTATGATTTCCACTAAAACTAGTATTTTAAAGATTTTTCCATTGATTGTTACTATTATAACTTTGAAGAGGATCTTGTGGCATACCTTTTCTTTGATCCCATGTCCTCCTTTGAGTGACATAAAACACCTCTCCATTTTCATCAATGGCTTTGAACTCGGTTGGCATTGGTTGTGTCTCCACACTTGCAACAGACTTACATCTACAATGTTTTTTTCTTTTCTCTACAATGTGGAAAATAGATAATTCTAGCTTGGATACTCCTAAACTGCCATTGGACTTATGTGGTAGATCTCCAAGTCTCCTACCTTTCTTGACAGTAGCTCTGGAATAATTCAGGCATATACTTTATATATCAGTTCAAGTCTTTTAAGTGATATCCCCTCCTACCATAAGGTCTATAGCTTCAATGCTTCCTTTATCTACTCTAAGAAAAAGATGTTTCTTGGATTCCTCATTCAATTGATGCTGTGTGTTATGTTGTAGATTAAAAATGAATTGGGAAACATAATCATCTAAGGTTTCATCATCCTTTTGAGACATTTTGAAAATGTCATCCCCTTCTAAATCTTGACCTCTATAGTATCCTTATACTTTGTGAGAAATAGATTGCTCATTGTAGGCCAATCTACTATAGCATTGGCACCCAACCCCATGAACCATCTTAGAGAAGCTTCTTTAAGGGTAGAAGGAAACAACTTCAATTTGTGGGCATTAGTTGTATAGTCATAACTTCTACATAGTATGTCAAACTCAAAGAGAAAGGTTTCAAGGTCTTCATTGATCAAGCCATAAAACTTGGGGAGTGCAACAAGAGGCATGTTCTTCAAATTTTGGTTACCTTGTTGAGTATGAATAGGAAAATGGAATGTTTGTTGAGGCAGAGCCATTTCTGGAGGAGGTACTACTAATGGTGCTTGATATATGACAAGAGCAAGTGGATTATCTTGGTATTTAGGTTCAGAAAAGAGATCATCTAGATGCAAGGATTCATCAAAGGATGAGGGTATTCATTCTTGAGTAGCAGTAAATGGATTTTCAAAAGGTTCTTCATTCTCATTGTGAGGTTCTTGATGAAAAATGTCTTCTTGAATATTATGGGGGAAGGGATCTCCCAAAGGGGTCACTTCTTCTATGCATGAAAAATCTAATCTAACATAATGACTTTAGGGTTGAATTAGATTGACACCTTCCTTGGCAATAGTGCCAAAAATGGCCGATCAACTAATAACCTTAGTAACAAAGGATTGGAGATCTTTCTACATTGACTCTATGACTAAATAGAATCATGTATTTTCCTAAGAACAACATATTGACTTCATTTTATTTGTCAACCCAGGAGCGTAAGCTTGAGAGGGTGGCTGTAAAGTATATGCTTTGATTCCTTTTTAAGTCATTACAACTAAAATAAAAAAGGAATGCTAAAAGAACTAAGAAAATCTACTTATGTATCTATGCTGCAATAATAGTTCAATGATTCTGTTATCAATGGCTACAGGAACATCAAATTTCTACTTTACAAAGGAAACAAACAAAGAAATAAAATCTATTCTAACAAAGCAATTTACTCACCAAGTGGGCCCCCTTGGATGAGTCAACAAAAAAATGATCAAGTCTGAAGGTGGAAACTTGAACTATGTATTCTATTAATTCATAATAAGATTATCTAAAAGTAAGATTACACACTATTGAACAAAACAATCTATTCTATCTTCTTCCAGTCAAAACTAGGAAAAAATTTCCTTTCAAGGTTACAACAAAAATTATTTAAAGGAAAGCTATAACAACTTCCTACTTCTACGATCACTCCATCATCGAGAATTAATTATAGATCATAAAGTTCACAATAGAAATATCATTAACTACATTTTAATTCCTCCAAGAATATAGTAGGTTGAGGAAGTTGTATTCATGCACTACCATAACATAAATCACACCATATTCTTGTTGTTGTGATGATTCATCAATCTAGTTGACATTGACTTAGTGTTGAAATGCTGACTTGGACATGCACAAAAAACACCTACAAAACATTAAACACAACAACTTCTACATGAATACATATTCATTTCATCATCAATGTTATTGATTAGAAAAATAGGTTTTATAGGGATCCTGAAACCCAAAAGTTAAAACATATCAAAAGGCTGATAACAAGCAACAAAAGACTAGCCACGGTCCATACCTATCAAAAGGTTGATAATAAGCACAAAAGCCCATCCATAGTACTACGACAAACCAAAAGGCCAAAACAACGTGTAGGCAAAAAGCCAAAAACCAAAAACCACAGAAACCAAACAAACCAAAAGATAGGAAATGAAAAACTTTTTGATAATGTTCAACATCAATGTTAGACATGGTATAATGTTCAAATTATCACTCAAGAAAATTCTATGGTTTTAGGAAGAAACCTACCCAAACAATAACATGGATGAGAAGATATTTATCAGCATGTAATATTCCTTCATTAAACTATACAAATCCATAGATTCAAACAAACACAACATATCTGAACAATCTATACTTCAATCTTCATGTCTTAACATATCAATAATATATTCATAAAAACATAAGTTCTTTTGCTTAAATCATAGAGTCATTAAATGTTTCTTGCAAGATAATTGCCTAAAAACAAGATAAAAGGTTCCCAAAATAATGGCTTTTTAGAAGCTCATCAATGTCTATACTCTTGACAATAGTGACAACCATACTTTACATTATAATCCCAATTATAAGAGTTGCCATTGTTCTTTACCTTTGTCTACTTGTTTGATGACCACATGGGTTTGGATCTGCACTCAAAAGCTCTATGTCCATACTTATGATAGTTATAGCAGTATCCTTCAAATCTTTGAGTGTGCATGGTCTTGGTTTTGCATTCATGTGTTTGATGACCCTGTTTGTTGCACTTGTGGCAGTGACCCATGTTCTTTTGCTTACCATTTTGATTTACAGTCTTGCTCCTGCAAACATTGGTAGTATGACCTATCTTACCACAATTATGACAAGTAGGTTTGGAGTTCTTACCTTTATTACTTCTTTCTTCACCACTTTTGGATGATTCTCCTTCTTAAGTACTAGTATATCCTAATCCAAATGTATCATTGTTAGATCTAGGGGATCTCATCAATTGTTTAATGTACTTGATGGCTTCACTAGGCTTATTAATACTTTTAGCAAACACCTTTTCTCTTTTTAGATCATTAATCATTCTGCAACATCAATGTTGTGATCTCAATGTGTTTACCATTTATTTCATGATTAACAATCATGACTTGATTCATTGTTTCTAGTTGCATGTGAGCAATCCTATTTATCTTTGATATTTTTTCTTCCAGTCTGCTGGTCAAAAATCTTTTGTCATCTTCAATCATGACTTTGTCTTCCATAGCTTTCTTTTTCTATTTGCTCACCTCACATAGCAATATGGCTTGTGATTCTTGCTTTATCTTTAGATTTCTAATCTATTTAGCCAAGGTTCTATTCTTTTCCATTAGATCTGCAATTGTTGCATCAAATTCATTAGAGTTTCCATTTGAAAATAGTTTAGTAGTGTCCATCTCTTAGTATTGTGTGTCATTCTCCTTAATAGAATTTTCCTTCATTCTTCTCAATGATTTGTTTAGATCTTCTCTTGCTTCATTCAAATTATGTAGAATGAGTTGTATTTCAATCTCCTAGTTCTCAATAATCTTTCTAAACTTGTAGACTTCCATTTCCAATATCTTTCCTCAAAGCTACAAAGCTTTACTTTCAGAGGACTTCACTTTGATACCAATTGTTGGAAATACAATAGGAAAGGTAAATTTTGCGAGGAGTTGGGGGGGGGGGGTTGAATCAGTGCTTCAAAATTTTACTCATAAAAACATTCACCATACATCCATCTCACAATTTAACAAGTAAACTGAAATACCATATAAAGCATATACATCTAAAATATGTAAACAAGTAAGCATTCACACATGTATGACACAAGATATGATTACCCAAAAACCCTCCAATGAGAAAGTAAAATTGGGGTGAGTATGACACCCACAAATCTTCACTACTGTAGTAATAAAGAGTATCCAATGAGGGTTACAATGTTTGATCATGAAACATGATCTACCTTGTGAAAGGTCTGCCTTGTTAAAAGTTTACAAAGACTATTAGGTCATACCCTGTTAAGGATTTCAACAACCTGTTAGAAGTGTGCCTGATTAAAGGACTTTAACTCACAATTAAGTAAGAACATTGTTAGAGGATTTCAATACAACCTATTAGGACTACTCTGTTAAGAGATTTAACTAATTCACCTATTAGAATGTATCAACAATGATCTTGCAATTAGCACTTTGTTGCTTGATGTTAGATCACCTCTATACTAATGTGTGCTTGATCCTTTTTTATCAGATGCCTCTCTTCTATCCACTATTTCCTTTCCTCTATTCTCCTTTAATTGATTTTGCAATGTAACTCAGATCATAATACCTTAGTCACCATGAATGTCCTATTTATGCATGCAAGCTCTCCTTCTCTGCTCTTCTCTCTCTCTCTCTCTCACACACACACACACACACTCTCTCTCTCTAGAACATTTAGGGTTTGTCCTCCTTAAGAAGACCTAGGTGACATGATTAGGTATGAATCAATGCCTATGGTTCATCCATATTATTTCTTAAACCTTCCCTTTTCCTATTTGGATGCATGAAATATATAGGGATTCATACTTAAGATTTGTCCTTATCAACAAAAGATCATAAATCAATCCTTAAGTTAGCTTAAATACAATTTACATAGTAGTTTGTGCTAATACAAACAACTATGTCAAAATTGTGTTACTTGACATCTAAAGTCCCTGGTGCTCGACAATAACTATGACTTTAATGCTATCACTCAACATTTGAATGACTCCACATGCATTGCTTGCTCGACATCTGAATCACTTGGCACATACTATTTGCTCGACACTTGAATGACTCAACACATGAGTGACTTGACATTCATTGTTTACTCAGCTTGTTCTAACTTATATGTTGTGTATGACATATGTTACTTGTTTGGCATGAACTAAGTAAATGACTTAACTAGTGTTGACACTTATCAAAACCAATATGAGATTAATAATTTTTGTGTCTTCTCCTTCATCCTTGAAGATGGTAAGCTGAACTACCAATGCACAAGTTTGTGAGCCTGTGAGAGAATCCAATTGAGAGAGCTTACTTGCTTTTGAGTCAAACAATCACAAAAAACCTCAAAGTATGGCATGGTAAATCTATTATTCAAAGCATCTTTATTGGAATAGAAGGTAGAAGCAAAAATCTGAAAGTTTCCATGAAGCTTAGAAAGAATTAGATAAATGCACTCAGTGTCAGTCTTGGTCTTTCTACAACCTTGCAATAAAGATCTCTGTTGATTGAACTTCATCAAGAAGTCTTCAATGGAAGGAAAAAAATCTAGTACAAAAGAGGTAAGCTCTACCTCAATCTAAAGTGCCTTGAACTCATTCACTATACCAAACAAGCCTTCAAGCTTAGTCCACAAAGCTAGAGGGGTAATGCACCCATCAAGATGAAACTGTAGACTATTAGCTAGCTATAAACCAATAAATCTTATTGCCTCATCCATCTTGTTCCCATGTTGCATTGTAGTGCCTCTCATGTTTGCAGTCTGTACCTTGATGTATTTTGATCTGAGAAATACTTTTACTGATGTCATTTGTATTTTGAGATGACTTGATGGTCAGATCTTATACTTTGCTTCCAGTATCATAGATGTTAGATTACTATGTTGTTTAGTTTATCATATTTTCATGATGATTCCATTTTGAGATGACAATATATTTTATAATGATACATGCTTATTCAATATTTGGACATATCTCTGATTATGTATATGTGGGATTTAATGCTATGGTTATTTACTTCATTCTTACTTTGTGATGCTTTATACAAATGTGAGTGATGTAGATGGATTATTTTAGTGTAATTAAATAAATGGTTAAATTAGGATATTTAATGCATTTATTGCTTCGACTATATTATTATAGGCAATTGCACTTGATTATGTGTTTTAGTGTGTAGGATTTATATCCCTGGCAGTGGCACATAGAGTTAGTGATTTAACTATTCATATGTTACCAATGTCGCCCCTATATGGTCAACGTATCTTAATTAATTTTTGGTGATTTTATTAAATCTAGAATCATTCACATTATGTGATTAGACTTGTGAATGTGTCTATGCATTTAGAGGTTCGCATTGTCATGAGGGTTGTTAAGGAAATTATGTGATTTTTGGGTTTTCACACTTGATTTGATTTGATTTTTAATTTTTGGTAGCTTTGCCATAGATGAATTCCAATTACTTGGAATAGAGTATTTTTCTTTGGGTTGATTCAAGGTTTAACTAGATTACTTGATTATTTACCCTAATCAATTATTCAATCGAAAAGTGAATAAGTATCCAAAAGAAAATTAATTCCTCACTTCTCACTTTTGGAAATTACAAAATTGAAAGCTTTTTCCAAAATCCTCTTATAGAGGATTGCATCTCTATTCTTTGTGAGAGCTATGGGCATGGGATCTTTGTGAGATCAGTCTTATTGGATCCAACTCAGGGAGACCTTGGATTGTCGCAACTTTTGGCAGCTTTTGCAAGATATTTATTTTATTTGGCTATTTCCTATTTCTTCCCTTTTTTTTTGTCAGGTAGGCCTCTCCTATTTTAATGTTTCAACATCATTTATTCTTTTGTTTCTGGTAGCTATTGGTTAGGAGGTTGAGAACTAGTGTTCCCCTCTATTTTTGTTTGCTGGTTTTGCCTAGTTGGTTGGGTATAAACATTTTTCCTAGTTTTCATGATGAGGGTTTGGGGTTTTGCACCATTATGCTGATTGTTTTTGCATATGGTGTCTGAACTTGAATTTTATTGGATTTTTGTGGCTTTTGTGCCCCAAGACCAAATGGGTTTTAATTTCAAATTTTTTGAGTTTTGAGGGTTTTACCTCAATTTGTATGCCACCCAATTTTATTGGGTTTTCTTGGCATGATGTTGGTCATGGACTTAGAGTATCCATAGGATGTTAGTCAGACCAATGTTGCACTTTTATGTTGCATCGAGATGCATGCCACATCCATCCTTCTAAACTTGTTTTTGATTGAGTGTTATTTCTACTTGTGTTCTCATCTTACCCTTGTGTTATGATCTTCGTGATAGTGGTGTGCGACACATGAGCACGCGTGCATACATTTTTCAGGTGACTTGCGAGGCCTGATCTTTCATGGTATTTCCAAAAGTTATGTTCATTGGGGGTTGGGTTGGGAATATGCATGTTTATGGGTACTCATAATTGGATAAGCATGGGTAGGGTAGGGTAGCACCATGGAGGGGGCTTCTATCTTGCAACCTGGTGATCATTGTGCCCAGAGGGTTGGTAGAGGAAGTTTTAATCAAGTGATGACTAAATAAAATACTGGGCGATAATAAAACTAAGATAATAAAAGGAAACAATGTGAGAGCCTTCCGTTGGGAAGTTGAGTCTGCATGATACTGAGATTGGGCTTTTCGATGCCAAGTGACTTTCCATGCAATGAGTCCCTACATAGTTAACCATTGAGTATTTGACTAGGACCTATAGTACTTGCATTGTCTTATGATCTTGGTTTCAGTCATCTTACTATCCGACGTGAGTGTTAGCCATGGATGTCTATTTTATGTGTGTTTGTGGTTGGATTATTATCTCCATCAGCACAATGGGAGTGGACCTATGAATTCCATGTGGTTGGGAGGCATAGCTACCTATCCACTACTGGGGATCGGTGTACAGAGACAGTCTATTATTCTAGTGTGACCACTGCTTATTGTCTCATTTGGTACTTCAGGTTCTTAAGTATGTTATCTTGTGATTTATGCTTTCATTGGAATGCTTGGATATCATGTTTAGATGATGTTAGTTTATTTTATGCATTCGTATATTACAATGTTTAGCATATGATTAGATGATGTGATTTTCTTAGTTGGAGTATCTATTGCTTTACTGGATTAACATGTTAGATTTCCTTGTTCTTATGAAGTTATTACATTTTAGTAGTGACACCCTCATAAGACAACTCTGACTATTTGGTTGATAGTTTGGAATGTTGCACGTAGGGGATGGATAGGACCTTCGAGGTCTCATGATGCTATTATGGCTAGGAGGAACCACACAATAGTTTAGTTGTTCATTTATTGCGATGTTCTTTTAGTACATTTCCTTTACTGCTATGTTTCAGATGGTCAAATATAGTTTCCATCTTGTAGTTATTATGTTTGAGTGTTTAAGCCTCAATTTGTGGATCTGGTATTCCTCGGTGTGGAGAAATTGTTTTCCCTATCTTCTCATTTTGTGTTTACCTTGCTTGTTGTGCAAAACCTCATGCAAGATTGTGCTCTCTCCTACGTGAGACTTGGCATTTCCTCACACCCAGGCTTACATTTCTTCATGTGACTCTTGGTACTTCCTCACGTCAATGCAATGGTTTTTGGCTATTGGACCAAGTATTTCTTCGCATGAAAGGGTAGTTTCTCATGTGGCATGTTGTACTTCCTCACAAGAAGGGGTACTTCCTCACACAAAAATATTAGTTGGGATTTTCTCACATAGTAAATTGGGGGCATCTCTGCTATTTTTCGGGGAACGCAATTTGGTGATTTGAGTACCCTTTTGGATTGCTTATATTTCCTTGCCTCGACAGATTGGAGATTTTATGTTCTATTGTTGCCTTTGGTTTTTGTCTTTCTGTTGAGCATGTTAGTTTGGTAGTGGTGCTTGGAGATTCGTTGGTTGCTTGAATGGTTGGTTAAGTCTTCCATTGCAATCTTTGTGATCCTTGTATATTGATTTTCATGTGCATCCATACTTGTTATTTTTCAAAAATATATTGGCTTATATTTATCCTTGTTCCAAGAATCTCTAAGCAAGGCACTGCATTGGTATTAGAGCCCATGTTGCAACATTGGGATCTCTATGTTATGCTTCCACTATGTTATTGTTTCAGTGTATGTATGGTTATCTTATGTTTTCTATTGTGATATCTTGTTGGTTCATGATTGTGACTCTTATAATTGTGATGTATAATTTTGAACCTTATCTTGTGATTTTTTAGTGATGCCTCCTATACATAGACTTAGTGGTTGGGGTAGCAAGCAATGAAATAACCATGAAGAAGAACACCAGGAAGAGGAACTCCAAGTTGGTGGGCAAGAACAAGGTAACAACATCCAGGGTAGCATTGAGGCATTGATGCCGGTGCTACAAGAGATTCTTTCTCAGTTGGGACCTTGTGTGGAGGAACGTCAAAAGGACAGTGGTTGGAAAGAGGGATCTCATCATGGAGATTCTCATATGTTATATCATAGGGAAGAGGAGGAGCATGACCATGAGCATGAACGTTCTTGCACACCACTTGGTGGTAGAGGGCACCAATGGAGAGGCCATGGTTGAAATGACGATGACTTCACTCAGGTGGAGATGATGTGAGAACTTCAAAGGTCTAAACCACCACTATTTGATGGCTAAGGGATAGGGCTCAAGATTGAGACCTGGTTATTATATATGCGGCATTGTTTTTCCTTGTTACCTTATAAAAGCAATGTCAAGGCCCATTGTGCTATCACACAGTTAAGAGACCATGGATCTATATGGTGGGATATGGAGAGCGAGAAGCTTCATATTGATGTGGTAGATCTCACTTGGGAGATCTTTGAGCAGAGGTTTACAGAGAAATTCCTTTCTCCACAATACCTTGAGGCTTGCACTAATGAATTCCATGAGCTCAAGCAGGGGAATATGATGATGGATTAGCATGAGAAGTAGTTTCTTGGGTTGAGGTAGTATTTCACCTATCGTCATGATGAAGCACTCCTCACTTAGCATTTTGTTAGGGGCCTTAGGGGCTCTATCACTGGAGATGTTCATGTTCACCAGTTGAGGATGCTTGCACTTTCCACAGAGAAGGCAAGAATTATTGAGAGTAATGTAGCCAGTGGGTTCAGTAAAAAAATTAGGTTCTTAAAATCAAAGTGCATGAACTTCAAGACAAGATGTACAATTTACTTAGTCCTTAGGAAAGGGCCAAACCCAGTCAACACCTTCTTAGGGTGGTAAATGTCATGGTAATCAATGAGGGTATTGGACCAAAGGTGGATAATCTTCAAGTACCTTAGGGAAGAAAGGGGATGATCATAGCCATGGATAGAAATCTCAATAAGATCACCCTCTTCAGAGTAGTCAAAAAAACTCTAGCAAGGGAAGTGCACCATATTCTAGTGCTACTTAAGGTGGTTGTGGAACTGGATCTAGCTTTCTAGGAAACTATTATTCTTGTGGCCAACCTAGCCATAAAGCATTGGGATTTCCTATTAAACCTTCTTCAGGGCCTATTAGGGGTGCAACTAGATCGGATCCTACTATGGGAGATGTAGGAAGGAGTCATCGAGTCTTTACGGTGGTTGAAAACTGTCAAGCTAAGCATCGAAGTATCGTAGTGACGGCTACATGTATGTTGCATGGTATTTCATCTTTAGTATTATTTGACTTTTATGCTTCAAATTCTTTTATTTCACCATCTCTTGTTCAACAATGTGGGCTATTGGTAGTATGTCAAGTCAATAGTTGGCAATTTGAGTTAGCAAGTGGTTGTAGACTCCTTGGTCAATGGTCGTAGTTTGAATTTGGGTACCTTAACCACCATAGTGGATCTTTGTATCCTAACTTTAGGATCATATGACATTGTTTTGGGCATGGATTGGTTAGTCACCCATCAAGCCAATATAGATTATCGTCGTAAGTCAATACAATGCGTTGACGACATAGGTGGAACTTTTAGGAGTTTAGAGACTAGTCTTACTTTGGATGATCTCAAGTAATAAGCTGAAGTAGAGTGTACAAAAGGGATGTTAGATGTTGTAGTTTCTATCAGTGATCTTGAGGAGGTCAAGAGCTATATGGTGACACTTGATGGTCACTCACTCCTTTGTGAGTATGCAGATGTTCTTGATGAGATACCCAGTATGCCATCATAGAGTGACATTGACTTTTGGATTGATCTTGTACCAGGAGCGAAGCCAATTTCATGAGCTTTGTACTGCATGACTATGTAGGAGTTGAGTGAGCTTAGATTATAGTTGAAGGAATTTTTGGCCAAGGGCCATATTCATTCTAGTGTATCCCCGTGGGGTGCACTAGTCATTTTTGTGAAGAAGAAAGATGGATCATTGCATTTATGCATTGACTGTCACTAGTTGAATAAGGTAACGATGAAGAACTAGTACACTTTACCAAGGATAGATGACTTGTTTGATTAGATGAAGGGGGTAGGAGTGTTCTTCAAGATT
Organism: Cupressus sempervirens; assembly: GCA_028749045.1. NCBI lineage: Eukaryota > Viridiplantae > Streptophyta > Pinopsida > Cupressales > Cupressaceae > Cupressus > Cupressus sempervirens. Next base: position 292,721,005 of record CM053790.1, on the reverse strand, counting down.
GATCTTAAGTCAGGATACCATCAACTTTATATCTATGAGGTTGACATTCATCGGATAACTTTTTGTACATGATATGGGCATTATGAGTTCACAGTTGTACCCTTTGGGTTAACCAATGCACCTGTCAGTGTTCACGAGTTTGATGAATGGGGTATTTCAAACATACCTTGATCAATGTTTCATTGTATTTTTGGATGACGTATTGATCTATTTGAAGGCTGTTGAGGAAGATGAGGTCCATTTATGCTAATTGTTGCAATGTTTGCAAGATCATTAGTTGTATGGAAACTTGGGTAAATGTAGATTCTCCCAGTTGGAGGTAAAGTATTTGCGGCATATCATCATTGGTGATGGTATTGCGATGGATGTAGAGAAAATCTGAGCTATCATAGATTGGTTGGTAGCCACTAAGGTCTTAGAAGTTCATAGTTTCATGGGATTAGTGAGTTACTACCGTTGCTTTGTGAAGGAATTTTCATGAGTAGCTCATCTCATCACTTCTCTTAAGTGAAAATGGAAGAAGTATGTTTGGTCAGACTAGTGTGAGGTAGCATTTAATACTCTTAAGGAGTGTTTGACTAGTGTACTAGTCCTTGTAGTGCCTAATATTGTAGGCAATTTCATGGTTTGTGTAGATGCTTTGTTGGAAGGTGTGGGTGTAGTGTTGATGCAAGATGGTTGTGTGAGTGCATATGAGTCTAGAAAACTCAAGGACCATGAGCTTAACTACCCCACTCATGATTTGGAACTCACAAGCATAGTGCATGCTCTTGTTCATTGGAGGCATTTCCTTTTGGGACACATGTTTGAGTTGCATAGTGATCATAGGAGCTTGCCGTATATCTTTACTCAGCCAAACTTGAATGCATGACAGTGTCACTAGATGGAGTTCCTATGCGAATATGACTTTGATGTTCACTATATTAAAGGGAAGGATAATTTTTTCATGGATGCCTTGAGTAGGAGGTGACATGAGATATCAATTCTGTCATTGGGAGTAGATTTGCAGGGTCATATCTTGGATCCTTGCCTAGTGACACTTGGTATCAAGAAGTGAGGGCGGAGATTGAGTCTAGACATACCCTTGAGGGGAGGTTTTTAGGTTATTTGCTTGAGTCTGATGGATTACTACAACACTTGGGGCACATTTATGTACTAGTGTCTAGTGATCTTTGTACCTTAGTTTTGTTGAAAGCAGACCATGCACCATATTTTGCACATCCCGATGTCAAGAATATGCATGCTGATATTAAATAGTTATACTTTGGGGCAGGGATGAGGCATGATGTTGCTAATTTTATTGCTTAATGTCTCCAGTACCAAAGAGTGAAGGTAGAGCATCAACACCCGATGAGTCTTTGTAGCCGCATGCTATTCCACAGTGGAAATGGGATACAATATCTATTGAATTCATCACTAGGTTACCTATGTCATCACGATGACATGGTTTTATTATGATGACAGTGGACAAGTTGTTCAAGGTGGCACATTTTTCACCCATGAAGACATCCTATAAAACTTCTTTTGTAGTGCATATTTTCTTGGCAGATATTATTCATTTACATGGGATCCCTCATTGAATCATTTGAGATAGAGATTCAGTGTTTACTTCAGCACTATGGATGTCTCTATAGCATGCTTTAGGCGCATAGCTTAATTTTAGTTTGGCTTATTACCCAGATATTGATGGTCAAATAGAGAGAGTGAACTAGGTTCTAAAAGATATGCTTTGCATGTATGTGATGGATAGGTAGGTGAAGTGGGATAATTATTTATGCCTTGTTGAGTTTGCATACAACAATGGGTATCATAGTTCTCTTGGCATGCCACCTTTTCAGGCCTTGTACATTAGACCGTGTTGTACCCCTTTGGGTTGGGATCATTTGGAGGATCAAGTTCTTCTAGATCCACAAATGCTTTAGGATATGAAGCAACAAGTTGTTCATATTAGAGAACATTTGGCTATTGCTCAAGATAGGCATAAGAAGTATGCAGATGCGCATAGGTTGGATTGCCACTTTTCTATTAGTGACAAGGTGTTTTTGAGAGTGCATCCAAGGAAGAGCCCCACCTGTTATGGGAAGGCTCTAAGTTGGTGTTATGTTTTATTAGATCATTTGAGATTCTCAAGAGGATTGGTCCTATTGCTTATCAACTAGCATTTCCACCTAGCCTATTGCGCATCCATGATGTTTTTCATGTATCTGTTTTGAGACAGTACATTCAGTATATTCTCGATGTGACCCATGCTCTTGATTGGGGTGTTTTATAGGTGGAGGGTGGGAAACTTTCTTTGGAGCCCATTCAAATCTTTAGCATCAAAGACTAACTTTGAGAGATTAGGAAATAGAGTAGGTAAGGGTCTGGTGGGACCCAAGCGATGAGACCACTGTACCATGGAAGGATGCTACACGTTTAAGAGGATTGTACCCCCATATTTTTGTGAGCTTCCAAGAGTAAGCTTATGCCTAGTGGGGGAGGATTTAGTGCCTCTTGTGCTTGTAATATGTACCTTGATGTATTTTGATCCAAGAGATACTTGTACTCATGTTATTTGTATTTTGAGATGACTTGATGGTCAGATGTTACACTTTGATTCTAATATCATAGATGTTAGATTACTATGTTGTTTAGTTGATCATATTTGCATGACGATGCCATTTTGAGATGACAATATGTTTTATGATGATAAATGGTAATTCGATATTTGGATATATCTCTGATTATGTATATGCGAGATTTAATGCTATGGTTATTTACTTCATTCTTGCTTTGTGATGCTTTATGTGAATGTGAGTGATGTAACTGGATAATTTTAGTATAATTAAATAAATGGTTAAATTAGGATATTTAATGCATTTATTCCTTTGGCTATGTTATTATATGTAATTGCACTTAATCATGTGTTTTAGTGTGCAAGATTTATATCCTTGGCAGTGGCACATGGAGTTAGTGATTCAGCTATTCATATGTTACCAATGTCGCCCTTGTATGGTTGATGTATCTTAATTAATTGTTTAAACTAAACCTTTTGGTGATTTGATTAAATTTGAAATTATTTGCATGACATGATTATACTTGTGAATGTGCCTATGCATTTAGAGGTTCACATTTTCGTGAGAGTTGTTAAGAAAATTATGTGATTTTTGGGTTTTTTGGGCTTTATTTGATTTGATTTTTAATTTCTAGTAGCTTTTCCATAGATGAATTCCAATTACTTGGAATAATCTATTTTCATTTTTGATGATTCAAGGCTTAACTAATTATTTACCCTAATTGATTATTCAATCAAAAAGTGAATAAGTATCCAAAGAGGAAATTAATTCCTCACTTCTCACTTTTGGAAATTACAAAATTGAGAGCTTTTTCCAAAATCCTCTTCTGGAGGATTGCATTTTTGTTTGTTATGAGAGCTATGGGCATGAGATCGGTCTTGTTGGGTCCAACTTAGGGAGACCTTGGATTGCCATAACTTTTGGCAGCTTTCACGGGATATCTATTTTATCCAGTTATTTTCCATTTTTGTCCTTTTTGCTATTAGGTAGGGCTCTCCCATTTTTATGTCTTAGCTCCATTTTTGCTTTTCATTTCTGGTAGCTATTGGTTAGGAGGTTGAGAACTAGTGTTCCTCTCTACTTCTATTTGCTGGTTCTACTTAGTTAGTTGAGTATGAATATTTTTCCTAGTTTTCAAGATGAGGGTTTGGGATTTCACACTATTATGTTGGTCATTTTTGCATACAGTGTCTAAACTTGAATTTTATTGGATTTTCTTGGCCTTTTTTCCCCAAGACCAAATGGGTTTTAATTTCAAAGTTTTCATGTTTTGAGATTTTTACCTTGATTTGCATGCTTCCTAGTTTTCTTAGGTTTTCTTGCCATAATGTTGGTCATGGACTTAGAGTATCCATAGGATGTCAGGTAGACCACTATAGCACTTTTATGTTGCATTGGGATGCATGCCACATCCATCCTCCTAAGCTTGTTTGCAGTTGAGTGTTATTTTTGCTTATGTTCTCATCCAACCCTTGTGTTATGATCTTCATGATGGTGGTGTGCTACACATGAGCATGTGCGCGTGCATTTGTCGGGTGACTTGCGAGGCCCAATCTTCTATGGTATTTCTAGGAGTTATGTTCATTGGGGTTGGGTTGGAAATATGTATGCCTACGGGCTCATCATAGGATGAGCATGGGTAGGGTAGGGTAGCACCAAGGAGGGGGCTTCTATCTCACAGTCTGGTGATCATTGTGTTTAGAGGGCTAGTAAAGGAAGTTTTAATCAAGTGATAACTAAATAAAATACTAGGTGATAATGAATCTAAGATAATAAAAGGACACAGTGTGAGATCCTTCCACTAAGAAGTTGAGCCTACATGATAGTGAGATTGGGCTTTTCAATGCCAAGCGACTCTCCATGTAGTGAGTCCCTACATAGCTACACATTGACCTATAGTACTTGCATTGTCTCATGATCTTGGTTTCAATCATCTTACTATCTAGTGTGAGTGTTAGCCATGGATGTCTATTTTATGTGTGTTTTTAGTTGGATAATTATCTCCATTAGCATGGTGGCAGTGGACCTATGGGTTCCATGTGGTTGGGATGCATAGCTACCTATACCACTACTGGGGATTGGTGTATAGAGACAATCTATTGTTCCACTACGACCAATGCTTGTTGTCTCACTTAGTACTTTAGGTTCTAGATTATGTTATCTTGTGATTTATACTTTCATTAGAATGCTTGGATATCATGTTTAGATGATGTTAGTTTATTTAATGAATTCCTATATTATGATATTTAACATATGATTAGATGATGTGATTTGCTTAGTTGGAGTATCTATTTCTTTACTAGATTAGCATGTAAGATTTCCTTGTTCTTATGATGTTATTGCATTTTAGTAGTGACACCCTCATAAGACAGCTCTGACTATCTAGTTGGTAGTTTGGGATGTTACACGCAGGGGATGGCTAGGACCTTTGAGGTCTTATGATCCTATTATGGTTGGAGGAAAAATGCAATAGTTTAGTTTTTCATTCATTGTGATGATGCTTTTAGTACATTTCCTTTACTGGTATGTTTCAAATGGTTAGATGTAGTTTCTATCTTGTAGTTATTGTGTGCAAGTGTTTAAGCCTCGATTTGTGGATCCGGTACTCCCTCGTGTGGAGGAATTATTTTCCCTATCTTTTTGTTTTGTGTTTACGTTAATTTTTGTTGTGGAACCTCGTGCAAGATTGTACTCTCTCCCATACGATATTATACTCTCTCTTGCATGAGACTTTGCATTTCCTCATGCCTAGGCTTGTATTTCTTCACGTGGATCCTAGTACTTCCTCGTGTGATCCTTGGCATTAATGCAATTTTTTTTGGCTATTGGGCGAGGTAGTTCTTTGCATGAAAGGGTAGTATCTCAAATGGCATGTTGTACTTCCTTGTGCAAAGGGGTACTTCCTCATGCAAAATTATCAGTTGGTATTTTCTCGTCCGAAAAATAGGAGGTATCTCTGCTATTTTTTGGGGAACACAATTTGGTAATTTGAGTACCATTTTGGATTGCTTGTATTTCCTTGCCTCGACAGATCATATATTTTATGTTCTATTGTCACCCTTAGTTTTCATCTTTTTGTTGAGCATGTTAGTTTGGTAGTGGTGCTTGGAGATTCATTGGTTGCTTGGATGGTTGGTTAAGTCTTTTGTTGTGATCTTTGTGATCCTTGTATGTTGATTTTTGTGTGCATCCATACTTGTTTAAATTTTATTTCTTATCTTGGATTATATATCCTTGTTCCAAGGACCTCTGGGTGGGGTACTACATGCATGACCTCAAAAGGCCTCTGTAAAACTGGTTGCACTGCATCTAAACAAGACCACAACCCTTTTGACTGGAGAAGTTGTGTCATCAAGGTCTTCCATGTGTGATAGTTATGAGGGGTTAGAAGTTCTAGACAAGAATAACTCTCGACCATTTTTTTTAGATGGTGTTGCATTGTATTTGAAAATTTTCTAGTTTACTGATATAATAACAAAAATAATAATACAAAACACCCCCCACAATACAAAAAAACTAAACCCTAGTTGCTAGAAGGAATGTGTAAATTAGAAAAAAGAAAAAAGAAATAGTTTAGAATCACATACCATTGAGGAATACTGGTGCAAAATAGTAGAGAATCAAAATAGGGTTCGAGAAGAGCTTTCTAGTGCTTTTTCCAGATTGAAAAATAGAGCTATAACGATCAAGTTACACCCCCTGGAAGATGGAAGATATCAAAAAAATTCAAGCACAAAAATAGGTACCAAACTAAAAAAGAAAATCTAACAAATACTTGCACCACCATCTTCGTCTTTGATCTAGCTTTTTGGCACTTCTTTTGGACCAAAAAAAGACCCCTGTATGCTTAAGATATTGCAAAAAAACAAATAGGGCCTCTAGAAGACAAAGAAAACCAAATGCTTGATGGTTGAATGGCCATCAAATTTTAGCTTCTATAAAGATGATATCAGCACTGTGCATATGTCAACTACTGTATCAATGATGTGAGTGACTATACCGCTGATATTAGTAACTGTACTGCTGATGTCAACACTTTTAAAGTGCTTTTTGACTTCTTTTTTTTGCATTAATTTCTTTAAACATTTTGCATGGGCCCTTTTTTGAATTTTTTTTTTCCAATGCTATGTTAATAAAAAAAAATGATTAAAAAAATTTTTGATCTATTTTTAAAAAAAAATTTAATAAAAAAAAATCTTTGCCTTGGGAAAAGTGTCAAATTTAGGGGCAATTTTTTTTTTTTGCCTTGCATTTCAACTATGTCCAAAATCAAAGTGCCTTATATGGATTTAGGGTTTTTTGGACGTTCTAAGCACAACAATGAGGTTTTTTTTTGTTCAAAGTGATCCAAAAATTAGAGACCCCTCATTTTCACACAGAAAGCTAAAAAGTCCTAGATTTCTTCTGTCAAATGCTCATTCTTCTTTTTGTTCAAACAAGAACAAGTAGTTGTAGGCAAGGCTTTGATACCATGTAGAAGTTGATGATGAACAAATTCATAGATCCTTGGATATCCTACATGCAAATAACCTATTACAAGGAAGAAAGAAAGGCAGAGAGAGAAGGGTTTGCTTGATAAATAAAAAGATTGAATTTACTTGTGAAAAATAGAATGAATGAATTTACAACTAATTAATGTTGATATCTAATTGAAAAGATCATTTGATTAGAAAGTTTGTTGAAGAAGACTATGTGTTTCAATCATTGTTTTGGCACTGATGTCAAACCTGCCATATGCTGGTAAGATAATTGCTTATATGTTTCAAGTACTATCACTTAGTTGGTTGATGAGGAGGATTTGATCAACAAGATGTAACAAAAGTACCTAGAGGAAAGGTTGAGTTATGATTATGTATTGAAGTACAATAATCAATTAAGACAGTGATAACATAATGTATTAATGATCTACTTGAGGTTACAAAATGACTGGCTACACTTAGAAAGCTCGAAAGGATAAAGTTAACTAAAGTTCATTTACCAAGCTTGACCTAGTGGACAATAGGTGCCGAGAAAAGCTAGTGCAAGCCGAGAAAAAAATTAGTTGGAGCTAAGTGAAAGTAAATTCTAGTGGATGCTGAGCAAGTTAATAGATGTTGAGTAATTTCTAGTTGCTGCTGAGCACCAGTAAAATCCAATTGATGATGATTGATTTTACAGTTGATGCCGAGTAATGCAGTATGTGCCGAGCATCATAAGATTGATAATGCCAAGCTGCTGCATTATGACAAGGATCAAAGATTTTCCAAATAAAAGCTGACAAGTTTGTTTCTTGGAACTTGTGAATCAAAAGAAATATAAGATTGATGATTTGGTGGCACAAAATCTTATATAAACTATTTTGGAGGTGATTCAAATTGGTTCTAAGAAAAGTTTCTAGAAAAGACAAGGTATGGGGTAGATACATTGTATCCTACCTAATCCATCAAAAACCCTAATTTTGATGATGGATAATGAGCAAGAAAATGTTATAATTTCCTATATGTAGGAATGCCTAGTCATGAAGCAAAGAGTTAGAGAGTTTTATACGAAAATCTGATAAGGAGAAGAAAAGGGGTTTTGCTTCATCAAGTGACCCAAGTGAAGAAGTCTACAATGGTGTACTGAGCTAGAAGGCTTAAAGAGTGAACAAGTTATCAGAGCTACAAGGATTCAAAGCCAAGCAGAGTTGAGGACTGAATACTGATCTATAATTTGCAAGTAAGGTTGTAAGTTGTATTAGATCAAAGCTCTATTGTTACTTTCTAACAATTGTATCAGCCTAGTGTAAATCCTTTGGAGTAAGGTTGACTTAACAGTCATTGGAAAATATTTTAATAGGGTGGCATTCCAAGTGAATGGTCCAAAGTCCTCAAACAAGGCTCACTTTGAGTAGGGTGACTTAAATCCCTTAACCGGGTCACATTTAATAGTGTGTATTGTAACCTCTAACAGGGCATCTTTTCAAAAGAGTGAAAAAGGAGTAGCATGTTACTAGTGGTTTCTCCCAAATTGGGTTTCCACATTAAATCATTGTGTCAAATGTGCTAATGGATATGTTATGTTTCATGCTTTACATTTCTACAAGTTGATTTGATAGTAATATATCAATTTTAGTTAACACACAATGAATGCTTGCATGGTTAAGAATGTTTTATGGGTTCATTGAATTGTTAAAAGTTTTATTTGAACACCTGGACCTTGAATAACTGATTCACACACCCCCCCAGTTATTCTAAAAGAATTCCAATAATCAATCCTTATGAAGGAGATCAAAACCCTAAAAGGGAAACCCTAAGAGGTAAATGATATTTAATAATTACTAATTAATTATTAAATAGAAATACACGGTGCATAAAGGTGAAATCTTAAGAAGGGAGAAAAGGTAATTTAATAAATGAAATGAAATTAACCTTTTTCTCTAACATATACAATACATGACACCTCCTCAGGTACAAAACACAATGTAATTGAAAACTAGGCCTTACTCAAGATGCATATAAGTCCCAATGTTGAAGTTTCATTATGTAAAAATTTCTTGGTCCATCTTAAATACACATATTGTTGCATGAGGCCATTATACCACACAATCTGTACCCATAACCTTACTAAGATTAAGCAATAATACAACACTTGTTAAGATGATCATATGGGATTGGTTATCCCTAACATTTAGGACATGGGAAAGGGTGATGATGAGGGTTTTCTTTTCTAGTAACCCCCAAATCTAAAATATAGACATACATTTCCTAATACTCTACCCCCTACATGATTCATTAAAAATCCTCGTTGGTTATGGCCATTTACATAAGTCACATTACAACATATTTGTGCCAAATTTTTTCACTAGAAAATGCCTCAAAACCTAAATCCAAAGGTAAAAAGATAAATAATTTCATGACTAAAAGAAAATTCATGAGTGGCCACAATAGTTAAACCTTAGCTAAAACCATTAAGACACATCCCTGAGGCAAATTAGGACCATCAAAATGAAACTTGGCTAAGTAGCCCAACATTGTGTTGCACATTGTTGGTAATAACAAGAAAAGTAATAGAATTGTTAACAAGGAACCAAAATAAAAAATCACATTACAAACAATATTTACATTACAACACAAAATGACTGTACCAAGGATACTAAGGGGAGGAGAAAAAATGGCGGTCTTTTGATCATGCTTGCATTGAATGGTAGATTTCATTGTACCCAAAAGGTTGGTGGTTTACTAACCACATGAATATAATCATGATCAATTCTACACACTTGGGAATAAAATTCTATAAGGCCAAGAATGGAAAGGCCGTAATAACACTCACATGCTTCTAACTCAGCCCTTCCCAATAGACACCCTTCATGACCTATGGTAACTACATCAAGGGGTGGGTTTTACTCTAATGAATTCCTCACTAGTGTATAGCTTTAGGTACTAGTGTTCTTCAAAACCTAGTAGTCGATGAGGTATCCTACCTCTAATCAAAGCATATATTCTATAAAGTAATTATCATGGGGTTCCTTCCAATCAATTGCAATATCAAATGTGACTATAGCATATAATACCTCATCATTCCCTACAAAAATCAATACAATGATGCACCTATTCCACAATCTTATGTTAAAATTTCTTGGACCAATACTCACCAACATACACTTGTTGAAATTGAGCTATTAAATCCTCTAAGTTGACAAGATTATGCTTACTAATGAATCCTAAATTCTTAAACATGAATCTTTATACATATGGCTTATTGATGATTTAATTTGGAAAATATTACGAGCTATCTTATTATATTTCTCTCATCATGTTATCCTATTACCATTGTTCATTTTTTTTGTTGGTAAAAGGCCATGAGGCCCAAGATTGTGTTTAGATTTTAAAAACCATCTCAATTGACCACTAAGGATTAGAGATGAAAATGTATCCTTGGTTTAGCACTTACATAAATATCACAGAGTAATTTAAACAATTTTAGCACCTATTTTTTATTTTCAAATTTATAACTTTGTTCATAATACTTCCCTATGAATATAACTTGAAAATTAAACTTGGCTATGATCAAGATGTTAGAACAAAAAAAGTATACTTCATAATGAAAAATGAAACTTTAATTTTAAAATAAAATAGTATATAAGGAAAAGTTTTGAATAACCAAAAAATATGTCACTTATTAACATTAAATTTCCATGATATCAGTTAAATTTAACATATTTATTTTGACAGTAAAAGTTCTAAACCAATTTCGTTTCAAGAGCAAGTATCTAGCTTATACTTATCATATTAGCTTGTCTTATTAGAATCTCTTCTAAATTAGCTCCTTTGTCAGCGAGATCATCCACTTCTCTATTACCTTCTCTATAAATATGTGTTATGATTATTTCTTTGAATTGATCAATGATGGCTAGGGCATATTCAAGTTCAAAATTTAGGATCAAATTTGGGGTCTCTCTTTTTCTTAATGCATTTAGGATAATTTGTGAGTCTTTGCTTAAGGTTAAGCCTTCTATCAGGGCCTCTAATTCAACTAAGTTATTAGAAATTACTCCTAAAGGTTTAACGTATTTAGTTATGCATGAATGTTATGTGAATAAATAATACGTCCTAAGCCTATTGGTTCTAGATTACCTCTAGAGGCCTCATCAAAATTTAACTTTGACCTTCCTACAGAAGGAGGTTCCAATTTACATTGTTTCCTAAAGATCTTGTGGGATTAATTAGTTTAAACCAATTTTTATGCATATCTATGTCCTAGTCTAAAAAGGAACCTTCCTTCTATATGCGTTACTGAGATTATTATTAGCTACCTCAATAATACAAGCCTCCAATTTATTAAAAAGGGATGTTAGATCCATCTTTTCACCACTGAAAATTCTTCTATTCCTTTCTTTCCATAATTCCCATAGGAGTATGGAAGGGGATATTTTCCATAAATTACTATAAACCTTGGAAAAACCATGTTTCAACCAACTTTTTAAAAATTGTTTAATAGGTTATTAGCGAGTGCAGTTTGCTAATTTAATTTCTTAAATAACTAATGCCAACACTTATTAGCAAAGGGACAATCATAAAGCAAATGTTCAGATGTTTGAGATTCTTTTTTGCAAAGTGGGCATCTAGTTTGTCCTTCAAAACCCATCTTGGTAAACCTATCATTTGTTAGAATTCTATTTTGAAGAGCATCCCAAAGGAAGATACCTATTTTTAGAAGACATGTTAGATCCCAACACGGATTTAGAGAGATGTCAATCTTATCCCACTGTTGAGCATTTATCATCTTTTCATACCCTAGTTTGACATTATAATTTCCATCTTTCGAGGCTCCTCAAATTAAATTATCTTTCCTATCTTTATGATTTGCTTGTCTTCTTTTTAAAATTTGATTAAAAATGTACTTTTCCTATGATAAATGTGGAGTTTCATCTAAGGCTTTCCATTGCCATCCTCCATATTGATTATCAATAACTTTAATTTTATAATCACTCACATTCTTACCCCATCAAGTAGAAAGAGTTTTTTTTGATGTCTATAGGTAGATTTACACTATCTAGAAAAGGAAGCCCATCCCATGAATCTTCCCAAAATAAAGCATCTTGCCCTAAACAAATATCCCAAGTTAAGTTATCAACTATTATTGGGTGAAAAATCAACATAAAGTTCCAAATTCTTGAACCTTTTGGAGGATTTTTTTTGCTTTGAACATAAATAGAGGATTATTATTGTTTAAATATTTATGACATAAATTTTTGGCCCATTTACTATTGTGATCTTTAAAAATTCTCCACATAAGTTTTGCCCCTAACAGCTCATTTTGCCAACTCAAATTTTTTATGCCTAGGCTTCCAAATTCTTTAGATCTACATATTTTTTCTCATTTTATGAAAACTTGTTTTTTCTGATCTCCAGTACCTTGCCAGAAGAAGTTTTTTAAGTTTAGATTCTAAATTTCCTTTTTACACCTTTGGATAGGGAAACACATGGCATATGATATGTGGGGATGGATGAAAGTACTGCTTTGATCATATTCATTCTACTAGGTTTAGTTAACCACTTCCCTTTCCAACTTCCCATTTTTTAATCCAATTTTTTAAAAATTGTATCCCAAGCTTTACTTTCTCTAATGCATATTTTAAGTTGAATACCAAGGTATTTACATGGAAAGGTTCCTTTTCTGAATTCCATTATTCTACAAATTTCTCTCTTTGTTTCCTCTTTGGTATTAATAAATAAAATCTCTAATTTGTTAGCATTTACTTTTTGGCATGATGCTTCCATATAATTATTTATTATTTACTTAAACTTTTGAGCTTCTTCCAAAGTACTTTATCCTGGTAGAATTGTACCATCTACAAATTGTCAATGTGTTATCTTAGGGACCTCCTCATTTATTGTGATTCCGCTAATTTTTCTTTCAATTTGAGCCTTTATTATAGCTCTGCCAAAAGTTTCTACAATAATAATGAAGAGAAAAATTGTTATAGGATCTCCTTGTCTTATACCTCTAGATATGCTAATTTAACCTTCATGGGTACCATTTATGAGAAGGGAGATTTTTGGCGTTGAAATGCAATTATATATTAAGTTGATTCATTGATGAGAGAACCCAAAAGCTTTGAGTGTTTTACATAAGAATATCTAATCCACTTTATCAAAGGCTTTTAGTATATCTAACTTCATTAGCATATAATATTCCTTATTAATTTGTATAAAATGAATTAATTCTTGGATTATGATATTACCACCAAGAATTGACCTATTAGAAATAAAACTTGTCTGTTTCTCTAAAATGAGCTTTGGTAGTACTATTGGCTAGTGATTTTGAGAGTATTTTGTAGATTGGTTTACATAAGACTATGGGCCTAAAATATTCTTGATCCATATGTTCAGTTTTATTTGGAATTAAAGCTAGGAATGTATTGTTAATTTCAATTAGAAGGGATCTAGAGTTTCTAGTTGCCTTAATAGCCTTCCTAACGTCATCTCCTAGAATATCCCAATCATTTTGAAAGAAAAAAGCTTGAAAGCCATCAGGGCCTAGAGATTATTTAGGATTAAGTTAAAAAAGGGCATCTTTAATTTCTTCTTTGGAAAATTTCTTATTTAAATTTTTATTATCTTCTACATTTATTATTATTATCTTTTATAGTTATTATTTTTGGAATAGAACCTAACATCTTCTTCTGAGCTATAAAATTTGACGATTCAAAATTATTAAAGGTGTTTATTTAATAATTCACAAAGGTTTTCAAAATCTCATTTGGATTTTCAATTATCCTTGATTTTTTTTATTCTATTGATATTTATCCTATTAATAGTCTATTGTGGTTTTTTGGTATTTCTATTACCTTTTAACAACCATGTTTGTCTTGATTTTTGTTTCCAAAATATTTCTTATTTTGCTAGTATATTTTCCTATTTAGCTAAAAGTTATTTTTTCTTTGGTATAATTTTCATTATCCATTCCCACCCTAATGATTTCTTAATTTAAGTTTTATAATTCTTCTTCAATCTATATTTTATCTTTAAATATGTTATTAAAATGATCTTTATTTCATTTATTTATTTTTTCTTTTAATGATTTCAATTTAGCTATGAAACAAAACATCCATGATCCTTCAAATTTCTCTTTGTGCCACCATTGATATATGTTATTAAGAAATTCTTTACCTAGAAACCACATGTTATTACACTTAAATGGATTTCTTGATGGTTTTTGTGATTCACCTATTTCTAGTCTAAAAAGATAGTGATCAAATCCCACATTAGGTAGAATGAGTGTATTGAAACAATGATTAAAAGATGTTAAATTTCCTTTAAATGTAAATCTATCCAATCTTTTTGCTATATTATAGAAGCCATCTTGTCTATTATTCCATGTGAAGACCCTGTTAGATGTTGGAATGTCAATAAGATTATCTTTTGTGAACCCTACTTTGAAATCTAATGTAACCTCATTAATGGTCATGGATCTACCTGGCTTTTCTCCTAAATCTAGAATTGCATTAAAATATCCCAAATGAAAATATTTTCTTATGGATTTAACTCTAAATACTTGCTAATCTCATTCCAAAATTATTTGTTATTCGTTGTTGGTGTTGGCCCATAGACATTAATAACTAGGAATTGAATTTTATTTTTGAATCTTTTTACTATTTTCCCATCCAATTATTATTGGATACAAGTGGAGTAGAATCTACCCTTCTTGGGTTTCATATAATACCAATCCGACCCGAGGCCCATACTGAATCAACTAGTTCTATTTTCCAAGAACCTAGTTTTCTTTCAAAAATTTCTCCTTTTTCTTTGTTAAGTTTTGATTCTTGTATTAATATTATATCTGATTCAAATAATCTTTAATTATGTTTGAGTAAGTACTTTTTTGTCAGGGGCATTTAAGGCCCTAACGTTCCACATTGTTAGCTTCATGGTTGTGCTGGAAGGAACTTCCCTTTCCCTACATTCATAAGAACATTAATCTTTTTCTAGTTGCTAGCTAGCCCTATAGCTGCTTTAAGTTTAGCTAAAGATTTCCTTTCTATTTTTTTGCTTTGTTTTCCACATATTGGATGTTCTAAACCTTGTATGTTTGCAAAGATACCAAGATTGTATAGATTGTTACTAGCGCTCTACACACTTGCCACAATAGATTCATCTTCTATTTTATGTGAATGTTCTTTTTCTATTTTTTTTCACAATTTGTTACTAAATCCTCTGTCATCCTTATCCATTTATCTATTAATTATTTTCTTAGTTTTACCATTTTCTCCATTGATTTTATCTATATCTTGCTGAAATTCTTCTAAATCATAGATTCAGAACTCCTCCAAAATTTGGAATTTTCTTGCTTTGTTGCTATCTAGATTTTTTGAATCCCATTTATTTGGTATATTTTCTTGATTTATCAAATTAGATTCCCTTAAAAATGTCTCCACCTCAATAGGAATATATCTACAATCACCTTTTCTTTTTTCTACTTTTTTCTTGGGATGGTGAATTAGATTTCATTTCCTTTTGTTTTACAATATTTTACTCTTTTATTATTTTATCCGATTATTATCTTCCTCTATTCCTACTAAAGATCCTAAGACTATGTTTTTTTAAATTTTGATATTGATTCACTATTTCCCTTGTTATCTTTTAAAATTGTGTTTTTCTATATTATTCTAAATCCTCATCTTCAAATTCTTCCTTATCCATTTCCATGATTCTTTCAAATAACCATATTTTTTTCCTTCATCACTTCTTCACTTTCTCCATCTTCTTGTTCAATGTCAAGAACCTTAGGGAAGCCTTCTTCATCTAGGCCAATTTCATGCAAAGGAATGGGGGGTGCAAGTCAATCCTCTATATTTACTTTGTTCAATGTTCTTTCCTCTACTTTTGTTAATTGTTTTTGAACCTTTTTTTTTCTTTCTAATTTCATTCTTCCCTTCTTTCCCTTGCTGTTTACCAATCATATTTTCTTCTTTGAGGAAATGTCTTCCTCCTATTAGTGTTTTCTAGAACTTATATAACTTCCAATCCTTTTTTAGATTAGTAGCTGTTGTCACAAAAGTTTGCACCCTTTCCTGAAGTTTTTACCTAAAGACAACCTCGTGAAACATGGAAACAACCTCCAAGTTGTGGGACTTGATCAATGAGGTTGAGTCTCTAGAGAAGGCTAGCTTCCTTTGCTATCAGGGTGCACCTAACTACTCTTTGAAAAAAAAGGGAGAAGGAATGCATGAAAGTGAACTACATAATCTAATCTAAAGGGGGTGATACACCAAAATAGCTTGTTCAGTCTTATTTCTACCTAACAATGCACTATTCATCAACATAATCTTAGAAGATACTGATTCAACCTTTTTTTTGGTTCAATAATCACATATAGATCATAAACCAAATGGATACTATGAGGAAAAGACTTCACTCCATAACATTCAAAGGAAATAGTAGATACTATTATACAGATTGAAGAATGAGAACAAATACATTAACAAGGTAAGAATGTTTTACACATATATCAATGGAGAATGAGGCACATAAGAGATTGCATTCATTCATAGATGAAATGGAATTACAGTAACAAAGTGGAATACTTCTGCTAAAGAATAAAAAAAATGACCCACCCTAAGAAGGATTGCAAACCCTGCTTTTATAGTTAAAGCATAACTCATATAGCTTCTACCCTAAGGCAAAAAACAAAAACAACATTTAAGGTTATAGAGAATAATTAAAGGGTGATTAGATATGATCTAAACAATAGATTTGATCTGGTACAACTTTGGCGGCAAGAAAATCATCAAACCCCTAATTGGAAGATACCCTAAAGTGATAGAAATGATGCCATTAATGCTCTGACCAGGTAGATGGATAGATAGGCAATGATCGAATGTCCTTTACATCATTTCTAGTCCTACATTCATTTGGGGGTGGTTAAAATTGATCACAGAGATTAGATCGCGTAAGAAAAACTAACTTCCTTCTCTTCTGGCTCGACAAATTAGATAAGTTAGTAGGTCAACTAGGTCAAACAACCAGAAAGAACCACATGGACCAATAAGGTTATTTCTTTTTTTCACCCTAGAAAGTCTTTCTGACTTTGATCACCTTATCATCCTATCCAAGTCACCTTTTCAAATTAACCACAACTGCCCACAAAATTGGAAACTTAACCATTATTTTAACTACTATTGTTACCTTCTAATTGGGCACTAGGACACATGTCAACCTATGTATAGAATCCTTTGAGTCTGGAATCTTGAGCCTTGACCCCACACTTAGGTTGGGTGGATTCAATGGTGGAATGATTCCATTCTCTGTACTACAAGATTTCTTCACATTTATGACAGATAGTTGGCCATATACCACAGAAGATCTTATGAAGCCACTACTAAATATTTTCCATGACCTTGAAGGCCCTCAACATGAATATGTTTGATATGGATATTTAGGTTTGGCTTGCCAATATTTGACACTAGAAACAAGTTATAGACAATTATGCTGCTAGAGGAGCTCAAATCAAAGCCCATCTCCATTGGCTGGAGGTTAGCGATCAGGTTTCCAAATATTTTTTTTAGTATCGCATGGGCTCACCATTCTGTGGTAGGTACCAAATGCATAAGGGATGAACAATAGGTTCTTTTTGACCTACCTAGCATTCTTCAAGCTTTTGTGTGCCATTATGAGAAGGTTTTCATTGCTCAAGGGCCCTCTATAGTGCATGACCAAGCTTTACAAGCCTTCCTTGCTGTTACTTCCAATAGGCTTGCTCTAGAGCAATATGTCTTTTGTGAGAAATTTTTTATATTGTTACAAAATTTTACACCCTTGCCTAAATTTTGACCTAAAGAGAACCTTGTGAAACATGGAAACAATCTCTAAGTTGTGGGACTTGAACAATGAGATTGAGTCTCCAGAGAAGGTCAGCTTCCTCACTATCAAGATGCACCTAACTACTTCTTTAGAGAAAAAGGGAGAAGGAAATGCATGGAATAAAGCTACCTAGTCTAATCTAGAGGGGTGATACACTAAATAGTATATTCAATCTTATCTCTATCTAGAACTACATAGTTCATCAATATAACCCCAAAATACATAGATTTAATTGTTACTTTGACTCAACTACCAAATGTAGATCATAAACCAATATAATTTTATAAGGAAGGAGCTTCAATCTATATCATTCAAAGGTAGGATAGATACAACATACAAGTTTAAGAATGGAAGAAACACATTAATAGAAAGGAAAGAAGATATTGCACAATATATTAATGGAAGAAGGAGGTACAATAGAGAAATATATTCACTTAGAGGAAAAGGAAATTACAGTAGTAGAGTATGCAATACAACTAATACAAAATCAAAGAAGAGACCAAACCTTGTAAGAGTTACAAAAATTGCCTTTATAGCTTAGGCCTAACTGAGAAGACTTCAACTAAAACCCTTAAAACTCAACCACTATCTTCAATTTGCAGAGAATAATAACTACCGATCCCAGGAAGATGTGATTGGATATACATCCAAATGCTGAAAAAATCTGGTCTTTTATGTGCAACTCAGTCCCTGAAGAGACAAAAATGGAAACCATAACTATTTTGACTAGTAGATGGATAACCACAATGGTGGTAAAATGAAATTTGCATTTATTAGGCATTGAAAACACTCCTTTGATCACCTGCAACCACCTTTTTCCTTAATCTCTCCAACTACTTCCAAGATATTTATTTCTCTCTTGGTGGGCTGTTCAGTGCATTTAATTTCATCTAAATCTCTTACTATCTTACTCCACCTAAAAAATCAAATCTCCATCATTGCTATGTAGATTGAGTATCAATGCTCATCTCTCACAGATCTATTTCCTCCTACCCTATTCTGTTCTGCAGTTTGAGCTTTAAATATGATGTATTCTGCCACCTCAATGGAACATCAACATAACTTATTCAACTTTTCATTCTCTAAGCCCTTCTAAAATTTCATTGGCTGAGGACATCTCATCATTCTCCAATTTAGAAAAGGAAAAAATGATTTTTTCATGTCAAACTTAGGGTTTATGATCTTATGATCACTTTGAAATCAAAACCTTTCGTATTCTCATAAGCTTGGAATTTGGCCTTTACAATCTTATGATCACCTTCCTACATAGTTGAGGGTTCCTTTCAAGCCCTCTATGATATTATGATCAACAACTTATCATAAGACCACAACATTAACTACAATATCCTCTTCATAGCTACAATATTACGCTTAGTAGTTTATAAACCCTTCATGGCATTGTTCCCTTGCCCATAAACTCTTACAATTATATGACCACAACTTTACATAGCATTGGGCTTCACCTTTCCTTGTCTTATGATCACATTCAACTAACTCTTGTCGTGACGTCAAAAGTTATCTCATAACCATTGCCTTTACCTTCTGATTATATGCTAATTGTAGCCTCATAGTTTTGGAAGCTCTCATGGTTTTCCCTTGCAATCTCACGATAGATAACCCTTTGTATCTTTAGAAGACTTATTGACATGTGATTTTTTTTTCTCTTATGCCTATGTGCCTGGCCCAACTCAAATTTAACATTTCTCCACTTATGATCTTACCATTTCCTTGTCTTCCTATGGTCACGTGTCTTCTTACAAGCCTTTACGCTTATGCAATTCTCCGTTCATTGTAATATTAGAACTCTCTTCAACCTTTGCACTTTATATCTTACAATCTTATGATGCCTTTTCTCTCATATGGTATGGGGTTCCTTTTTAAGCGTTTATGATCATACACCTTTTATCTTGTCATAACATTGTATCACTTGGCATCTATCATAAAAGACTTATGATGACACAATATGGGATGATCATGATATTGCAAACTTCAAAACACACACCCATGATGATACAGAAACACTGACTTGTTGGAAGCATGAATTCTAATGATATTAATGTGGGGGAGTATTGTAAAAACATGATTGGATAATTATCAGGATGATATGTTACATTCATGACTATGTTTATCATTGATGTCAACATAGCAATTTTCTGTGGTATCTAATAGAAAAACAACAGTAAAGAACAAGTTGGTACAAATAGATCATTGAGTATGTTCATAGCGAGGTTAATGAGAGATACTAATAAGTGTCTCGTATATGCAACTAACCTCAAAAGAAAAAGATATTAATTCTGGAAGAAGTTATAAAAGTTTTAGTAAAGAGTGTTTTGAGATAGAGTTTATAGAAGCATGTTTTGGTAAACTTGTTATATCTCTAAGTAGAATTGTTATTCTGAGAAGCAAGGTTAAAGATGTGTAGAAGACATGTTAGAGATGACATGTCTAATCTTTCTCATCATAATGTCACACATGTGGAAAGTTATTTGAGATGCAAGGCAATAGTTTAATGTGATCACTACGAGAAGTGTGTTCTTAAAGAGGTCCTAAATAATTAATTGAGACGGTGTGTTATCTAACTCAAGGAATTTTTTTTTGTGGACTTGGTATAAAGGAAGGACATTTTCTTTTGTTAATTATAGAAGTTGAATACTGGAAAGATAACACAAAGAGTGGAAAGATAGCATGAAGAGCAAAATGAGAGGAATCAAGTTGATAAGCGATGATAAGTAGAGCAGAGCGAAGTTGGAGAAAACTTCATTGATGAGGTTTTATTTTGAGATCTGAAGTTTGATATTTGGATATGAGATTTGTGACTTGGTCTAGAAGGTATGATAGTGATTGGTTCAGTTGATAGGATAGAGGAAAGAACTTAACAATAAATTACTTGTTTGATTAGTGAGCTCTTTGTGTAATTGAAATTGCATGTTTGGGCAGTGAGCTCTTCTTGCATACATTGTACTACAACTCCTAACAGGGTTGGAATCTCCTACTAGGGATTCAAAGTCTCCTAACAGGGACTCATATGTACTAAATGTTCTAATAGACTTTTAACAAGATCTATCCTCTAAAAAGGAATATTTATATTAGTACATCATCTTGTGGGTACTATCCCCACCAAGGTTTTCCCTCTGATCAAGGATTTCCCTAGTTAACATATTTGGTGTGATTGTGTATGTGCATCTTATTATGGTTGCTATTTACTTTGGGTGAATGGTTAAGAATAATTAAAGTTGATGAATTTTTTAATTGGATAACTAATTTACCCCCCCTCTCAGTTATATTGGTGGACTCTTATTTCTAACAATTGGTATCAAAGCATTAGGTCCTTGAAGAGAAAGTTTAACAACTCGGGGAGATCCATGTATAGCATATTCAAAAAGGATAGTCTAAAGTTTGATGGAACAAACTATGAAAGTTGGAAGGAAAAGATGAAGACATATCTACTATGTATGGGTCCAGGATATTGGATTCTCACAAAATTAGCAAAGACAATTGTTGATGAAAAAGAGTTGGAAACTTGTACCGAGCATCAGAGAGAACTTTTTATGTGCAACATGAGAGATAGAGAAGCATTATTGTCTACACTTCTTGAAATGGAGTATGACCAGGTAAAAACACTTGATACTTCTTGTAAGATTTGGGAAACTTTAGAAAATAGCTTTCAAGGTGATAAACATGCTAAGAAAATAAGGTTACAAAATTGGATTTGTGCATTTCAAGATGTTAAAATGATGGAAGATGAATCTATAAGAACATATGTAAGTAGAATTTCAAAAATTGTTGCAAGTATCATATCTCAAGGAGGCAAGAAAGAAGAAGATCAAGTGACTGGGAAGATATTGAAGAGTTTAACACCTCCATTTAAGCATACAACTCAAATGATATAGTTGGTGATCCCGTATGCTCAAGATCTCACCAAGTAGAAATTACTTGGGAGACTTGAAATAATTGAGAATGAGCTTAGATAGTTTGGAGAATTGTCTAGAATAGAGACAACTTTTAGTGCCTTGAATATTCAACCTAATTTGTTAAGGAACACAAGTGCTAGAGGTGATTTTACTAGCAGTAGAAGATCTTAGGAGGAAAAAAAGATTGAAGAAGGAGTAGCCTTTCTTGTAAGAAGAGAAAAATATGGTAAGATTTTTTTCAAATGTTGGACTTGTAATGAGTTTGGTCATTATGCATCTAAGTGTCCTAAAGGAGAGAAAAAGTATAGAGGAAACTTAAAGCCTAGAAGAGATAGAAATTGTTTATATGTTAATGAAGAAGATGAATCTGATGAACAAGTAATAAGTGCCAGTGATGATGAGATAGGTTTTGTGGCTATTAAAGAAGAAAGTACAATGAAAATGGCTTTAGTATCACAGGTTGAAAATAAATCTTATTGGATAATTGATAGTGGTTGCTCACATCATATGATTGATGATATGAACAAATTTGTTGATTTCAAAAGTTATGATGGAGGTATTGTTAGAGTTAGAAACAATGCAACTTGCCATGTTAAAGGTATTGGATATATAACTCTTGATGGTAAGACTAACACTAAGGATATATATTTTGTTGATGGCTTGAAGCAAGCACCTAGAACCTAGTATGCAAGGTTGGACAAGCATTTGACAAAACTTGGATTTAACAAAGGTATGACAAACAATAATCTATATTTGAAAGAAATAGATAATGGATTGTTGATTTTGGTAATATTTGTTGATGATATCATATTTGGAGGAGAAGATGATGAAAGTGACAAGTTTATAGAAGAAATGAAAAAGGAATTTGAAATGAGCATGATTGGGGAAATGAAATATTTCCTAGGATTATAGATTTTGTAGGATAAAGAAGGAATCTTTATTTCTTAGACAAAGTACTTGAAATATTTGTTGAAAAGGTTTGGTTTGGAAACATGCAAACTAGTTGGAACACTTATGATAACTGGACATAAGTTATCTACAAAGGATGAGATACCTATTGTTGAGTAGAAAAAGTACACATCTATGATTGGGGATTCAATATCTGACTCACATAAGGCCATATATAACAAATGTAGTTAATTTTTTTGCAAGATTTCAAGATGACCTTAGAGAAGCACATAATGTTGTAGTTAAAAGGACATTTAGATATCTAAAAGGAACACCAGAGTTTGGATTATGATATGATAGATCTAATCATTTCACTTTATATGCTTATACTGATGATGATTGGGCAGGCAATATGGATGAGAGAAAGAGCACCGATGGTACAACATCCTTTCTTGGAGGAAGATTAGTTTCTTGGTTAAGCAAGAAGCAAGATTATACCTTATAGAGTACAACAGAGGTAGAATATGTTGCAGTAGCAAATAATTGTAATCAAGTTGTTTGGATGAAGCAGATGCTGAAGGATATAAGGATAGAATTTAGTGAACCTGTTGTCATACATTATGACAACACCAACACAATGAATATGTCTAAGAATCTAGTGTTACATTCTAAGACTAAGCACATTTCTATTAAGTATCACATGTTGAGAGAGAAAGTTGTAGAAAAGGAAATCAGATTTGAGTACGTAAGCACCAAAGAGAAGATTGCATATATTTTTACTAAGCATCTTCCTAGAGAGACCTTTGAGTATTTGAAAGGTATGTTAGGGGTTATGCCCCTACCTACATTAGAGTAGGTGATGCAAGAGTGCATTAGTCTAGAGGTACATAGCACTATTGTTTGTCTAGACTAAATGCTGATGCTTCCTATACGAGGTAGTATTTGTGATAAGTAGAGTCATCTAGGACTCTTGAAAAATGTTGTTTTGAACAGTGTCTTTGGACTGTTGAGCAAGTCAGAGGCAATTTTTGTAGAGATTGACAAGATGTAGTGATAGATGGTTATTGAAACCTTTGACATTGATGTCAATGGGGGAGAGATACAACATGGAAAATAATTTGATATAGAGAACATTGAGGTATATTGATGGGGGAGAATGATTGATGAAGAGGGTTTGAAAATAAAGGATAAGAGTATTTATAGTTGGTATTCTTGGAACTAGATGTTTTTCATCTATGTTACCATCAATGCCAAAGGGGGAGATTGTTGGAAGGATGAATGCTAATGACATTCCTATGGGGGAGTATTGTAGAAACATGATTGGATCACTATCATGGTGATATGTTACAATCATGACTATGTTTGTTATTGATGTCAACATAGCAGTTTTCTATGGTATCTAATAGAAAAAAAAAAAGTAAAGAACAAGTTGGTACAAATAGATCGTTGAGTATGTTCACTAGCAAGGTTAATGAGAGATACTACTAAGTGTCTGGTACATGCAACTAACCTCAGAAGAAAAAGGTATAAACGTATTAAGTCTAGAATAAATTATGCAAGTTTTAGTAAAGAGGGTTTTGAGATAGAGTTTATAGAAGCATGTTTAGGTAAACTTG
This sequence comes from Cupressus sempervirens, assembly GCA_028749045.1. Classification (NCBI taxonomy): domain Eukaryota; kingdom Viridiplantae; phylum Streptophyta; class Pinopsida; order Cupressales; family Cupressaceae; genus Cupressus; species Cupressus sempervirens. Next base: position 292,696,712 of record CM053790.1, on the reverse strand, counting down.
TTATATCTCTAAGCAAAATTGTTATTCTGAGAAGCAAAGTTAAAGATGTGTAGAAGACATGTTAGAGATTGCATGGCTAAGCTCACTCATCATAATGTCAAACATGTAGAAAGTTATTCAAGATACAAGGCAATAATTTAATGTTATCACTAAGAGAAGCATGTTCTTAATGAGATCCTAAATAATTAATTGAGATGGTGTGTTAGCCAACTCAAGGAAATTGTTTTGTGGACTTGGTATAAAGGAAGGACATTTTCCTTTGTTAATTATAGAAGTTGAAAAGTGGAAAGATAACATGAAGAATAGAAAGATAGCATGAAGAGTGGAAAGAGAAGAATGAAGTTGATAAGCAAAGATAAGCAAAGCAAAGCAAAGTTGGAGAAAAAATTATTGCTGAGGTTTAATTTTGAGATCCAAAGTTTGATATTTGGATTCAAGGTTTGTAACCTGGTTTACAAGGTTTAATAGTGATTGGTTTAGTTGATAGGACAGAGGAAAGAAGCACTTAATAATAAATTACTTGTTTGAGTAGTAAACTCTTCTTGTAATTGAAATTGTATGTTTGGGTAGTGAGCTCTTCTTGCCTACATTGTACTACAATTTCTAATAGGGTTGGAATCTCCTAACAGGGACTCATATCTACTAAATGTTGTAACAGACTTCTAACAAGGTCTATCCTCTAATAAGGAATATTTATATCAGTACATCATCTTGTAGGTACCATCCCCACCGAGGTTTTCCCTTTGAACAAGGGTTTCCCTAGTTAACATATCTAGTGTAATTGCATATGTGCATCTTATTATGGTTTCTATTTACTTTGGTTGAATGGTTAAGAATAATTAAGGTTGATGAATATTTTAATTGGATAACTAATTCACCCCCCTCTTAGTTATATTGATGGACTATTATTTCTAACATGACTATCATAACACTGAGAGACCCAAAAATCACTCGCATGAGCCTTCACTAGCCTTCACTTCATAACATTAGAAGAGGGAAGATTCAAGGCTTACAACTAGATGCTATTGATCTTGACCGTAAGATTGTAACACCTGATTGAAAATATGAAAATGACATATGATCTTTCAGTTAAACACAAGGGATGACAAATGCATGATTTAATTTAAATAGAAAGGGGCACAAGGAAACACTTAAAGTGAATGAAACTAGCAAGGGGACCCAACTTAACTGACACATGACCCTTCAAAAAGGCAATAAAAAATTATAACATTGAAGGGGATATCTAGGGTTTTAGTTAGGTTTTAGGCACATGCCTGACACATTGTGCAACCTTGACACCATGAATAGATATCTCTGATCAGATTTCAATGATGGTGGCAAGGGAACAAAGGTGGGGGCTAAAATGGGTAACAACTTATACTTGTTGACCTCAAGGAAGATATCATTTCCATGGATAATGATAAGGCCCTTGGTTGTGATGGTTTTCCATGTGAG